>JAVJIX010000011.1:9292500-9540000 GCA_036785185.1 Paratrypauchen microcephalus
GACTATAACAGTGTTTGGACAGTTTGAGGTGACATCATGTTTCTACTGAGAGGGCTTGCTTGTTTAATTGTCCTTCTCATATTATCTCCGAGGTGATCTAAAGTATAAATATTTCACGACAGCAGGTGTAAAAAGGACATGTCTGTGTTCTGCCTTATTAAACCAATAAAAGTAAATGTCAGTCACATGGTAAGCGTTAAGTCCTAATATGAATACTGAAAATTTGATATCAGAATGAGCTTTAATACCCTCCCTTAAAGGTCCTACTGTATATTACGCCAAATTGACTCTTGTGAGCTTTTAGATTATGTTCAGACTGCAGGGCTTAAAGCTCAATTTGGATTTTTTTGTGAAATCCGATTTTTTTTTTTTTTTGCGAGGTCGTTCACATTTCCAATTAAATGCAACTTGTATGTGATCTCCAGTGTGAACTTTAAACACCCCAAAAGTGTCCCACATGCGCATTGGAGGACATGACGAGGTCACACGCAGCGGGCGAAGTGTCCTAAACATGGATTGAGCACCTGGCAATTTTAATGTTGCTGTTGTACCAGAGCCAGAACATGTACAACTTATTTGTTTTAAGGAGGAGGTTGAGAAGGAGAAGGTTTTTGGCCTTGCGTTTTGTGGGGTGGTGGCAGCAACGTCCGTGTTGGTGCTGAGAGTGGTGTGATTGCTATGTGCTTCACTGCTTCACTGACACAGAGTTCATACACGATTTTCGTATGACGAGAAGAATGTTTGTGTACGTTTGTGAGTGCCTATGTGTGCCACTCTTGCTTGTTGATGACGTGCAGGTCGGATGAATGTGACCTGGCCGTTCAGACTGAAGTCGCATGTCAAAAGATTTGGATATGTATCGGTTTTAGGACCACATATCCAAGTGGCCTGGGTCGCATTTGAAAAAATCGGATCTGTGTCGTTCAGACTGTCATTAAAAGATCAGATACAAGATCAGATAGAGGCAAAAAAAAATCAGATTTGGGTCACTTCAGGCTGCAGTGTGAACGTACCCTTAGTCATGTTAGAATGCTGATACCTCCTCAAAAACATACCTGAAGTTGTTTTTTGTTTCATTTACATGTTTGAGTAACACTACATTATTTGTCTGTCTACATCTCCAAAGCTCAAAATGCTCTGTTCCACCTTGTGATGTCATAGAGCGGTCGTTTTCAAGTTAACATACGTACCTTTTACCTTTTGTTCAGTACTGCAAATCCAGAGCTGAAATGATCCAAATGATTCTAGTGAAGGTGTGTGAAGCTTAAAAACACAGTGGAGCTCTTCCTTTATTACCACATGACATCACAAAGTGGAAGTGTTTATGTTAAATATGCCAAATTTGAGTATTTAAACAAGTGTAAATGAAACAAAACACTAGCTTGAGCTTTTTGGAAAGAAACAACATTATTACATAGATCAGAAAATATTGTAATATGGGCCCTTTAAATCATTTTTTTGTGAAGGAAAAGGCCAAATCATTTATTGTTCTTTTGTCTCTATCAAGCAGAAAAAAATTAAACTATCCTGACTATCCTACCCAGGTCGATCAAAGAGCTAAATAGTTGTAGCATTTTATAGCACAATGTTTTATTAGCCATTTGATAAAACTAAATTCTGCGTGTACAAATCTACTGTGAAATTTCAGTGCAATTCAACTGTAAAAATGGATTTTCTTTGGAACTTGTTCTAACATGGCTGGAATTCTTTATCTTTTTTTCCTTCTTTATCTCATTTTTTCCTACTATATATCACCACATTTTCAGACCACCTTGCGAGTGCAGCTCAGCTTTGTGTCGACATTCTTGTTTTGCTAGTACGTTGAACGGCAAGATGAATTCCTGTAATATTTATGAGTTCTCAAACTTTCTCAGCGAGACTTCACAAATGTGTTGAACGTGTTGAAGTAAGAACACCACACATACACGGCAAAAAAGCTTGTCCAAAATTTAAGATATGAACACTTAAATCTATCAGAAAATGACGTAAAAGTAGTGAAATTTTCTGTCTATGCAGCAAGATAATATTACTTGTCAAGTTTTCTTAAAATAAACAACCTCGACGCTAGAATTAAACAGTTTCTGAACTAGTAAGTAGATAATAAATCTGAAAACAAGATTAACAAGTTTTAAAATCTTGGCCAGATCAGAGAATTTGCAGGGTACCAATCTGGATTCTGCTATTATTTGTAATTTACAGTGCAATAATAGCAGGTAACTAAACAAATTTTATTATTATTTTTATTTATTGACCTTTATTTAACCAGGAAATGTCCCATTGAGATTAAGAACCTCTTTTTCAAGGGAGTCCTGGCCAAGAGGCAGCAGCAAACACAAAACACAGTTACATATTTACACAGATAAGACATAAAAGTTTAAAAACATTATAAAAAACAAGTGCAAACAATTACACCTTAATCACTTATGGAACGGAACGGAACTCATCTCATGGCTTTAAATCCAGACTGAGAGCACTTGAGACAGCCTCCATAAATTGTTCCTGTTTTAACTAATTTGTATGTCATTTTAATTGTGTTGTAATTTTCTTTTTCGCTGCCTCTTGGCCAGGGCTCCCTTGAAAAAGAGGCTTTTAATCTCAGTGGGATATCCCTGGTTAAATAAAGTTATAATAAAAAAAAGGGACAGATAATGTGTGAGTTGTTGGAGATTTGGTATTTTTTTGTATTTATATGTAAAAAGGAAGATTAAACTCATGTCTGTTTTTATATAATTACATTTAGTTCTTTAGTTTTGTGTTTTTTTCTGCCTAAACACTTGTTATTTTTGCATGAATTCCCATGCAGGTCTCGTCTTGTGAGTGCAGTTTGCGTCAGATACATAGAGATACCTCACAGTTCTGAGAGCTTTTGCCACGCCCTCTTTTTAGCTGACTAATTGATCGAGGAGGCAAGAATTTCGTAAGTCAAATCCAGCCCTATTACACATTGATAACAGACATATTGGATCTCACACGTAGCTGGATCTGTTTGTTGCATATCTTATCATTTCCCGTCAGCCACGCGTAAGATATTCCTGGACTCGATCCCAGAACATTTCGAGATAAACACAAATGCAATCACGAGCTACTTTTAGGATGTCACTTATGCCTGTTTTACCTGGTCTGTGTCTGCCTCTTGTTAAAAGGCTCACGAGGCTCTAAATAACTAGCTGCTGATTGAATAGCACCTAAACATACACATTTTGTTGCACACTCGGGGTCGAAGGTCGCCGTCTCTACACTTGAAAGACATATTTCATAAAGCCCTCTCTCTCCGCTCCGTGCCTGCTGTAAACGCTTGTCAAAACAGCTTGTTGTGATTTGTTGAAAGCGCTGAACTCCTCACCCCTGACCCCATTCAAACCCGGCAGTATTTCCCCATAATGCACCTGGAACCCACTCCTCTTTTACGCTGCTGCCCAAGGGTGAACTTTCATTTGGCCTACAAATACCTGACTCCTATATGAAAGGGAGAGGCCTGGCTAAATTATATATCTCGCCCAAGCCAGCAGCAGTGCGTCCATTGATGATCTGGAGTTGGGATAGTTATATGAGGGAGCTGTCCCTTTTCATTTTGGGTGAAACTTGAAGAAGAGGAAAGCGCCAGAGCTGGAGGGGATGCAGATATGAGCAAACAGAGGAAAAGTTGACAGGAGTGATTTGTGGCTTCCCTCTTTCATGGTAGTTATTGAATACGCGCTTGTGTCTCAGGAGTAGGGAGTGTTCTGGGTCACTCATGAATGGCCCTGTGTTTTGGTCTCCGAAACTCTGTGTACCATTTTACACAATGGGAATGTGCTCATGCTGGAACCACAACAAAAAGCTTGTGAATACATTTAAATAAACACTGTGTAAGATTTAGATTTTCAATTTCATAAACATGCCCCGTGTCCCCAGTTATTAGGTAAACATGTTCGAATCTAATAGAGATTATTGATAACATTTGTCATGCTGATTTATTCCTAATCACAAAAAATCTAACATAATGGCCAAGTTGTTTATATTTCCAATCAGAAAGCAGAATGAGCCTCATGAGTCTCTCATTTGGGTTTCCAGTTTTAAATCTAAAAAGACTCTGAATTCTCCCTACATAAACCCTCCAGCACTGGCAGCCAATCACAAATCTGTGCTAGTGCAGCCTCTGCAGCTCACTGAGGAAATTCTGGAGGTGAATTCTGACCTTTCACATGATCAGACCAGTTCACACACTGAGAATAAGAAAAGCTCATACATGTCTTACATAGGGAGGTATGCAGAAACTGGCAACCTGATTTGATGCTTTGGCAGAGATCGTCCATTCAAAGGTGCCAAAATATCAGAGGCAAAAATTGAGGATTTCTTATTGTAGTGTTTACAGTGATTGTGCTGAGTTTTTACCATTAAAATGCTGGGGCCTTTAGGCTTTATTGGACAGGACAGATTAAGTGTTAAATAAGTATGAAGCGTAATGAGAAACATTCATCAAACTGACAAGAATTAGTACAAGAACGTGCGCTGTAGTCAACAAAGAGTATACAGTAAATATTTGTGTGGCTTGGCTCACATCTCCATGCTCACGTCTTCACATCCTTTTAAACTCAAATCCCATTCGTCTCAGTCATGATTATTTATAAATAAATTAAATGCAGTGACATATATGGATCTAAGATTACATATGGCTGTCAAACACGGTCGCCGGAGACGGAGCAGGCCTACAGTGCATGTGCTTTTAGTTCAAACACGACTCACTCAGATGATACACAGACCTTAGGGGACAAGTATGAGGGCTGAAAAGATGTCTCCAACCACCCATGTTTAGATCAGAGCTCTTTGAGAACACGCTGGTATAGATTTGGAGTCCTGGGGTACATGGAGATAACGGTCACTGTGCGTTTTATCCCAAATGTCCAGAGTCACACTGTTATGATGCTTTATCGAGTGCTGCTTACATAGGCCTCATAACTTTTAGATTTTTTCATTATTGAACTTAATTCCCCATGAAAAATATAAAAGTTATGAGGCCTATGTAAACAGCTATATGCTCTATTTAAAATGATCAATATTGATTACTGATTGCCCCATTGGAATCTAATAATATCAGAATGTGACGTGACATTGGAATGTGATCACATCAGAATTTGGGATGCATGGATACCAATACTAATATCCAATATCAGTATGTGCTGTCTTCAGAATATTATGTCATATCGGAATATGATCACAACAGAGTAATATAATATTGTCATATTGGAATATGATGTCATTTTGTCATATCACGCAGCCATGTACATTTAAAATCTTTAGAAAGCCAGTTAATATTTCTTAGTTTGCTGCAGTGTTGCGCATATATTGTCTATACTATATACTGTTAAACTATATAAATTGTCTGTATGAACATAATTCTTATAGTACTCTTTTTCTTGCCTATACAGACACAAGCTCTCAGTAAAATGCGGAGGTGGCACCGCACTGCCCTGGCACCGCTCCCGTGCACAGTGTCAAAAGTGCTTTGCTAGTCCATGTTGTATGCCCTTGATCCTATACGCACGTGCAGTGAAAGGCCGGTGTGTACGAGCCTAGCCTCCATAGAGCAGAGTAAGCAGAGAGAGCTGACACATGTAATCCCTAACAGCGCTCCAAAGTGCTGCTCCGTCACCACAAATTCAGACCAGCGTTTATTTAAACAACACGGGCACACCACAGGGCTCTTATGTGCTCTCTGGCTTTCATTTGTGCTGCCCGGCATAAATTCTGTGTTTTGCAGTACAATTAGGTCCCTACACAAGACAATTCAGACGTCTGTGCGGGCATGAGCAAACTAAAACAGGAAACAGTTGCTGGTTTATAATCGTAAATAATCTCTAATAAGTAGAATTTAAAGCAGTATAAAAGACAATGGCTTTTTATTTAGTTGTAAAGATATTTTCTAAAAGTGGGATAACACAGCATAGAATAAGCAATTACATAACAGTACAGTATCCAGATGTTAGTGGCAGTGGGAATGTGGCGTGTGTAATGCTTTGTTCTCCATGTGATACATTTTTGTTATTTAAATTTTCATAAAAATAAGATTTCAAATGAATCAATAATATAACTTAATTCTGCCATCAAACAAAGCAAAACACACTGGTCCATGTAGAATGTTCCACAATCTGGAATTAATCGTATCCATGGACACAAAACGGTGACGCCAGCAGGCCAACTTATAGGTCAGATCTGTGGAGAGGTGGGACTACTGACAGAAACAACATGTGTCAAAAAAGAGAAAAAAGTAAAATGAAAAATTAAATAGTTATATTTATCCAATGATTTGTACTATAAAGTTATTTTCTATTTAACCCATTTTAATTATTTTTTAAAATCAAAATCACAGAATTTTCACTTTTGCCGTTCAAATACTGAGAAGAGACGTGCGGTGAGGCTCCAGCCGTTCGTGCCTCACATGGACTGACTGTGCTGTAGCTCAGCAGTGACAGATACTGCACTAAAGCGGCTGTGAAAAGGCGCCGGGTGAGGCACGTAGTTACCTGGCCTCATGGTAGAGGCAGTCGTGAGCCCAGGGGTTCTTCTGCAACTCCTGGGGAAGTAGATTCGAATAAGTGACAGCAAGATACAATTTAGAGTTAGTAAGTCAAGTTTAATAATCCGTTCAACTTCACTTTTTTCTTCTTATCTGGCCCTACTTTTTAGGAAGATTTCATATTAAAGCTCACGCAGTTTTCTAAACTGGACTTTCGGTCAAAGCAAGAGGTTATAATTAAAGGAGAATTAATGTTTTTTACAATCTGAGCCTTATTTCGGTAATAAAACAAGTTGTTTTACTCACCCATAGCACTTTGGTGTCATTTGGAGCAGTTTCGTAGATGTTGTGTTGTAACGGTATCCGTGAACGCGAGTGCTCGGGGCAAATGTTTGCGGTCTCCAAATAACACAAA
The DNA here is from genome assembly GCA_036785185.1 of Paratrypauchen microcephalus. Taxonomy (NCBI): domain Eukaryota; kingdom Metazoa; phylum Chordata; class Actinopteri; order Gobiiformes; family Gobiidae; genus Paratrypauchen; species Paratrypauchen microcephalus. The sequence continues at coordinate 9,299,412 of JAVJIX010000011.1, forward strand.
CTTTAGCACTTTTCAAATCACAGAAGATCGCTGTGTCAGCGTAGACTTTAGGTGGCCTGAAAACCGATATCCAGCTATAGTTTCATTTGATGACGTCATCATAGAGGACAGTGCGCATGTGCGAATTTCCCGCTGTCAGATCCCGGGTACAGTCCGAAAGAAGCTAAGAAGACGAAAACATCTCCGCTTGAGAAAATGGTGCGAACATGCATTTATCCCGGTTGCGAAAACAAAATGACATCTTGGACAAAATTGAGCTTTCACAGGCTTCTGCATCAGAATCCTGATTTATTGAAAATGTGGCTACTTGCTTTGAGAATGGACCCAAACATGACAGGGAAAGCTGTAAAACGTCTGGACCATCGTGTTTGCAGTACTCACTTCAGTCCGGACGATTTTTTTCCAGCAAAGGAAAAGAAAGAAGGCCAGCGGTTTCAGCGCATGGCTCTGAGAAGTAATATGAAACCGATGGCTGTTCTCTGCGCTGCTCCTAAAACTCTCTGCGCTTCATTCTTTCCATATCCATTCTGTCTCCTCATCCGTATACTCAGGCACAAAACGATAGGGACGGCCATCATACTCAAATAAGTCCTCTTCAGTCTCAAAGTCCGAATCTTCTGCCATGTCTCGCGACAGAAAAGTAAAGTTCAGAGTTAGCTAAAGTTATCTTCTTTCGGACTAGCGGTGTTTACCTGCTAAACAGCTGAGTTCACGCATGCGCACTGTCCTCTATGATGACGTCATCAAATGAAACTATAGCTGGATATTGGGTTTCAGGCCGCTTTGGACTCCAATTAAAGGTACGCTGACACAGCGATCTTCTGTGATTTGAAAAGTGCTAAAGTTTGTGTTATTTGGAGACCGCAAACATATGCCCCGAGCACTCGCGTTCACGGATACCGCTACAACACAACATCTACGAAACTGCTCCAAATGACACCAAAGTGCTATGGGTGAGTAAAACAACTTGTTTTATTACCGAAATAAGGCTCAGATTGTAAAAAACGTTAATTCTCCTTTAAAGGACCAATGCCGGAGCTAAAGGGTTTGCTCCAGACTACGGGACGAAAGACTCAGACAGCGTGATTCACACGAATAGACTGGCTGTGTGCCTCCTGCCTTCCTGCCTTCTTTTCTCAACCTGCTGTGTCTGGACTCAGATGGGATATTGTGACCTGAAAAATTTGCAAAGAAGTCTTGTTAAACATGAGCGGTCCACCACTAACATTCAGAGCCAGATCACGCTAAAAACTTCGCTATTTTAAATTATGACACTACTCGATGCGCTCTGGAAAGTGCACTGAACAATAATAATTCATCTTCCGCTTCACATCAAAAATATTACGAGCTCCAGTCACTTACAAGGAGAGAAACTGGCTCGGGGCCAAATTTACTTGCCAACACCTGCTTTACATATTTGTAAATCTGATTGTGACGACGTCAGTGCCTCACCAGCCATGACCCTCACCGCACGTCACTGGTGTCAAGGTGTTTTACATCAGTAAAAACCTATAATTTATAAATGCATGATTGACACATTTAACGCTATACTGTGGAACGTTCCAGGCAAAGCAGAAATATCCACCTCAAGACTTTTTTTTAACACAAATATTTTTACATTTGACTATTGCAGACATCGTTGGCTTATCACAAAGTTGCAAGTAAGCTGGTAGCCCAAGGACGAAGTAGTCAATTCCCTCACTGTGTTTATTTTCTTAGACTTTTCTTTCTCTCTCTAAGCCTACGTATGTCTGTACTATCCTTCCTCTAGTGTTATGCAGACTTTACATGGGCAACGCGTCAAAATACACTCTCCATCCACCAGCCCCAATAGAAAGTGTTAAAGTGCTTATCTTGGGGATTTTCCTATCTCTGTCTGGCATCTCAGGCCTTAACTTGTTTTGCATGCCTTCTCTCATGTCTATTTCCATCCTGGTGTTTGTTAAATTTCGGAGTACTGTTCCTTTAAAATGTTGGTGGCCGTTTGTTCACCCCTCGAGATGTTTTCATTCTTATTACGAGATTTATATATTTGGAGATGTGGCTGTGACCTGTTTTTTTGTGATCGCTGAACTTCTCACCTCTTATCTTCTGTCAAGGATCTGTCCTGTTGGAATCAAAAGCGTGTGTTTTTCCAGTGCACTGTTCCATGAGGATGAGTTTGAAAGGTGCAGTGATGTGGAGGTGGCAGTCTGGATCGAGTACATCTTTATGGACAGTCCTTAGCATGGCAAAAATTCAATTTATCGTCAACATGTTTGACATTTCAAACAATGACATTGAGGTGTGAGATTTGGTGGAGATATACTTCTGTAGAGTCAGGTGGTGTTGGAGTGGAGAATATGGAGAGGCTAAGAAGAATGATGTTATGCTGCTAATATATTTACATGATAGATATAGCAAATATATTACATCCTTAACCAATGAATGGACTGTGAGATGACTGGTCAAATCGTTTGCTGCTCCATGGAGATTGAGACGAGGAGTTGGTGCTTCCAGGTCAAATCTGTGAAGAGGCGACCCCACTCAGAGTAAAAATGTTATTCAAGGTGTTTTTAGCGATACAAAGACCCAGTTTAATATACATTACAGGTAAAGCAGTAAGATCTCCATGGAGACAAGCACATGAAAAGCTACATAGTGCACCTTTAAGGAATTCCATGAAGGAAAAGGTTATGGACTCCATCCATATATATCCATACTTACTCATTGTTTATGTTTATCATAGGTTTACCTAAGTAATGTTTATTTATTTATTGTATTATTTTGTGACCTATGGCTCCTTATTTAAAAACAGTGCAGGTGCACCATGGGAGTGTGGAGTGGAGCCAAACAGTTTTTTGACCTCCTTCGACTTAGACTTAGACAAGCTTTATTGATCCACAAGGGAAATTGTTTTGGGTACAGTAGCTCACTCATCAAATATAATATAACTGAGGGTAACAAAATATAGATATGGTAAATGGTCACATCTTTATATAGCGCTTTTCCACCTTCAAGGCACTTTACAACAAGGAACCATTCACCCATTCACACACCAGTGTACGCAGACACTGGTGTGTGAATCTGACCACTCAACCACTGATATTTCTTATGTCAAGAGCGGGATTTGAACTGCTAACCTTTGAATCAGTGGACAAACGCTCTACCAACTGGGCTACTGCCGCCCCATGACCTAGATGTCACCTCCTGTCAGCTTACCTGCTAAATTTCCATCTTCGTACTTTTTGTATGTCCTCAATTCTATGTGAATCCTCAGTAAAGAGTTTTAACTGCAGTTGGATCGATCTCTGTAGATTTATTTTACTTTTGAGGCATTTGAAAAGGTGGAACAAGGTGTGCCAAGTGTCAATCTATAGCTTCACAAATTTTTGGACCTTACAGGGTATATTCAAATGAACTCAAGTGTGATTTTATTCAGGGCTCTCAAGTTTTGAGCGTGTGAACATTGGTACATTGTCTCTCTCAATGCGTGAGACTTGAGAGACAAACATTTACAGTGTAAATGTTTGTCTAAAGAGCAAACTTAAACTACAAAGCAACTACAAAGCAAACTGGTTCTCAGTTTGTTTTATCATCACCGTTTCCTCGTGTTCAGTCGCTGTCCTTATCACTGACAGGGCAGTGTGCGCTTAGCAGCTGGAACTACACTCTACAGTCTGCCCAACAACAGAACAATCTATTTTCTGATTGGCTGATTTTTTTCCGGAGAGCGGGACGGGGAGGAAGGGGAGAGTTTTTTTCACTGAAAACGCGCGGTGCCTGCATAAACTGAGCCACACAGACCGATTTTCTGGGCACCAAAAATAAAAAAATCAGCGTGAGAAATGCCATGTGTGAGCGTGTGAACACGTCGAATTGCGTGTGTCACACTCTCAATGCGTGAGACTTGAGAGCCCTGTTTTATTATACTCAGTCTCCTTACAGTTAGTTCTTAAAAGTGTATTGTGTAACTTCTCTGTCATCTGATTTGATCTATCTTGCATTTATTCAATTACAGGTGTTTCTACTGCTTAAAAAAACAGGAGCAGGGTCGCCGCTCCACAGATCTGGCATGTAACTTACTTGGTGGTGTCATTTTTTTTTTGTCTCCATTGGGATAGATACGTTTAAAGGAGAATTAACGTTTTTTACAATCTGAGCCTTATTTCGGTAATAAAACAAGTTGTTTTACTCACCCATAGCACTTTGGTGTTATATGGAGCACTTCCAGAGATGTTTTAGATTAGCGATATCCGTAGCGCGAGTTCTGCATGTAATATATGCCCCGTGCGGTCTCCAAATAACACAAACTTTAGCACTTTTCAAATCATAGAAGCTCGATGTCTTAGTTTACGCTTTCGTTTGAGTCAAAAGTGGCCTGTAATCCGAGATTTATCCATACTTTACAGCTTTGCGTTTCATGTTTGGGTCCCAGGAGCTGAGAGTGAAATAAGCTGTGACTCTGCACATCCGCACTGACGTCCTCATCTACTCGAAACTATGGCTATTTGGCTTTAACCATAAAAATAAAAGTACAAATATGTTTTTACCACAGCTCACCGTGGCTTTCGTGTGCCAGATGTGATTTTATAGATTTACAGGAAGTTACTAAAAATATGTCCCCAGAACTTTTTGTGATTCGTGGTTTATAAAAGAGCTCATTCAGCTGTGGGGGGTGGTAGTTGTGAGTAGCAGAACATGTGTAGAGGAACAGTGGAGAGGGAAGCGTAGGTCACAGTCCTGCCTCTAGCTCTATTTATCCAACATGCTGTAATGTTATGAGAGCGGCTGCACGGGCCCGCTAACAACTTGTAATGTAAATATTGGTGTGTATGGAAAAGGAAGGCTATTTAAGGCTTACCATATGTTCTAATAATTCTAGCGACCCATTTGGGAGACTTTGGGTCTTTTCAAGGATGGACACCACTGTGGCTTTTATTGGCTGTGTCTTCTATTGAGTGCAGGTGTGGTATAAGAAGCAGGTTTAGCACTTCCATAAAGTGTTGATGCCTGGGGCCGAGTTATAGTTTCACTTTTGGTCCCCCGTGCAAGTTTTATGCAACAAGTGAGACGGCGATGTTTTTTTGTTTTTTTTTCTATTGGCAAAGTCGATTTTATATTCTACTGAAACAGCACATGGGGAACAGAGCTGTTTAGTGCTTGGAGAAAGACTGTGCTACAGAATGAACAATATTAATTAGAAACGCTCCAGTCCAATACTAATATCCGATATCGGCAATGATACTGAAAGATTTGCTGGATCAGATATCTGCTTCCAAATATCAGTTTAGCCAATATCCTGGTTGGGCCCACAATATATGTAAATAGACTATTTCCTGGTCATAGTTGGCTTAGAAAGGCTCATTATTTGAACTTTTATGTATACAAAACTGTTCTGTGGTTACTTGAGGGATAAATAACAGCTGCATAACACATTTGGGTCAGTTTTGTCTTATTTTACTTTTGTTTAAAGGAAATAAATACAGTGTCAGTTTCTGCACTAGTATCGGTTCATATTATTCATTCTATCATTCAGTGGTGATGTGTTCATTTGTGTAGCCAAAACATTTACTAGAGTAAGAGTACTGTTACTTCAAATAAATGTGACCGGCCATCGGAAAACCAGTCACAACTCGGGCCGGTCGGATACGTTGTTGTTGTTGTTTTGTTTGTTTGTTCATTTTTTTGCAGAATGTGCATTGGTTGCTTTAAAAGCATACATTTTGTCTTTGAAATTGGCTTGTTTCTCAGAAAGAATCGGGGTGTGTGTAAATTACCATACTGGCGCTACTGGCCATTCACATGACGATTAGTGCTCTCTTGTTTTTTCTCTTGTTTGTTTCTTCAGCCAATCAGCTGTGAGCTAGAAGGAAACTCGTGCATAGTTAAGCTCCGTAGCTGCATGTGATTTCATTACTGAATGAAGATGGACCAAGCTAAAAGTATTTCGGATGACCTGAATCGTGGCTGTTTTAGTGCAGATATATGCCAGTATTTCTTCGACAAACCGGACTGCGATCTCTCCTCTGATTCTGAAGATGACTGCGCTGATGATGAAGGCGACTTTATTACACTGGAGAATATACCTAATCTACAGCTGACCTTAGCCGAAGATGAAGACGAGGAAGAATCTGTCGGCGCCGCAGCGGAGGAGCTGGATAGTAAGATATCAAATGCGATATCTACAGTAACATTTGAAGACGATAAGGACAGTGAAATGGAGAAAATCTGTATCTTTGACTGTAAATGCTACTCAGAAAGCTCGAAAAAAGTTCAAAAAAGTTACTCAAGTAAATATAACTACTTACCCACCTCTGTTATAGCCACAGATTACCTGGTATATACTCAAGGAAGTGCGGCTGCCAATCTGCACCACTTACACTACTTTTGCCACATGTTTGAAGTGTCTTGCCCAAGGACGGAAATATCTTTGGGCTGGTGGCTGAACGCGCTAACCACCCAACCACTAACATCCAAATACAAGTGTTCCCAAGTGGAAAGCCTACACAACACATCATTTGAGTGAAAAAACATTAAAACATGGCATAAAGTTGCTTTTCCACGATATAGCCACTTGGAATGAGTAGATTTGCTGTCATATGTAGCACGCAGGTACACACTGGGTTACTGTGTCAGCTGCGTTAGCATGTGAGGTGAGCCATGAGGTAATATGTGAAAGAGGGCCTTCAGCTTTATCTGCTCCATCTCCTCTCAGAGCTCTGACTCAGGGAGGAGGCCATACACTGGAGATATTGTACGTCTGTATGTACTTATGGACCATTACATTGAGTTTAGAATGTATGAAATTGGCCTAGAAATACTTTGTAGAAATGTATGTCACAGATGCAATTACACAACAGTTTCTAGATATTACATACTTGTTACAGAGTTGTTAGAAGTGCATTATGTAACTTTTCTGGTATCTTCATGGAGAGTTAAAGGGCCTATATTATACTATTCTCTGATCCGTGTTTTAATGTTGTTTCCTTATCACCTGGAGTTACAGCTCTGGAAAAAAAAATAGACCATTAAGGGACCACTGCATTTTTCTCTCAAATCAGCATCTCTACATGTATTACAGCCATTTCATTCCAGCATATGTTGAATTCCAACACAAACACAAAGCTGAGCTACTTCAGTTCTTGCACCAGGAGTGGAATAAAGTCACCCAAGAACAATGTGAAAGACTTGTGGAGAGCATGCCAAGATGCATGAAAACTGTGATTAAAAATAAGGCTTATTGCACCAAATATTGATTTCTGAACTCTTCTTAAGTGTAAACATTAGTATTATGTTGTTTTAAAATGAATTTGATCTTGTTTCTTTGCATTGTTTGAGGTTTGAAAACATGTATCTTTTTTTGTTATTGTGACCATTTGTCATTTTCTGCAAATAAATGCTCTAAATGATAATATTTTTATTTGGAATTTGGGGGAAATGTTGTCAGTAGTTTATAAACACAAACAAAAATGTTCCTTTTGCCCAAACACATACCTATAAGTAGTAAAATCTGAGAAAAAAAAAGATAATTTTGCAGTGGTCTCGTATTTTTTTCCAGAGCTGTATGTTTTGTTTCATTCACACATGTTTAACAGACAAATACTGCATATTTAGGCTGTGTTCTTCTTTCACACAAACACATGGTAATACAGGAAGTGGAATTGCCAATCTCTGCTGAACAAAAGGTAAAACGTACAGCGTCATGACATTACAAGGGGGAACAGAACATTTTTAGCTTTTCAGTTTAGTCACCTAATAACGCATGGTTACTCAAATATGCGTAATGTACAACTCCAGGTATGTTTTTGAAGATGTAAAAACATTTTAACATGACTAAAATCTTATAGGAGTAAATTTTGAGTAATAGAGGGCCTTTAAGGTTAATGCTATGCTGCAGAATAGAACATTTTGGGCAAAGCAAAAACCATGCCACCAGAAAAGTACCACAATGCACCTTTAAACCTTTCTAGCAATTACTTAGCGACGTACTATTCTTTCTTCTTCAAACATCCTTAAATACAGATTGTATCCTATGTCACAAATGATGAAACCCATACCTTTATATTGCCTAAATTTATTGCCCCAGCCAGTGAAAAGTCAGTTGTTATAAATCACCTTAGCTAAGCCTCTACACACAGCACAAAGCCAACGTCAAAGCAAAACTTCATCTTTCTGGCGTGTCTAAAATATCAGATTTCTTTTCCGACTCTCTCCCCCTCTGTTCTTTGACAATTCAGCATTACCAAATCAAAGACAATTGTGTTTTAATTCTAAGACGGAACACGAAGCTCACTTTATTTCCAATGTTTACATTCAATTTTCCTTAAAAAAAATTGGTTGAAATCCGTCCCACTTGTGGTATTTACTTCATTTGAAACCTTGTTGCTCTTATATGGCAAAGAACATTAAAGAAATGACCTACCAAAAACTCAGAGTTTAAAATCTTGTCAAACGTCATTACTTAAACCTATCTCCCCAGTTTATTTTTTCTCCGACCACCACTACCATCTGTTTCATTTTGGCGAGAACGTTTGATATGTAATTTGCAAACATAACTTAAAACTTGAAAATGTTTGAAGTCGTTTGTCTGACATTTTGACTTATGGCATTACAAAGCTCAGTCAGGTTCCCATGTTCAAGGTTTATAAAAGGACTTTTTACATATTGTGTTATAAACATATTGGGATCAAATGACAAAAAGATGAGTTCATATATGCATTTCATCTAGAGCTGGGCAATTAATCAAATTTTTATTGAGATTCAGTCATGTCTAATTGTCAATGATGTGGTTTAGTTTTTTAATCAAGAAATCCATAGGCAAGCCTGGGGTATGGAGTGTTTAGAATTTGATGGAATAATTTGGGCTATTTTTCTTAAATGGCAAAGATTAAAAGTCTTGTGTATGTTTGTTTGCGGAATCAATACTGACACTTTTTATTTCGTTTTTTTAAATTAAAAGGTAAAATCTAAAAGTAGGGCTGCAACTATTAATTGACAATTTGTGACTAGTAAAATAATTGTATTTTCATCGTCATAATCCTTATGGTGTTTTCTGGTTTTTTTAATCAATAATAGACTGCATTTTATTTGTAAAATTATTTGTAAATTATTTGTAAATTTGTCTTAGATAGTTTTTGTATTTTCTTTATATTGTATTTTGTGCACTGTCTTTTGTGCACTGCTTGGCCAAAGAGAAATAAAATTTCAATTCACTGTATGTCGAGCATATGGCAAATTGACAATAAAGTTGACTTTGACTTGACTTTTGTCTTTGACTAAATATTCCTTATCTAGAAGCCTTTATTGTATTTATTTATTTTATTTCCCCCTAGTCAAATTAAATGACCAAACCTTTAATAAAAAGGCCGTGTACAACTTAAACCACACAGAAAATCTGAAGAAAAATATGGACTGATCTTTTTCTGCCATATCCCCAATTTAATTTAATTTAATTTAATTTTATTTGTTTTTTATTATTATAAATAAGTCAAAATTAAACCATCAAACTTTTAAAAATAGATCTATATATATATATATATATATATATATAACTTTTAACACCACACTATCTGGCCATCCCTTTTGTGTCTGTGGCTCTCCCGGCCTTAATGCCAGTGGCGACAGAGGCGGTGTGGAGACATCGCGGTGCACCGGCCCGAGTCTCCATCAATGCTTGTGAGCCAGATTAAAGTGGTTGGCCCTTTGTTTACCGCGCTCTGTGATTGCACGGCTGAGCTGCCCCAAACAAAGGGCCCCTGCTCGTCTTTGTCGGAGTGAGGGGGAAGAATGGAGACCTCTTGACATGGCAACCTGAAGCCTGAATGCCCCCACTTCACCTAGCCGAGAGGGTCAGAGGGAAGAGGAGTAGGGAGAGGAGAAGAGAGGAATGGGAGGAGATAAGGAACCATGAGGGAGAAGGAGGAAGTAGATATCAACAGTAAGGAGTCACATAGAGTGTGGTCTGGGTTTTGTATTGCTTAGTGGAGGGACATTTTTTAAAGTTATGGCTGTAAAAGGGAATGAAATAGCAGAAACTTGCAGAGAAATGTTCAACTAATAAGTAAAATCCGTGGCAAAAGGAGAAAATCAATTTGTCAACTGGACAAACGTTTATCTGAAGAAGCAGCTTGGTATTCGACCAAATAAACTTTTGTCCAGTTGACAAATTGAATTTCTCCTTTTGCCAACTAATAAGGTGATATTTTGTATTGCTGTGAATAAGAAATGGTTCTCAATCAACCTATTTGGGTAAATAAAGACATTTTTAATTAAAACTGAAATACAAATTTCTGTAAGCTTGTGTCTGATTTTGTACCTACTCTACATTTTACATTTTTAGCATATTTCTGATATACAAGAATGAGAACTTCGCAGTTCAGTTTCTTCAAACGGGTGCGTTGGAGGAGAGGGAGCAGCCCCAGAACATACAAGAAGAAAATAATCAGGCCTAGTGCCAAAATGTTGAATGTCCTAATAAATCTTACATTTTGCAAGTAAGACGGAGTGCGGGATTATTTTCTTCTAGTATATTTCTGATGGATTGCTTTGTTGAGTACCATTCAATTTTATTTTATTTTATTCAATTTTATTAAGTCTTGCTAATAACTTTTTTCTACTGTACATCAGAGTGCCTCTATTCTCCTCAAGTTTTTAAGTAAACAGAAACCATCAGGCCACAGTTGCTCACAGAGTAACCTGTATATACACTCTTGTATCTCTTTTAACATCGTTTCTTATTTGTGTTGCAGGTCACTTTCTTGGCAACAACACGGTCATCGATGTGCTGCGTCGCCAGGGATATGAGGTGGAGCACACTCCTGCAGGCCAGCCAATAAGCAGGTGATTTTACAGCTCTGAGAGTCCATACATCACCCACTGACACTACCAACGGACTTAGAATTAGCCCCTGGGTAGATTTAATATGTATTACAGTGGTACCTCACCTTACGAAAGACCCTACATACGAAAAATCCAAGTTACGAAACGCCTTCACGTTAAATTTTGGTCTCTAGATACGAAAGAAAATTCAAGTTACGAAACGTGAAATCTCAAAAATTCAATTAATGCGCGCTCAGATGCACACCCCAAAACGTAAATACACTTTATCAACACACACGGGGTTAGGTTCCAGAGGTGGCCCGCGGTGGGAGAGGTCCACGAGGTAGGACAACTTTGTATTTTGCAATTGTTCTACATGTTTTAGGGCTGTAAATGCCTCACCACACACATTCTACGCTTTTCTCAGACTGGAGTTGGGCTTTTCTCCCATTTCTCTCTTGTTTGAACACTCAAACTTTCATAGATTTTCAACGGAATGTGTTGATAGTGAAGCGTGGGGGGAGACACGGGGGAGCGGAGGGACACAGGATTACTATCGCAACAACACATCATCAGTATGGTAAAACGAATCTGTCTCACGATGGTCTAAACCCAGCTCACGTTCCCTTAGTGAGTGAACAATCCAACGCTTGGTGAATTCTGCTTCACAATGATAGGAAGAGCCGACATCGAAGGATCAAAAAGCGACGTCGACACGGCGCAAGGCCGCGAGTACACCGGGGCTGCGGGCGCGGGATGGAGCCGCGGCGCCCGGGCCGTGCCTCCCCCTCGGGGCCGAGCACGTGCGGGCGAGCATGGGGTGATTTAATCCTGGTCTGGTCCCGGTTTGGTCCGGGTCTGGACCTGGTCCGGTCCTGGTTTAGTCCAGGTCCAGTTCAGGTTTAGACCTGGTTTAGTTCTGGTCTAGACCTGGAAGTCAGATAGAACCAGAGCCCGCCCCGAGCGAGACCCCGCGGTCTTGCCCGCCGTTAGAGCACCTTTCTCGGCCTGTTAGCTCACAGTGTCGGCGCCCCGGCTCTGGAGGTCAGATAGAACCAGAGCCCGCCCCGCCCCGCTCTTATTCCCGCTGAAAGAGCGTCTTTCTTGGCCTCTTATCTCTAGCGCGGAATGCGCAAGGAGCGCAGAGACACGAGCAACGCAGAACACAACGTTACACTATAAAAAAAATGTTACACTATAAAAAAAAACCCTTGGAATGGATCAGGCCTTTTCCATTGAAATAGCTACTCAACTTAAGAAAAATTCACATTACGAAACCACTTCTGAAACGAATTAATTTCGTAAGGTGAAGTACCACTGTATTGCTACACCTTCAATTTCACTCAGGTACTTTTGAAACTGAACATTGCAGAGTACCTTTTCCAAAAATCTTTTGTATGAAATTAGATACCATTTCAAAAGCAACATGATAGCGTTGGTTTATGTAAGACAGAATGAAACCCCAAATGAAGCTCCTAAATACTCATATCATATTGCAAGGGTTGAAAGTATTTACAGATACTTATGATTCTTTTGGGTAATTGTACTTGGTTGAGTACATTTTAAAACCTAAACTTTAATTCTAACCATGTAATTGTAATTAGTTAAATTTAAAATCATAATCGCTTGCTCTGATGGCTAAGAATATTCAGGTTGCTGTTTAAAACCGCTCAACTAATACTAAAAAAAATAATACTAAATAAATACTAAAACCATACCATAAAATTTAAGTATTGCAACCTTTTTACTTTTACTGAAAGGTGCATTATGTAACCTTTTTAGATGTTTTTGCTTTTGTCTGGAATGTTTCACAGTATGGCATTAAACCTTTCTATCTTCATGGAGATCAAACCAGATCAAGTTACAGGTCAGATCTGTGGAAAGACAACCCCGCTGACAGTCAGAATGCCTGTTTTTTCTAAATATTGAGCTCTGTAAGATAAAGCTGTTTAATGTCATACTGTGGAACATTCCAGGCAGAGAAATGGCATATCCATAGAAACAAACAGGTGATGGACGCCCAACCAAAAAGTTACAAAGTGCACCAAAAGGAGACCATAAATATACTCATACCATATTGCAGGAGTTGAAAATAATTATAAATACTCATGATTCTTTCAGGTAATTTTACATTTTTGAATGTACCACATAGCGTAGCGGAGCCGGCCAGGTTGCTGACCATTATATCCGATTACACGAGCTTCATGTGCACTGGGATCTAAGGACAGACCACCCGCCGAGTAACGGGAACGGATTTGGAGAAATCCAATCCGATCCTACCATGTGTACGCACTCAGTGACTCGAAATTGTTTGTTGGGGAGAAAACTTGCAAACATACAGCACTTCAGAGTCACACTGCGAGCGATCGAACATTTACATAAATTTGGCGAAGCGGAACACATTCTGTTCTGTACAGGAGATACGGCACGGAGGAGAATGACGGACAAATTGGCAAAGGTCTACAGTCCCTTAGCCAATCAGGACGCAGAACACAATGCGCGTTGATACACTATAAAAAAAAATTCAATAAAAAAATCTGCGAAACAACGAGGCCGCGAAAGGTGAACCGCGATACAGTAAGGGACCACCATATACCATATTATAACAATATACCTATATACCTATATACCTAAAAGTTCAAAGTCAGCTTTATTTTCAAAAACCATATGTACAGGTTGCACACAGGATTTGAAATTGCAGCGCTCCCTAGGCCCATAGTGAACATAAAACATCTGATAAACAAGACAATAAACACCATGACTAAAACATCACATATACCCCTAGCACAGTGCTTCTCAAATAGTGGGGCGGGCCCCCCTGGGGGGGCGTGGCGTGATGCCAGGGGGGGCGCGTATGACCCTGGGAAACATGTTTTTTTGCTGTACTGTACTAGAACTAAGTGTAATTGCACATCAACAACAGTAGTTGGCAGTGGCGTTCTCACATGCGATTTACGCACAGTCTCACCATTAACAAAACATCCTCTGTCACAGAAAAAACACGTATATTCCACTGAGTCATGTCCTTTAGTCCGACAGAAGCTGACGCATCAGTGGCACAAGGAGAGAGCTTTTTTTTTTTCAGTGCTTTTAGCTTATGCAAATGAGGTGGTTTTAAGTTTCATTTCTGTAAAACGTAAACAAATGTGCGCAAAGCATTAAAAACACATTAATATTTGAGTCCTCAGTGCAGTCTTTGTTGTAAGTTTCTTTCTTTTTTTTGTTTATAATGTTAATAAAAGGATACAATGGTGTTCTCATAACAATTTTCTAGACAAATAATACTATTTATAGTCACGCGCAGGAAGGGGGGCGTGAAATTTTTTCTTCTTCCTAGGGGGGGCGTCACAGAAAATAATTGTGAAGCACTGCCCTAGCAGAAGTACAAGACAAACACAATGACTAAAAAGTCACATATCCCCATAGCCAAAGTACAAGACAATAAACAAAGTGACTAAAACATCATATATACCTGTAACAAAAGTACCCTAAACTTGTATACAGTGGTACCTCACCTTACGAAAGACCCAATAAACGAAAATTTCAAGTTACGAAACGCCTTCACGATAAATTTTGGTCTCTAGATGCGAAAAAAAATTCAAGTTACGAAACGCGAAATCTCAAAAATTCAAATAATGCGCGCTCAGCCACACACATTATGCGCTTTTCTCAGACTGGATTTAAACTTTTCTCACATTTCTCTCTCGTTTAAACACTCAAACTTTCATAGATTTTCAACAAAATGTATTAATAGTGAAGCGTGGGGGGAAGAGGGAGGGCGGTGTGTGTGCGCGCGGACACGTGTGTGATAGCGCAGCATGACCCGGCGCGGGGCGCGAGCACGAGACCCGTGCTCAAACCGTGCCAGGTCTAAACCAGGTCTAAACCAGGTCTGAACCAGGTGTAAACCAGGTTTAGACCACTGCGGCTCTTGCATGCGTTCGTTCATGCGCTCAGACTGCGTGCGGCCCCGAGGGGAGTCCTCGCTGCTCGCCTCAGCCGTGACTCGAAACGAAACCAGGAAATAGACCCGCACGCGGCGCTTTAATCCACCTGGTTTAGTCCAGGTTTAGTCCTGGTCCAGTCCTGGTTTAGTCCAGGTCTAGACCTGGTCCAGTCCAGGTTTAGACCTTGGTCTAGACCTGGTATAGTCCACGTTTAGTCCTGGGTCTAGTGTCTCTACGCAGGACACAGTGTTACACTATAAAAAATGTTAGACTATTAAAAAATACCCTTGGAACGAATCAGGCCTTTTCCATTGAAATAGCTACTCAACTTACGAAAAATTCACGTTACGAAACTTCTGGAACGAATTAATTTCATAAGGTGAGGTACCACTGTATAACACAAATAGGTAAAACACACAATGTGTAGCATAATAAAGTTCAAATGGTGTCATTTAAGCAGCAGTGTCATTGGGGGAGGGAGGGCAGGGCAGGGAGAGAGTTCAGCATCCTGACAGCTTGGTGGATGAAACTGTCTTTCAGTCTGCTCGTCTTTGCCCTGAGGCTCCTCTCTAGCGAGTACTTTTTAAAAAAAAACTTTTACAATTTTAGCAGCAGTACTCTTTGCCACTACTGCAATTTTTACATACATTTTAAGAATTTAAGTCCAAGGCAGAATTTTTTATTACACATGTTCTGATACTAATTGAAAGCACATACGCCTCAAGCCCACGCCGTTTTATGCACTACCAGTTGGTCTCAAAAGCAACAGTTACAGATACGTGAGCTTAGGTAAAGAAGTGTGGCCAGCAACAGAACAGCTCTCTCAGCGTGTCTCCTGTTCGCTTATGTTTTCCTTTGGCTCTAACCAAGCATCAGGGATATACCAGGGATGAGAAACGAAAGCCGGAAACGCTGAGATGACAGATGGAGCAGGAGGTAGAAAATATTACATTACCATTCCTTCCCCAAACTCATTTTATCACCAAAATTCGGATACAGTTTCACGTCTTGGCCACTTTTTCTGTTGTCTCGCGTCGCTGACAGGAATACATAGGTTTCTCTAACTCTTTCAACTTTCGTCTGAGTTTAAAATCAAGTCCGCAGACCCGAACCAGATGTGGGAGTTCCACTTGAGCCCTTGTGAGAAATATGTTGTCTGCAGATAATCAAAAACTGAAAGTGGTAATTATGCTTTGAGTGATTTTCCTTATTGAGTGCCTGCCCTCTCCATATGTTTCTACACATGCGGCTGGAAGGCTTTATTAATCTACTTAACTCAGTCGACACTAGAGCGGGAGGAGGCCCTGGCCAGTCGCACTGAGGCTAATGCGGCTATTGCTCACAGTAGATTTGATGGGTAAATATACGAATAGTCAAACGAGGAAGGAAAAATGATTTGACATAAGTGTAGTATAAGTTTGGGTGTATTAAAGCGCATGTGTGTGATTGTGTATTGTGGTTATAATGACCAATCGGTAACAGCTTTGAAGGAACAGGAATATGGAATACATTATTGTGACTAAGAGGGCCTTTGTCCCTGTATACTCACCTTAATTTCATATTCATTTTTCCATACTCAACTAAACTACTAAATACAACTATCCCGGGCTTGTTTTATTTAGTTTAGTTTAGTTCTGTTAAGTTAAACACCACACACTCAGGTTACTTTCAATGATTTTATTTGGTTAAACTTATTAAATTTTGTCAAACATCTCTGGTCTGGAGACAAAAGAGGGGGCGTGGCCTGAGACAGACATATTTATTGACGCTTCCCAAACACGTGACCTTCGTAAAAGCAAGCGCCATTTTGGACATGAACATCACCGCGGTATGAACGTGTTTGAATGCGATGAAGACGAGTCGGACACTCGAGATTTGGATTAAACAAAGTGAACGAGATGACACCTCCACTATCCAGCGAGACAGCATATTCGGGAGGGGGGTTTGGGCCAGACCATGTGGAGGGGAGAATTGGTTTCAGTTACTTTTGTTTGTTGGGTTTTGTATATTTGATTTTGATTTTTACTGTTTATAGATTATGTTAAGCACTTTCATAGAAAGAGGGACTTAGGCCCTTTAAGTAAATCAACAGGGTAACTTGGAAGTAAAGTTCCCTCGTATCCGACCTGATGAGATTGTGGACTAACCTGGAGGGAGGAGCTTCCTGTGGGAGTAACTATAAAAGCAGGTCAGCTCAGCCTTTTGAGGAGTCTCATCAATGTAGCCAGGTACATGTGGGGTTTTCTTGCTTTTGCCTGGTTTTGAGAACACTTATTTTTTTGTAAATATGTGATTATTTTTTTGGTTGCCACAAATATCACGGTGAAAAGTTTGAAAAAATCGATGGTACAAAAGAAATATTTTCAGAGTCTGCCTCCTACTTAGGACCACACTGGCCAGCTTCCCCACAATTATAGATAGGCATTTCAAAAGGGGACAAAAATAAGTTGCAGCTCATAAGGAAAATCCTTCAGGAATACGGTAAACCTGACCAAGCCTTGATTACCTTAATGTTTTAACCTTAATTTTGGCCCTGCAGATTATTTTATCTATGAATTACATTTACAATTTTACAATTTTACATTACAAATTTACATTTTACAAGGATAAAAATGTAGATTGAGCATGTAACACACTGCATTTAGGATAGACTTTTCAATAGCTGTCAAAGAAGTCTATAATAATGCAAAATATTTATGTATTTAAAGGTGCGCTACGTAACAGTGTGATATTAAATGATCTCCATTATGACAAGTAGTAACTCTACTGGGCCAAGTTAGAGGTTAAATTTGTGGAAAGTGGTGACCCTGCTTCCAGAATTCATGTTTTGGTCTTGAATAAATGCAAGATAAACATGTATAATGCCATTCTAATTCCAAGCAAAGCAATAACATCAAGTTATACACCTTTAATAATGTCAAATATTAAATTAATCTCAAAGTTTTCTTAAAGTGGAAGTAAATGAGCAGTAGAGCAAATACAGCATTTGCAGATCTGTTCATTTCTATGCATTTAAACTTTTTCACTTCACTTTTTCCAGATATTTCTCAGATTGCTTCTTGTGTGTGAGTGTCAGCTGTTGAAAGTGCTCACTCATGCTCTCTCTTCAGTGGTTTCACGTGTTTTTTCCTGCTGTTTTTCAAAATGTCGATGTTAGTGGAGATAAACCTGGCACAATCCCCGGAGGCCACCAGTGAAGCGAGCTGTAAGGCCAAATCAAGCATTGCCCGTGCCTCCTGCTGCGGAGCATGTAGTTCAGCCTAGCGTAGTGTAGCACAGCTCAGTGTGGGTGGTTATCTGCCCTCTCAGATCTACTGTGTGTGAGATCTGGGGCTAAGGGAGTCTACTTTCACAACACAGGCTCAGGGTGTGGGCTTTGATACAGGGGCGGTACCAGGGGGGGTTTGGAGGAGCACCAACAACCCCTAGGATGGCCAGTGCATCCCCATAGCCCCTCTCTGAAACGTTTTGCCCCTTTTTCTGAGGGCATCCAATCTCGTTTAAAATCTTTCAAAATGAGATTACAATTTATGAATCACTATAACAATCTACGGCTGCATCCCATTTCTCCGATTCTAATTTTGATCAAGGGCTAAGGCCATGACCGAGGGCTACATACCCCTTGAAACGAAGTAAGCTCTCGACCAGACTTGAAACGAAGGGATACGCCTACAAGCTCAGGCAGGTTTTGGGATTAGGATGGCAGCGTCACCTCGACCAGCCAAGGCGTCTCATAACTGTATTTTCAGCAGTTGTAATTATCGATTAAAGGTCCCATGGCATGAAATTTTCACTTTCTGAGGTTTTTGAACGTTAATGTGAGCTCCCCTACCCTGTTTAGCCCCCCATGGCTAAAAGTTGCGAAATGTGTAAACTGAGCAAATGCGATCCTTTTCTGCGTTCGAAAAAAAAGACAGCCCAAATGGGAGATTCTGAACAAGGGAACTTTCTGACGTCACACTCGCGGAAAGGTTTCCACCCCCCGTCTGGATGTCTACCCACCGTCTCTGGAAATCACGCCCAGAGAATTTTGACCGCAAACGAGCTACGAAATGCAAGATACGTTTTTTTATTTGCCTGGAGACACGTGAGAGTGTTTCCAGGCTTGGATGTTCTTTATCCGAGCCTCTGAACCTCTGAAACAGCAGTGGTTTAATTTTATTTTCTGTGGAAATGTGTTTTGTTTTTTTTGTTTTTTTAATGGAACACGTCTCATATCTTCCTTCGCGCTTAAAACACGGAAGTAGGAACAGCGCACAGTGCACCGCTAATCCAGGAAACAGCAGCATATTTGGCCACACCCCCACCCGCTGCACTGGCCTGTTTCTGTCCTCCTCATTTGCATTCAAGCAACAATGCCCAGAATAAAGCATTTCAGAGACATATTTATGATTCTGACTGTCTTCTTGAGGCTGTCTCATGCACTGAGGCTTGATTTTGGAGAAGGATTCATATACAGTATTAGAGAACCACTAAGGCTCCATATAAAAGCATCAAGAAGTACCATGTCATGGGATCTTTAACAGTTTAGCATGGTTTACAATTATGACGCTTATGTTATGTTTAGTGAACTGCGGTTTTAATTGTAGTGATGTCTGTTTAGCCGACGTTATCGTTTTCATCGAACTTTCATGTATAAACGACCTCGTTTTTTTTGTCGAGCTGAGGTACCCGATAATCCTTGACATTTGTTTACGTTTGTTTGCGTCAAAAGATGTAGATAAAGGGGTAGGGGAAGGGGTAAGACAGAGTAATGGGACTCAGCCTAACTATATTTAACTAACTACATCTAAAGTTTGTTAAAACAGTGAAAGAATGATGACATGTGTGTGTTTTAAAAATGAAATTGCTAAATGCTAAAGGTGCTGTACCTGATTTGAATGTGTAAAATTGAACTTTGCAGTGGTCCAAAGTTGTTCCTCACGTATACATTCCCAGCATATGAATTACACGCTTTGATAAATGTATGTGCTTTTCTACAAACTTTCAGAGGTCAGATCTTGCCGTCACTGTAATGCTAACAACAACTAGCATGCTAACAATGCACTTCCTGACTCTGCGGATACAACACTTTACAATCACTTGCAACACAGCACACAGCAGTCGCTTTTCTACCTTTTTTCTGCTTATACTATATATTTGTACATGGGCAAGACAAATTTTGCTCACACTACACCCCCACTGAAGATCTTAGCATACCAAAAAACATTCGTCGCCACCCCTGCTTGGGTCCCCTGCGTGTCACCCCTCACGCGACACTCTGGGACTACTAACAAACCAAAACCACAACGTAGCATGTGCACCTCCACCCACATTAGCTGATGATAATACAGATCCTGAAAATACCACCACGCCACAGTGTTAATCCCCCAGTTTGAAATGTGGTTGCATATAGTTTATAAGCCTTCTTCGTCTCTCTTTCTTCTTTTTTGCTCATCAGCATTTTGTTAATTGAACGCATTACTGGCAAATGTTCCATATGACTTTAATTTTCGTTTGTGAGGTCTGAATCCAAATCTGAGCAAGCCGTGAGATGCTGATAAAGATGCATTTGTTTGGGGAGTTGAAAAGAGGCTCCCTGCAGTAGACTTATGAAAGTCATTAGGATCTGAGGATGCAAGCTGGCCAGATGGTGTGACAAAGGATTATTATTTTGAGACAGGAAACAGAATAGAATGTTGTCAAAAAGTATAATTGCCAAGTTAATCTTCAGCGTACTAAAAACATTCCTTCTTGTGATGTCATGTGGCAATACAGTTAGTGCTCCACTGGGGTTTTAAAATCCATACATCTTCACTAGAATAATCTGAACTAAAGGTAAAAGGTACCTGTTAACTTGAAAACTACATGATGTGTGAATGGAACAAAACACAACTCTAGGTTTTTGATGAGGTAACAACATTCTTTTTTTCTACTTTTTATTTATGCTTTTTCAAAAACAAAGGTATAGAACAGGGGTCGGCAACCTTTCCACTCAAAGAGCCATTTGGACCCGTTTCACACAGTAAAGAAAACACTGGGAGCCACAAAACCCTTTTGAAATTTACAATGACATAACATTTCATTTGATGCACACTGCACATTTTTGGACATCTGTATAGAGGTATTTATTTATTATGTTGCACTGCTTTAAGATTTTAGATCTTAGACTTTAGTTTAGATTTCTGTCTTAGATAGTTTTTGTTGTGTTTTGTCTTTATTCTGTACACTGTCTTTTTTGCACTACCTGGCCAGAGAGAAAAAAATAAACGAAATTTCGATTCACTGTATGTTAAACACATGGCAGAATTGACAATAAAGCTGACTTTGATCTTTGATCTTTGATCACTCCATTTAACGGCTTTTTTTTTGCCTTTGTGCCATAGAATTACATTTTGAAAATGAGTGAACTAAAATAAAATACATTTTAATTAATAAATACAGTGGTCCTTTACTATATCGTGGTTCACTTTTCGTGGCCTCACTGTTTCACTGATTTTTTATTCCAATTTTTTTTAGTATCAATGCGCATTTCTGCGTCCTGATTGGCTAAGGGACTGTAGACCTTTGCCAATTCGTCAGTCATTCTCCTCCATGTCTCCTGTACAGTAGGTATATAGAGAATGCATTCAGTTTGCCAGATGTTCGATCGCAGTGTGACTCTGAAGTGCTGTATGTTTGCAAGTTTTCTCCCCGACAAAACCCGCCTCAGCAAAGCGGTCATAAGAAATGTGAAACACACACAAAATACACTTTGGTTTTGTTCTATAATACTGTGCTTTTTTGTTGAAAATCTACGAAAGTTTGAGTGTTTAAACAAGAGAGAAATGTGAGAAAACGTTAATTCCAGTCTGAAAAAAGTGTAGAATGTGTGTGTGTGTACAGCCTTAAAACATGGGGAATAATTGTAAAATATAAAGCTGACGTCTTCGCAGATTTCTGCTATTTTTAGAATGTAACCCTCGTGATAAACGAGGGACCACCGTACTGAGCCGCATCACGGGGATCAAAGAGCCGCATGTGGCTCCGGAGCCATGGGTTGCCGACCCCTGGTATAGAACAAAACAAAATCTGTGGGGTTCTACAAAAAACATAAAAAGCTATACAGTTCTCTTATTCTTATATATATTCTTCTCTTATTTGGACCATTGTTTCTCAAATTTACTTGATTTCAACCTCAGATAGTAAGACATTTTTTCCATCAAATAAATTTCCTCAATTACTTCCATCCACTGTTTCAGTTACAATGATTCATTTTTTAGCCAGTTCCTTGTTACAGCTTTCTTACTGGCCATCAGCATGATCAACCCAAAACATGCATCATAGGTAAAACCCTCCAGCTTAGGTCCTGACCAAACCGAAGCAAGAAGATCATGGAGATGGTCCCCGGGCGTAGTAATGTGCTGCCCACTGCTCCTAATAACAGGATGGGTTAAATGCAGAGAAGAATTTCTCCAGTGTGAGATCAATAAAGTCACTTCTTCTTCTTCTGCTTCTTCTTCTTCTATTATAAACAAATAAAAGTCTTCGGTCTGGATAGGTCCTTCTTGTGACAGTCCCAAGTACATGGCTCGTGGGTCAGGTATTTTATAGCCTAGTATTTCTCCAATTACTGTTACAATATTTTCCCCAAAAGATTATCTGTTTTAATGTACAACAGATGTAATAGATTCAACATTTGTTTTTTTTTTCTTTGGCACTGAAAATTGTACTGTGTGTAATTATGTTTGGTTTATATACAATAGTGTATTTTTAGAATAAAGTGTCAGCATGGGCCTACTCTTAATCAAACAAGTGTTTCCCATCACAAGAAAGACTTTTGGCTTTCCTGTCATGCCTCCCATTCCGTACTTTTAATTTGTTTTCTATAAAATCCAGTTTATGTTTCCTATTAGTGTTGTAATTGGCACATCTGCTAC
Source organism: Paratrypauchen microcephalus (assembly GCA_036785185.1). Lineage (NCBI taxonomy): Eukaryota > Metazoa > Chordata > Actinopteri > Gobiiformes > Gobiidae > Paratrypauchen > Paratrypauchen microcephalus. The sequence continues at coordinate 9,322,057 of JAVJIX010000011.1, forward strand.
ATCCTGTCCAAACATAACAACATCTTTCTTCTTTCTTCCTGTGTTATGCATTGTCAGAGGCGGATAGAGTAGCCAAAAACTGTATTCAAGTAAGAGTAAAGTTTCTTCAAAAAAAATATGACTCAAGTTGAAGTACAAAAGAGTGGTAGTGCTCAAGTAAAAGTAAAAAAAAGTATATGGAAAAATACTGTTAGAGTACGTAAAAGGTAACTGTCGGGACATAACATCACATCTGATTTTATAATTTACATTTAGGTAATGCAGTTAGAAGGACGAAACATTAAATAATGGACAAAGGACAGACCACAAAACTGTTACTTCAATAAAAATATTAAACCAAATATGTGGCTAGAAATGTAAAAAAAAAAAAAACTCAAGTAAATATAACTGCAAATGGAACTACTGCCCACCTCTATGCATTGTTAAGTAGGGCATAAGTAGTAATAATTAAGGATTATTTTAGTAGTTGACTAGTCAGAGATTCATGTTTTGATTAGTCAACTAGTCAAACCAATTTTTCTATTGCACATCGAGACTTTTAAAACACAAATAAACACTGAAATATTGTTATATGGTTTTCTAGAATATTTACAAATAAAGTGTATTATTTATTTTTGTATCTTTGAGTCTGTGTAGTCCTGATGATGATTACGATGATCAAAGTACGAATATGGTTATTTTTTAGGTAATTTTTTAGAGTTGACTAGTCACATTTAGTCGATTAACCATAAAAGCCTGATTGATACTGGGGGTGAAGCTAACTGGAGGCACTGCTCTATCTAAATCTCACAATCAGATCAAAAATAACTGACTACGACAAAGGTGGGCTGATTTGTGCTGTTAAACAAGTTTCACATAAAATTACAGTCACAAAATAACAAGCATTAGCCAATAGTTTGTTCAGTTAGTTCTTAGGATCTTTTAAATGGGACCACGAACACTTGTTTTGATCACATCCTCCTGAAAATGTGTTGTTTAAAGTCATTTTGTATAGTCTGTAGACTTTGAAAAAAAATAAAATAAAGAAAACTACAACTATTTGGCTGTTTGCCACCATTAAACCTTCTCTTTTCCAGACGCTCTTCTTCTCGGCACATCTCACCCGAATCTGAAGACCACCACGAGGAACCCCCAGTCCTGGAACCGTTCCTCCACGAGCTCCCCCACGGCGGACACGATCAGCTGGACGAAGAGCACCTGCCTCACCTCCTCTTCCCGCCCGATAGCCTGGAGCTGCTGGAGAAAGCCGAGAGAAAGATGCTGAAAAAGAAACGGAGAAACAAACAGAAGAAGCAGAGGCACAGGCATTTCAACGACCTGTGGGTGCGCATTGACGACAGGTGAGAGGAAACCCGAGAACACGAGCGGTTACAGCGAAATTTAGAATCGCAAAAGGTCATAGGTGAGGACAATGAGAAAGCAGAGACAGAGAGGATGTGAGAGAAAGGGAAATCCTCAAGTGTGTAATAGATTCTATACAAGTGAAGTGACTGTTCCGGATGTGGTGCTTCAGGCTCGGTATCAGGTCTCCGTACTGACATACCCTGCAGTGGAGAATGAGTCCAGACTGGTTTTGAGCTTCTGTGGATATCTTCTCCATATGAAAAGTGCAGCCCGGGAATTCCTCTTGAGTATCCTGTTTGGAGTGCGAACACTAGCCCAAGGCAGGGACTAACCGGACAGCAAAACAAGCTCACTTTCACAAGTTCGAAAAAACAAAAGGGTTTTGAGGGGTTTGTTGTGGGCTGGTGTTTTAGCTTGTGGACAGAAGTGAATACTTAACAGAATATTTTCCTTAGCCCCTCTAACCCTTAAGTATAACATTTTGTATTCACTATGTATGAAATGTGGTGGATGTCAGTACAAATGATTTAGATAAGAAGGCAAGTTTTGCACTGAGCTTGTCTAACACTTTTAATTTAGGGTCCCAGGCCAAGTTACAAAAATACAGCTCTGGAAAAAAATAAGAGACCACTGCAAAATTATCAGTTTTTCTGATTTTACTACTTATAGGTATGTGTTTGGGCAAAAGGAACATTTTTGTTTGAGTCTATAAACTACTGACAACATTTCCCCCAAATTCCAAATAAAAATATTATTGTTTAGAGCATTTATTTGCAGAAAATTGTCAAAATAATAAAGAAGATACATGTATTCAACCTCAAACAATGCAAAGAAACAAGATTAAATTCATTTTAAAACAACATAATACTAATGTTTACACTTAAGAAGAGTTCAGAAATCAATATTTGGTGCAATAACCCTTATTTTTAATCACAGCTTTCATGGCGTCTTGGCATGCTCTCCACAAGTCTTTCACATTGTTCTTGGGTGACTTTATTATGTATATATATATATATATATATATATATATATATATATATATATATATATATATGTATATATATATATATATATTTTATATGCATCATGTAACTGCATCAAACAGCGCGTGAAGAGTCCCTTAGTCGTCCAGGTAGAATCCATGATAAAAGAAGAAATTCAATTTGTCAACTGGACAAAGTTTCTTTGGTCGAAAACGTTTCGCCGCTCATCCGAGAGGCTTCGTCAGTTCAGCACTCTAACCAGAACTGACAAAGCCTCTGGGATGAGCGGTGAAACGTTTTCGACCAAACAAACTTTGTCCAGTTGACAAATTGAATTCCTTCTTTTATCATGCATCAAACAGCCTGCTTGTCAAAGCCTGATCCCGTCAAATCTCAGAGGCTAAAGCAAGGCAGGGCCTGGTTAGTACTTGGGAGACCAGTGGGAATTCCAGGTGCCACAGTGGGGCGCCAGTTGCAAAAAAACCCAAAACAAAACAAAAAAAACCTGTTGTTTTGTCCTTAGGCAAGACACTTCACCCACATTGCCTAGTAGGAAAGTGGAGTGTGCGTGAGTGTTGGAGGTGGTCGGAGGGGCCGATGGCACAAATTAGTAGCCTCGCTTCCGTCAGTCTGCCCCAGGGCAGCTGTGGCTATAAAAGTAGCTTACCACCACCAAGTGTGGGGTGAATGAACAATGAACTGTAAAGCGCTTTGGTGTCATGAAAGGCGCTATATAAATGCAATAAATTATTATTATTAACAGGAAGGTAATTTACCAGATCTGTGGAGAATGACTCTTGTTAGCGTTTAGCCATGTTATAATGCTGTTACTTTTTCAAAAACATCACTGTAGTTGTTTTGTTTCATTCACACATGTTTGAGTAACCCTGCATTATTAGTCTGTCTACATCTCCAGAGTGCAAAATGCTCTGTTCCACCTTGTGGTGTCATGAAGGCATAGTCAAGTTAACAACTACTTTTAGATTTTGATTAGAAGAGACTGGCAATTCCAGGGCTTATGGATGGAGTTTAAAAACTCAGTGGAGCACTTCCTGTATTACCACATGACATCACAAGGTGGAAAAGAGTGTTTTCTGTTTGAGAGAATAACTCCTCAGCCTAAATATGCAGGGTTTGTGTGTTAAATGTGTGAATGAAACAAAAAACAACTCCAGGTATGTTTGTGATGAGGAAACAAGATTATAATATCGGCCCTTTAATACTGTGGAACATTCCTGACAAAGCATTAACATCTCCATGGGGATAAACAGGTGTCTCTGCACAAGAAAAGCTATGTACTACTCTTGTCAATCTAGTAGCCTGTTTTTTCCATTCTAAATTATTCTTACATTACCCTGCTATTAACTGCAATGAGTCCTGCTCCTTAACCAGCACTTACGTGTAAAATGATGCATGAAATTCATTAATTGACCCGTGAACATTTTTTCCTGTTGACAAATGTTCCTGCTTGCTGCTTGCTTTGGTGGCTCTAGTTGTGGAAAGTGAAGCCCTATGTTTCACAGCGAACAGAGGTGGTTTGTGCTCATTTGTGTACATTCTGTCTGAGGGCGCCTGTGCACAAAGAGCTCATGTGCATGTCTCTGTATATTTGAATGTCTGAGAAGGTGACTGAAATGACACACCATGGCCCTCCGTGATACGGCCCCGCCTGGTTTTCCTCAGATTTTTTCATTTTTTGGACACTTTTAGTCACAAAGTGTAAATAAACCCCACTGTTGAGCCCATTTTCTGTGAAAAATCTTGTCTTTATTCATGGAAATTCTTATTAAGCATAGCAAGTCAAAGGTAGCGCTGTGTTTTTATTGGAAATTTGGGTATGGAAAAATAAAAGCACGCCAAATGTTAGGTCAAATTCATTAGCGGCAGAGCCAAATTTCTATTATCGAGGCCAGTTCAAAATCACAATGATAATTTATGACTGTCTAAAGCCTTATTCCAGTCAACTGCATACACTGGACTTATGATGACTCAAAACAGCACAGTCAGTAATATCTCAATAAATCTACCAGAAGGAAGAATTTCAATTTCGATACTTAGGAATAGACTCAATCCTGATTCTGGTACTACAATGATAATTAAAAACACAATTTCTTTAGACAATAGAATGTGACTTTCAACGTTAAATCATGGTAGTTTCTTTTATATTACCGTGCAGTTTTATATCCGTGTAATCCCTCAGTTGGAACAAAATAAGAGACAGCTATAAAATTATCTGTTTTTCTGATTTTACTACTTATAGGTATGTGTTTGGGCAAAAGGAACATTTAGTTTGAGTCTATAAACTACTGACAACAGTTCACCCAAATTCCAAATAAAAATATTATCGTTTAGAGCATTTATTTACAGAAAATGACAAATGGTCAAAATAACAAAAAAGGATACATGTTTCAGACCTCAAACAATGCAACGAAACAAGATCAAATTCATTTTAAAACAACATAATACTAATGTTTACACTTAAGAAGAGTGTTCTGTAGTGGTTGTTTTGATACAGCTCAAGATCATTCGAAAGCTCTTCAGAAAAAGTTGATTTATGTCCTATGGATGTGACTTTTTTAGGCCCCGTTTACACGTACACTGGTATTTTTATAGACATTTCCCTTCGTTTGTATCCATCTTTTACACGCAAACGGTGAATTCGCCTCTGAAAACGAAGGAGAATGCTCTGCAAGCCAAACAGGATTGCACTTTTGGTGTGTCAGCTGCCTAAAACGCCGTTTTCCTCAGTTTACATGCAAACGCGAAACCACAGTTTTCCAAAATCTCCACTTTTGCCGGAGTTTTTTAGAAAGAATCGTTTTCAGAGGAAAAATCTCTGTTTGTGTGTAAACGAAAGGCACAAATGAACGGAAAAGTCTCAGTTTTTACAGATACCTAGGTATGTGTAAACAGGCCCTTAGTATCAATACTCGCTCAAATGAATATCTAATTTCAGTACCAGTTTTAATATCAATTAGTATTTGATTTTCAATCATTTTGCCAACCCTATTTCAAAGTACATTCGGTGCACTGTTATTCCTATACTTGAAGAGCTTGCAAGCTTATTTTGCTTGGCCACATCCCAATTCAAACCACACATAATAATTCCGCCCGTTCATATCAAACGGAGCAGTCGAAATAAGTTAATTGCTACATGTGTTTACACAAAAACAGCACAGGGAATGGGAGTCTGATAAAGATTGGCGGGAACAATATTTACTCTGAGCAGGGTAAGAAAACAATGACCGCTGCTAGTGGATTTGTATAAGACCTCTAGGCTATTCCCTTTCCATGTGCTATTATTAGTAAATGTGTATATTTTCATACTTTTACACTTCATATTTCATTGTCTTATTTGAATTTAAATAAAAGTGCATTCTATCTTAACCGTTAAATAAAAATAACCTAGTAACCAGTGCTTAAAAGTCCTATAATACGCAAAAACTGACTCTTGTGAGCTTTAAGCCATGTTTGAATTTTGTTACCTCCTCAAAAACGAAGTTGTGTTTTGTTTCTTTCACACGTTTCAGTAATCCTTTTCGTCTACATCATTAAAGCTCAAAATGCTCTGTTCCACCTTGTGATGTCATGAAGCATGAAATGGGGACAGTGGAGCACTCCCTCTATGACCACGTGACATCATAAGGTGGAACAAAGTGTTTTCATTTTGAGCGAAGAACTCATAAATATGCAGGATTTGTGTTAAACGTGTGAATGAAACAAAATACAAGTCAAGGCATGTTTTTGACAGAAAACAACATTATAACATCGATCAGAAAATAGCATAATATAGACCCTTTAAAACTAATGTTAGAGCCATACCGTGAGGACTTAAATAAGGTATAATTGGCACTAACAATAAGGGACAAAAATAGGACAAAAACATACAGCTCCGGAAAACCACCGGACCACTGGAAAATGATCAGTTTTTCTGATTTTACTACTTATAGGTATGTGTTTGGGCAAAAGGAACATTTTTGTTTGAGTCTATAAACTACTGACGACATTTCCCCCAAATTCCAAATAAAAATATTATCGTTTAGAGCATTTATTTGCAGAAAATGACAAATGGTCAAAATAACAAAAAAGATACCGTATTTTTCGGACTATAAGTCGCTGTTTTTTTCATAGTTTGGCCATGGGTGCGACTTTTACTCCGGAGCGACTTATGTGTGAAAAATTACATGTGAAATGATATTATTATATCATTTCACATGTAATTTTCACACTAAACCGCAAGAGGGCGCCATAGGCCTGTGTTGATAATTACCGGTATATGGAGTGAAACTGATAGTTTGGTAAACTTGTTAGCATGTTCTTTATGCTAGAGTTATCTGAATAACTCTTAATATGTTACGTCATTACTGACATTACCAGGCATGTCTGTCATGTAACGTTAGTATTCCATACACTTATTCAGCCTGTTGTTCTCTATTTTATTTTAATTTTAAAATAAATAAATAAATAAAGATGACATGTATGTTTTTGGTGTTGGATTTTATCAAATAAATTTCCCCCAAAATGCGACTTATACTCCAGTGCGACTTATATATGTTTTTTTCTTCTTAATTATGCATTTTCCAAATAAAAATATTATAGTTTAGAGTATTTATTTGCAGAAAATGACAAATTGTCAAAAATAACAAAAAAGATACACGTTTTCAGACGTCAAACAATGCAAAGAAACAAGATCAAATTCATTTTAAAACAACATAATACTAATGTTTACACTTAAGAAGAGTTCAGAAATCAATATTTGGTGCAATAACCCTTATTTTTAATCACAGCTTTCATGCGTCTTGGCATGCTCTCCACAAGTCTTTCACATTGTTCTTGGGTGACTTTATTCCACTCCTGGTGCAAGAACTGAAGTAGCTCAGCTTTGTGTTTGTGTTGGAATTCAACAGACGCTGGAATGGAATGGCTGTAATACATGTAGAGATGCTGATTTGAGAAAAAAATGCAGTGGTCTCTTATTTATTTCCAGAGCTGCATGTAAACCAAGGCTAAACTAGCATTAAATTTCTGCATATCCAAGCTACAACTTACAACTGGCTTCAAACTGGGTTTCAGATGCTCATATTAAAATTGTACAGTGTTGATAACTAGTCATATAGTGAACATTGTCACTAAATAATGAAGTTAAAATAGAAAATTATTGATGATAACTGAAAATGGCATGAAGGGAGACTGAAACCTGTATACACCAAAAGATCACATAATCATAATCATTTATTTTCTTGGACTTTTTGAAGAAGAAAGCTCTTCTTAATCAACTCAAAACAAATATGCATTTCAAAACTAAACATTTGTATTTTCTTGTCTTTGCAGCAACATGGTCCAGTCCCCTCCTCCGCCGATGGTCAGAATCATCAACGGCTACATCACGGTACAGCCGCCGGAGCGACCGCCACACCACCACCAAGTGTACTCAGCAGTGCCCTGTTTCCGCCCGCTCTCCTCACTTCTCGCTGTGGTCATCTGCCTAACAACCTTTCAAAATCTACGGACTCTTGTACTATAGAGCACTCAAATGTGAATCATTGTTTGAAGTTTGTAATGGAAGAATTACAACTTCAAGAAGAATTATGAAAGTCAGTGGAATTTGTGGAAGTTATCTGCAATTTTCGCTTTGCATCCCTGTGTGGTATTGCGTAACAGAGCAGAAAATGGACTTGAAACTTAAAACACGGCTAAAGAAACACCACGAGTTAGCTGTATGACTTTTTGTAAATGCTTGTATGTATGTGAACCGTTCATGTGAGCTCTTAACCCACAAAATGTTGATGTTTTTCCTACCTTAATTTATTCTTCCACTTTAGAAGAATGTATTTGATGTCACGATGGGGGGATTGTACATATTGTTTAAAAGTCATAGATGTATTTTAGATATATAAAATTATAAGAAGCTGGTGTTGTTGTTTATAAATGTATACATATATAAATAGATATGCCGTATATTTTTGAAAAGAGAATCAGGAACTAACCAGCTTGGCCTGAAAGGGACAGGTATCAGTGTTATTGTCTACACACAGGGTTCATGTTAATAGATACATGTTTAATTTATTTAACGTCTATAGTTTTACTGTAGATTTGATGAAACATTCCCATTGTTTTTTGTGTGTTACAACAGACGTGAGCCAATGTTGCTGTCCGTACAGTGTATTCACGTTCATACAAATGCATCTGACACTGTTTACTGCTTATCCAGAATATTTTGGCTTTACAATTTACTCATGCATCATATAATTCTTATAGTATTACCATGACAAAATAAAATATTTATCTAGATTTAACCTGTTTTGTGTTTGGTATTTTGTTTTTATTTGTTGGTCTGATTTGATTGTGTGACAAATTTCACTATGGGACTAATAAGGGTTGTTGATTTTAAGGGAGATTACATTTTGGGGCCAAAATTGAGATAATATGGCAGGTGCACTGGTCTACAAGCAAAATGTTTCAGGCACAAAAGTAGTGACATTTTTCTTGGTTTAGGTCACTAATAAAGAGTTTCCAAGATATAGTATTGGGTCAAAATAGGAAATCTATGCAAAATAAGGCAAAAACTGTAGTTCATCAGAAGGTACAGTGTGTCCATACCGGCTTGTCAAAGCCTGATCTTGTCAGATCTCAGAAGCAAGGCAGGGCCTGGTTAGTACTTGGATGGAATGGAGTGACACCTGGGAATTCCAGGTGTCACAGGGGGGGCGCCAGTTGCAAAAAACTGTTGTTGTGTCCTTAGGCAAGACACCACCCACATTGCCTAGTATGAAAGTGGAGATTGGCGCAGATTGGCAGCCTTGCTTCCGTCAGTCTGCCCCAGGGCAGCTGTGGCAGCCTCGGTTCCGTCAGTCTACCCCAGGGCAGCTGTGGCTACAAAAGTAGCTTACCACCACCAAGTGTAGAGTGAATGAACAATGAACTGTAAAACACTTTGGGTGTCATGAAAGGCGCTATATAAATGCTATGAATTATTATTATTATTATTCAATCAAAGTATTATATTTGCAAATACTGTTATGTATTGTATTTCAGTATGAATTTTAGTGTATAGTTGTATAAAAAAGTGTTTTCTTATAAAACTCCAGGAATAATAGTATGAAATATCAAAACATTTAACAAATAAGTCCACATCTATATCAACTTTTGTGTTTAGACACTAATAAAACCTAAGTCTGCACAATTACAACAAATTTTCTGACATAAATAGTTGCCTTTTTGTGTTTGGGGGAACTCTGCCATCTGCTCCATGTCACACAACACTTGAACTGTAGCCATCATAAGTCACCAGACCACTCCATATAAAACATATAATATCAACAAACAATGGGGGAAGTCTGGGCCTTAATTGCGACTTGCTGAGTGCTTCCTCTGAGAGACGTTTTGGCTCATTTACTCTCACTAACACTATGTCCTGTCTGTGAGAGTGTGAGCGCGTTATTAAAGGCAGCGAAACCCATCGTGCCAAAGACCACATGCATTCTCAAGACAATTGCTTAAACCATGCACCTTTTCACTTTGTTTCATTAGTCCACATGTGTGCACTTCAAGACGGAGTGGAATGTTGAAAAGGGGCGAGGCGAATTTCACAGTTTTGAATTACGCGGGTGGCAAATAAAACTTTTGAAAAAACTGCGTTAATATTGTCCATTTTAAACTGCTTGCAGATTCTCAAACATATTCCTATGATTTCATATTATTAAGAAAGTATTCTTAATAATACGCAATCACAATTGTGAGTGATGCAAGAAAACATGCTCCATAAAATCCTTCAGCTGAGGTCCTGCAATAAGATCGTGGAGATGAGTCCCCGGGCGCCTGAAAAATGTGCTGCCCACTGCTCCTGAAAGGATGGGTCAAATGCAGAGAAATAATTTCCCTACAGGGATAAATAAAGGATAATAAATAATAAGCCACCCCGCACACAATCTGTTCAGCCTCCCTTTGCACTTTTGTACTATTTACCATTCATTATTTAATTATTACGCATGGGATAGTGAGAAACATAATTTAGATTCTTTGTAAGATCTTTGTATAAAGAACTGCCAATAAACTTTGAACTTCAACTTGAGCTTGAACTTCGAGGTTGTATAGAGGATTTTCCAAGGAATGAGAAATCCAGCGACTGTCCTTTTTCAAATGTTGCACATGCGTGAAAACCACCCCCTCAAACACAGCTCCTGAAGTAGAAACGCCTCCTCCTTACGCTTACGCTGCTTGTTTAGAGCTGGTGCACGTTCAGAAACGCTGTTACTGCTGTAACTATACTGTACATTTTCAAATGATGAGCAGAAGTTTCCTGTCCAGAAGTAATTTAGCGACCAACACGCCATTGCTGGAAGGAATCTCCACGAATCACCTTGGTTTGGCTTCACTCGTTTCCCTTTCTCTTCTTCTTTCAGCGAACTCAAAAACAGACTTTCTTTTGCGGCTATCTGGTAGTGGATTCTTGTTTGCCATCGCAACAAACTTCACCAAAATTAAAAACCCAAGAAAAACTTATATTTTTAGATAAAATCTAAACATCTTAAATATAATGATGCTAAATGTATTTTAGTGTAGACATGTTTTTTGGTTGTACTATAATAATGGTTGGCTGCTTCATCCAAGGGCTAGGCACCTCATCCTCCCTCCTCATTAGCGTAACTGTGTGATATCAGAATGAACAGTATGGCAATGTTCAATTCAGCTTTTACTAGTCATAGTCATAGTTGCTTTATTGTCGAAAAACAATCATATGTACATGTACATAGAGTGAATTCGAAATTTTGTTTCCCCACTAACCAGGCAGGACAGTATAGAGTGGCTAGGGGAGGGGCCGCTGCGCTTGCACGCGCCGCCGACTGGAAGATGCAGAGTAGAAAAGATGCAATACAGTCAATGACAATTATACACAACATGTAATGACAGAAAACAATTGGATAGGTAACATACGGTGTCTTTTTCTTTGGTGACAAGAGGGAAGGGTGTGGGGCAAGGGAAAAGATCAGAAATCCATGAAATTGATTGAAAACTGAAGAAGAAGCAGACATCCTAAAAATAGACAGGGCAGTATTACTTAATACATGTGAGTGTGAGTCCAATAGTGTGTGGCAATGTTTTTGTAGAGTCTGAGATAAGCGGCAGCTGGCGGCCTTGGACGTGTTTGTGCAGAAGATGCAGTCAAAACAAAGTGAAGTCCAGTTGAATCACATTTTTCCAGGAGAATTGATTACAAAAGGGGAATTTAACATAATCGATACATTTTAGAACCCAGGCGAACAGACAATTTGCCAGAACTCTGGTTTCTGTCAGGTCCCCACTTCCTGCAGGTCTGTGCGACTCGCAATCCTCCCCCTGGCACGTACGATAATGAATATGGACTGAGCCGCTCTTCCCCACAGTTCCAAATCCATTTATCCGCGGTGTTATCTAGCGCCAGGTGAATCCCACAGATGGGATGAAACGTTCACCTGTGTTTTCCCTTCTGATGTTGCCCCCCCGAGTTCGCAGTTCCCCGTACTGAGCGGCGGATCGGGGCTCTTTTATCCGCTCGGCTCCAATTAGTGATGGGTCAGAAAACATCCCCCAGGCCAATCCCGATGTCCTGCCATCAATATTCCAATAGTAATCGCTCCATGTCCTCCGGTAACAGCGGTGCCAGGCACACGACGCGTCCTTCGTGTATCAGGCAGCACGTTCCCGTAGGGCTGACCGGCTCTCCAGACCGGCGCTCCTCCGTGGAAAAAAAAAGCGTAGGGACCAGCTTTATCCAATTCATAATTTAGGATTTGAAAAATCTAGCGGCTGCTCAAACAAATACGACATCATCACTGGGCCTTTCCATCATTCCTATGTTTTGTGGAAACAAAAAGTAAATAAAGAATAGAGTTTTGCGATCCTCCATAGTAACAATGCTGAGTACTGCTTTAACCAGCATGCTAAAAATGCAGGTCTAGAAAGGACAAATATGAGCTTGGCAGATATTTGCTGACACTGTACTGGTTACATGGAACTACTTTGTAAGAGGTGGTAATGAGACAGTGGTTGGCTTCTGCAGTGTGCGGTGTTTGCATATTCTTCTTTCTAAGTGGGAGGAATAAATAGCACTTTCCAGCTACTCATAGCTCAACGTCTAGAAATGTGACTGTTGCACTCCAGTCCCCCATTACAGAGTGCTGAAAGGAGAATCGAATGACAGAGAACATATCTTTTCTAAGGCTGTTTTAGATTTTTTTGTCCTCTTTTTTCAAAGAATTGAGAAAATTAATCTGTTATGACTGACACCCTAAGCTTGTATAATTGTCAACCAGAAAGGATCAGTTGTTTACAAAATTAAGTGCATAGACTCAACAAGATTTGGCAGCTCTAGCAAACATATCATGACCAAGTATGATGAAATATTATGATAAAGTGTGTAAAGTTTCCATAATTAAAGGCTTTGTAATCAATTTTGAACCATGAGTGACATGATATTTCAGAACTGAACTTTTAGCACCCAACATCGTCCAACAACATCTCTGACTGGATAAAACATTCTCATCCAACAAAATGGCTTTTATGCCAAGGACCTACAGCTCTGGCTAAAAAAATAAGAGACCACTGGATTTTTTTCTGAAATCAGCATCTCTACATGTATTACAGCCATTCCATGCAGCGTCTGTTGAATTCCAACACAAACACAAAGCTGAGCTACTTCAGTTCTTGCACCAGGAGTGGAATAAAGTCACCCAAGAACAATGTGAAAGACTTGTGGAGAGCATGCCAAGACGCATGAAAGCTGTGATTAAAAATAAGGGTTATTGCACCAAATATTGATTTCTGAACTCTTCTTAAGTGTAAACATTAGTATTATGTTGTTTTAAAATGAATTTGATCTTGTTTCTTTGCATTGTTTGAGGTCTGAAAACATGTATCTTTTTTGTTATTTTGACCATTTGGCATTTTCTGCTAATAAATGCTGTAAATGATAATATTTTTATTTGGAATTTGGAGGAAATGTTGTCAGTAGTTTATAGACTCAAACAAAAATGTTCCTTTTGCCCAAACACATACCTATAAGTAGTAAAATCAGAAAAACTGATCATTTTGCAGTGGTCTCTTATTTTTTTCCAGAGCTGTATAGTATGCCACACTCTGATCTATGTTAATGTTGTTTCCTCATTAAATGAATACCTGGAGTTGAGTTTTGTTTTATTCACACATTTTTAACACACAGATCCTGCAACACTCTCCACCTTGTGATGTCATGTGGTAATACAGGAAGTGCTCCACTGTGTTTTTAAACTCAAAACACCTTCACTAGAATCATTTGGATGATTTCAGATCTGGAACTGACAATCTCTACTAAACAAAAGGTAAAAGGTAGATGTAAACTTCAAAAATACCACTACATGACATCATGACACTACATGACATCGCAAGGTGAAACAGACAGCTGTACTCAGACATGTGTGAATGAAGCAAAACACAACTCTGATTATGTTTTTAATGACGTAACAACCCCCTAACACGGCTTAAAGCTCACAAGAGTCAATTTAGCTCAATATAGGACCTTCAAATCATTGGATAGAGATGCTTTCCTGAACTACAAATTCCAATTCATTCCAACTGAGTGAAATCACTTTGCCCTAGTTATTGTTTCTGTAATGTTATCCTCACTCCTCCCTGATAAACAAGCTCTCGTGAGTAGATTAGACTCATTATCTTTGAATCTGTCTGTTAGTTCTGGCAGTGTGGTACCTAACGCCTCTCTAAGCTCTCTGTATATTTACTTAACAAAAGCTCTCCGGACCTGTTCATTATTGCAGCATCATGTCTCCAGCCCCACCCATCTCCTTCATCCATCTGTTTTAGTTATCTGCTCAAAGTCTGTACCTCCAGCTTCTCTGCAGCAGAACTATTAGCCTTCTCAGCCTCTTCAACTTATCCTCTTTACCACCACTACGTAAAACATCGTAATGTGTCAGTTAGAGCAGTCATGGCAAAAGGAGACATTCAATTTGTCAACTGGACAAAAGTTTATTTGGTCGAATACCAAACAGCCACTTCACAAGAGGATGTACCAACACAGACGGGCGAGCCAGAGTGGACCTTCATCTGCCGTACATCTCCACCTAAAAGCCACGGGCCATTCATTTGAGGACAGTGAGGTACAGATCTTGGCCAGAGAAAAGAACTGATTTGAGAGGGGAGTTAAAGGAGAAGTAACGTTTTTTTACAATCTGAGCCTTATTTCGGTAATAAAACAAGTTGTTTTACTCACCCATAGCACTTTGGTGTCATATGGAGCATTTCCGGAGATGTTTTAGATTAGCGTTAGGCTAACGCCGTTAGCCTAGTGCAACTTATAGCCATAGCTCGGGGCATTCCCCGAGCATGTAATATGCCCCGTGCGGGCTCCAAATAACACAAACTTTAGCACTTTTCAAATCATAGAAGCTCAATGTCTTACTCTACAATTTCGTTTGAATCAAAAGTGGCCTGTAATCTGAGATTTATCCATAGTTTACAGCTTTGCGTTCCATGTTTGGGTCCCGGGAGCTGAGAGCACACCGCGCATGCGCACTGGCGTCCTCATCTACTCGAAACTATGGATAAATCTCGGATTACAGGCCACTTTTGACCAAACGAAATCATAGACTAAAGACATCAAGCTTCTATGATTTGAAAAGTGCTAAAGTTTGTGTTATTTGGAGCCCTGAGCTATGGCTATAAGTCGCACTAGGCTAACGGCGTTAGCCTAACGCTAATCTAAAACATCTCCGGAAATGCTCCATATGACACCAAAGTGCTATGGGTGAGTAAAACAACTTGTTTTATTACCGAAATAAGGTAGTCTGGTTAACACCTGACCATATCACAAGTGAGATATGGGTCTGGAAACTCGCTTCGAAAAATCCCGTAGCGGAGGTGTGGTTAGCGATTGCCAACGGCCGTTTATTGGGCGTTATGAATGTCTATCATTGAGCGTATACGTAAGTCCATAGCCAATCATGTCAGTTGTCAGTTCAAACTACAAGCTTCCGTTTGTCATGTAGTACGCGTCACCGTCTTTCCACACCTCCCCCGCTCTCTGATTGGGGCCCTAAATCTGGGACTCTCGCTTGGACGAGTTTCCAGGCCGCCTTCCAGTTCGAAACGAACGGAAGCGGCCTGGGAATTCCCAGGCTAGAAATAAGGCTCAAATTGTAAAAAACGTTACTTTTCCTTTAAAGAGGCTATTTTTGTCAAGAAAGAGAATCCTTCCTTGAACAGAAAAGGAGGTCTCAGACATCATTTGTCTCCCATCTATAACTCTATCCTCAAACCTAAATCAAAACAAACCAAGAAAACAATAGTGTTAGCCAGGTCATGTCCAGAGGTGTGAAAACACCCATTATGGCCCTGAATGGTTCTGCTAACAAGACCCCACACTCCACCCCACTGCATATTTAATAGGGTCACCTAACTAACAGAAACTGTAAAGTAGGTGTGGTAGTTTCAAAGTAATTACATTGGAGTTAGCCCCTCCCTTCAGGCAGATATAAGGCAGTGTCCAACAGCACTGGACACCAGAACTGACAAAGTAGTTTGGATGAGCTGCGAAACATATTTGACAAAACAAACTTTTGTCCAGTTGACAAATTGGATTCCTCCTTTTGCCATGAATTCTACCTGGACGCCTGAGGGATTCTACACACATAGTTAGAGCAGTCGTTGTGCTGGATGGATGCTAAAAGGGATCTCGTTTATATGTGAGGTCAATTCTGTCGTCTGCTCACCTTGCTTTTCATTTGATCAGTTTGCTGAATGTCTACCCCACTTTCACTCACATGTAAAAGTGAATGTGAAAGAAAAGTACAATCATAAATGTATTATTTAAATGTTTTATAAAAAGATCATTTCAGATATTTGAAGGTGCTCTAACTCTGGAATGTTCAAGAGCATGGCATTAAACTTTTTAATGCATTCATTCATTTACAAATGAAAAGAAAATGTAAAAAAGTTGAAAAACAATCCATTCCTGGCCTCTTCACTGACCCATAATGTGGCCTTGTTGCTTCACCTGTTTATCTATTTGAACATTGACAAGTTTAATACCATACTGTGGAACATACCGGGCAAATCAATAACCATCGAGATGATGATGTAGACAATCAAGTGGCAAACCCTCCTCCAGAAAAAGTTACACAGTGCTCTTTTACCAAAATATTCGGTTGTATGATATGCACTAAAACTCCTCAGACTCTTCTAAATCTGGAAATATGCTTCTAAAGGATCATCCTTTTCCTGGTATCTTGTTCAGATATAGATGGAAATATCTGAATTATTCCGGTATTCCCATTGTTAATCTGCCCACGGGCGCACAGAGCTAATCTACACTTAAGGAACACATTAGTTTTGGTGAGTTCAAAGACCTGGTCTGAACAATAGACGATACATACATTGGAAATATCAGGGCTTTGATTGGCCTCATTACAGACTCCTTTTCCAGTCTGTCTTTTCTTCCACAGATTTCCAGAGCTTCCAGAGGTAAAGTCTTATCCAACAGTTTGCCATTAACAGAGCACAAAATGTTCCTTACGATGAAATAAATATGCGGCCATCAGGGTTAAAATGTAATCCTTTCCAAAACATTCACATTTCTGTAGAGGACATTTGATTCTGAGACCAATTGATTATAATGTTTTGTTTTGATTACTGAAGTGAAATGTACAGTTAAATGACATAAATGACAATATCAGACCGAATGAGGTACTTTGAGGGAACAAAATCAAAGCAGCAGCGAATGCTACTTAAATCATTCGTCTTAAAATATGTAAAACAAAACTAGTCAATTTTAAATGGTTTGCAGTGGTCCAATTCCTATGGTATTTTATGTGCAAAATATCCAAAGTTGGATATATTTGGAACATATACATCTGAAATCTTACGTTTACGTTGACATTTTATTGACATATTAGATCCCCCCCCCAAAAATACTGAGATTTTGGATTGTTAATTATCTGGGTTAATGTAAAAAAAAGCCAATTTTATTCATGTCTTTTTGTTTGTTTGTTTAAATCTGATTTAGAACTAGATATCCACAAATCCTAAAAGTTTCATGTATAGGCATCACCTGAAGGAGTGATCTTTATGTCCCTATTGTTGTGGAATTTTGCATCCCCTGCATTTTCTTGGCAAGGTCACCTCCAATTCATTGCTGATGTTTCCTGTGGTTAGCTCTGGTGTCATCTGACTATTTGAGAATTTGTCCTTCTTTAACCTGCTCAGTTTCCTTGGTCAACATGGCTCTCAGATACATTTTCTAGGTGGATCAATGTTTCTATTTTACATTTCCGTGAGGATGGGTTGCTCACAGACACAGTACGCTCTGCTCTTCTCATTTTATCTCGGCCAGTTTGTCTCCAGGCTGTCCTACTTAGCTCCTGTTTAAATGTCCTAGTGTGGAAGCACAGTCAGGCTTGAATAGCCAGTACTAACACGCAATGTTGAATATTCAAGTTCATCGTGTCCCGGGATGATGGTAAATAAACTTCTCCTGCCTCAGGCTTCAGAGTCTCTCTGTACAGCTTTAGGACTCGTTAGACTCGTTAACACTTGACACTTTTTTTTTCTCAAAAATGTATATGGAATAGGGGATGTCCCATATAAATTGATAGAAGCAAGTTGTATTGTATTGATGCTGATTTGTCAATCTTTTGTCAAAGTAGCTTAGGCTAGACCAGGGGTGTCCAAACTTTTTTCATCAAGGGCCACATGTCTAAACACAGATGAAGCAGAGGGCCGATCGAGGGCCATAGACTGGTGCTCAGGACTGCCAATAATTGAAATATATGTATGTTTAACACGTTAGAATGAGCTATCAGTCCTTTATTTGTGCTAAGATCCTCAAAACCACACAATAAATATTAAAGGAAAAGTAACGTTTTTTACCATTTGAGCCTTATTTCAGTAATAAAACAAGTTGTTTTACTCACCCATAGCACTTTGGTGTCATATGGAGCATTTCCGGAGATGTTTTAGATTAGCGTTAGGCTAACTTTAGCACTTTCCAAATCATAGAAGCTCGATGTCTTTAGTCTACGATTTCGTTTGGTCAAAAGTGGCCTGTAATCCGAGATTTAGCCATAGTTTCGAGTAGATGAGGACGCCAGTGCGCATGCGCGGAGTGTGCTCTCAGCTCCCGGGACCCAAACATGGAACGCATAGCTGTAAACTATGGATAAATCTCGGATTACAGGCCACTTTTGATTCAAACGAAATCGTAGACTAAAGACATCGCGCTTCTATGATTTGAAAAGTGCTAAAGTTTATGTTATTTGGAGCCCGCACGAAGCATATTACATGCTCGGGGAATGCCCCTAGCTATGGCTATAAGTCGCGCTAGGCTAACGGCATTAGCCTAACGCTAATCTAAAACATCTCCGGAAATGCTCCATATGACACCAAAGTGATATGGGTGAGTAAAACAACTTGTTTTATTACTGAAATAAGGCTCAAATTGTAAAAAACGTTACTTTTCCTTTAAATATTGCCTTATCAAGGTAGATTTTCAAAAAAACTTGCAGTCAAAAGTTTTGCTCAAGGTAATTTACGCCAATTCACCCCTAAGCCTGAGGGCCAAGAAAAATTTGTCTGAGGGCCGCATTTGGCCCACGGGCCAGAGTTTGGACATGCCTGGGCTAGACCTATGTTGAGAGAGTGATCAAGTTTTGCCTGTATTATCTGGTCTTAATAGTACACCATAATTTCATGTCTGTATAATTTAAGATAGCTGCTCTGTGATTGTTCGCTTATAAACACATGAAGATTTAGTGTTCAGGGCCCGGCCACAAGGCGTCACTCGCAGACAGCTCTGGTCAATAAATCCTATTCATGGAGTCAGTGTGGAGCAGTGTTATTGATAAAAGGAAGCCCTGGAGTCAGACACTATGGCCACACTCTCTCTGTATTCTGTTTATTATGAAAAAGTGGGTTTTAAACATGCTTATAACAGTAACTAAAGTCGAGGTCATGAATGATCTAAAAACTACAGCTAAAACCTCCAGCAAGGACAGGTTACAAGTGCATGTGGCTAAGATAAGTAAAAATAATAACAGAAATTTTGAATTTTGTTAAATTACCATGTGGTCAAATTTAGTTGCTGAAGTATCTAGTTTAGATACTAGTTTCAAATCATTTAGCATCTGGTTTGATATTTTAACAACACTGGTCAGGAGTTATTTTGATCAGCTGCAAGCCTTTTCAGAAGGATGCAGATTTACATAGCTGATAAAATTGTTGACATGAATAAGGGTTAGGTTTTGTTTTTGTATTCATATTCAGTCTAATAAGACATTTTTATTGAACATGTTATTTTGTATGCATGCCTTTATTTTCATAGTTTATATCTTACTATTATTATTCACTGCTTGAGGTTGCACTTTAACACCAACAATGGCAATACAACCTTTGCAAATTCTGATTTCTTTTTCAAGATGAACTCAAATTAGTTAAAATCTAAAAAGGCACAGATGCCCTGACATACATACACATTTGCCCAAAACACATCATCTTCATCATGACTTCACAATATAACTCTAGATCATATTCTAGATCAAGAGACACTTTCAGAGTTGCATATTTGCTTTTATCTGACAGTACAGAGGACCACCTGCAGACTGTCAGTGCACAGGTCACATCCAGGTGCAGTTACAGATGCCGGGCCCCTCACCAAACATGCCCCTGTTATGTTTCTTCGCTCTAAGGTTCCCCACATGATAGTTCCCCCCCTGTGAGGTTATCCGCTCCGCCGGTCCTCCATGGCTCAGCTCCAGATCAGCGCTGACTACAGGAGGTAGAGAGTCTGAGGTCAAAGTTCACCTCTGCACTCAGCACATCAAAACAGACTACAAGAACATACACATAGGACTTTTGGATTTTCTAAATATTGCTTTATTTGACCAAAGACTGAGAGATTTTAAATAAGCTTTCGCATACATAACTTAGGGCAGTATTTACATTTATAGTAGAAGATACAGTATATTATGTTTTTTTTTTAGTACTGAACTATACACATACATACGTACATCTTTTTACATGTTGTAAAATAGCAAAATTGAACTTTACATAATGTCCTCATTAAAAGGTCCTGGAGTAGTAGTTTCCAGCTACTTTTTACCTTTTGTTTAGTAAAGTTTGGCAACTTCAAAGCTGAATCCAAATGATTCCAGTGAAGGCGTATCGAGTTTAAAAACACAGTGCAGTTGTATTACCACAAGGTGACATCACAAGGTGAAAGAGTGTTTCCGTGTGAGAGAAGAGCTCAGCCTAAATTTTGAGTTTGTGTTAAACATGTAAATGAAAAAAACACACACACAACTTCAGGAATGTTTTTAATGAGGAAACGACATTATAACATAGCTCAGAAAATCGTGTAATATGAGCTCTTTTAAGAGTGATTCTTATCTGAAATTAATAAATCTGACAACTTTAAGCAAAGATTTAACTTAATCCTACAGGTTTGAATAATCGATTATAGTCTTTGCACTTTTTTCAATCAGCATAACAATGTCAAAATAATAATCAAAAAATGTATACAATGCTGCCCTCTGCCTGTGACTACTGAACCTTGTACCACTGTGACAGATACACTATTTTTCCAAAAGTATTTGCTCACCTGCCTTGACTCACATATGAACTTAAGTGGCATTCCATTCTTAATCCATAGGGTTTAATATGCCGTCAGTCCACCCTTTGCAGTTATAACAGCTTTAACTCTTCTGGGAAGGCTGTCCACAAGGTTTAGGAGTGTGTTTATAGTACCACTCTTCCAGAAGTGCATTTGTGAGGTCACACACTGATGTTGGACGAGAGGCCTGGCTGTCAGTCTCCGCTCTAATTCATCCCACCTCAGCATCTGTTGACCCCACCCCCATCAGTTTATGTGGCCTACAACTTCGTGGCTGAGCTGCTGTGGTTCCCAATCGCTTCCACTTTGTCATATCACTGACAGATGAGTGTGGAATATTTTCGGAGCGAGGAAATTTCATGACTGAGATTCTTGCACAGGTGGCATCCTATCACAGTACCACGCTGGAATTCACTGAGCTCCTGAGAGCGACCCATTCTTAAACAAATGATTGTAGAAATAGTCTGCAGGCTTTATTTTATTCACCTGTGGCAATGGAAGTGATTGGAACACCTGATTTTTATTATTTGGAGGGTGAGTGAATTCTTTTGGCAACAGACAGACAGATAGATAGATAGATGAACAATGAAACAAACATAATATTATAGCATTCTTTTCTCTTGCACTCTTCAGTTATTTGCGCCGTAGAGACATATGGCATGTGGGACAAAGGACTTCCAGAGTGTATCCGTGGAGCAGGACAGCCTCTCCCCAAAGGGCTGGGGGTGATCCAGGACAGACAGGAGCTTGTTTAGGGCCCTCTTCTCATCCAGGGTGAGTGAAGCTGTGCACTCATCACAGACCCGGCTTTCTTGATGATGCAAGTCTCCCTTGTCCATAACAAGAGAAAAACTTTTCATAGATTTTGTTTTTATTGTTTATAATTTGCCTTGAGATTTCAACCAACTGTCCAATTTTGCGTCTCTGTGTCAAGTGAACATGCTGCTCTCTGTATTTCCCGTATTAGCGAGGCTGTATTTATGACGCAATATTTCGTTTTCGTTTTCAGAAGATATAACATATTATGAAGGACAAAAACATGAAAGCGATGAGAATGTTGTGTTGTCTTACACTTCTCTTCATAGATTAAAAACTAGCTTGTTGTTCAATCTTATACATTATTCACAGCTTATATAAAGGAAGCAAAAAGATTCACTTATACTGTGAGTTCAACACAGTGTCAACAATGTTAAGTATTAATGCATTTCCAGCCTCCTCTTTATATAGGAGTACTTTTCAACATCTAAAAGATAGATTTTTATTGTTATATTATTTATTGTGCTGTCTGAATTCCATGGATAGACCACCCCTGCCCTCTTACCTCTTAGAAGTTTAACCTGGTGATACTCGCTACAGGCATGAATTTCATTTGCATAATTGTTAGGCAAGTTGTATTTATGAGAATCGATTTTATAATTGTACAACTAAAGTGCTCTCGGTCAATCCAAAATGTTTTTTTTTTAATTTCCGTTAAAAAAGGTGGCATCCTGTTGTTCCTAAGACATTGCCCTGTCTATATTTGTATAGATATCTAGCATATTTTGTCACACTGAGATCTGATGTGGTTTCAAAGTGTTCCTTTATTATTTTTAAACAGTTTTAACCTATATGTATACTGTAGAGATGTGAGGAAAATTGAAACCACCCACAAGGAAGAGTTACTTGGCAGAATCTCAAAATGTTCATCTTAAAGTAAGACTATATAGGCCTTAGATACTGGTCTATTTAAACTATAAAGAAGGGCAGAGGAGCTCCAACAGGCTCGTAATCTGCTCCCATAATGAACGTTACAGACCTACAGCTCTGGAAAAAAAAATAAGAGACCACTGCAAAATGATCAGTTTTATCAGTTTTTCTGATTTTACTACTTATAGGTATGTGTTTGGGCAAAAGGAACATTTTTGTTTGAGTCTATAAGCTACTGACAACATTTCCCCCGAATTCCAAATAAAAATATTATAGTTTAGAGTATTTATTTGCAGAAAATGACAAAAAAGATACACGTTTTCAGACCTCAAACAATGCAAAGAAACAAGATCAAATTCATTTTAAAACAACATAATACTAATGTTTACACTTAACCCTCCTGTCGTGTTCGGGTCAAATCTGACCGTTTTACAACTTATAATACTCATAAATATTATGTTTTTCATCTGATTACCTCAAGACCTTATGATATCCTCCACACTGTGTACTTGAGCATATAAAAGTGATGATCACCTATTTCATTCAATTTTGAGTGTTTTAATCAACCTTGTTACACCTGTGGTGTTCCCGGTCAAAAGTGACCGCCATAGGAAATGAATGGGTATCCAGAGTAAATTCATTCAACATACAGAAAAAATCCCCATACACACTGCCCCAGCTCACTCACTCTCACTCACTCTCACACATACACACACATACACACACACACACACACACACACACACACAAACCAGGGTATGCGTGTTGTGCTGGACATGACAACCGGTCTCCGGTCTAATATCACATGTGACAACTTCCTCACATCACATGCTCTTGGTCAGGAGCTACTGAAAAGAAAGCTCACCATGGTAGGGACAGTGAGGAAGAACAAGCCCGAACTTCCCCCTGCGCTGGTATCATCCAGAGGAAGACAGGCACTCTCATCACAATTTGCATTCACTGACACTCACACTCTTGTGTCATACGTTCCCAAGAAGAACAGAAATGTCATCCTGATGAGCACAGTATACAAAGACGCCGCTGTCAGCACCACAGAGGACAGGAAGCCCCTGATGATCCAGGACTACAACAAGAACAAGGGAGGCATTGACTGCCTTGATAAAGTAATGTAAAGTCTCATCATGCATTTTATTTTATTTTTATCTAGGTGAATCATAGCATTTTGTGTACGACAGATTGAATATTGTTCCTAATCTCTTATTATTTATTGTTCCTTTATTGCAGCTTACTGGTACATACACCTGTAAGCGGATGACAGCTTGCTGGCCTGTGGCACTGTTCCACAACATCCTGGATGTGTCAGCTTTCAACATGTATGTGGTGTGGACAGCAATCGACCCAACCTGGAATCAGGGGAAAAGTTTCAAGGAGACTTTTCCTCGCAGAGCTGGGGAAAGCTTTGGTGACTCCTCTTATACAGCGACGCCAGCACATTCCCCGCACACCAGCCTCCGCCAGTCTGGTTAGGAGCATGCAAGCTCCAGCCCCAGCCGCTGCCCTGGCTGCTCTCCCCCAACAAGGACATGGGCAGAAAAGGAAGCGTTGTTTGCCTCTGTGCCCCTAGAGACATCAAAACGAGCCTGACATGCTGCTAATGTCATGCTTATGTTTGCAAGGCCCACTCTGACCTGAGTGTCACATGCCACTCATGTGCATGAATACACACACACACACACACACACACACACACACACACACACACACACACACACACACACACACACACACCCTGTTGAGTTTGATGTTTGGTTTTCCATTTATTTTTTGTATTATATGTTCATTTTGTAGTTCATTTTCAGTGCCCAATTGTACTTTCATTGATGTTATTTAATGTTTACTTCTATAAATTGTTGTTAGACACTACTTTGAAACATTGTTCTCAACTAAAGAATGTTTAATAAAAAAAATTGGTGTTGAAAAAAAATGTTTTGTGCTAATTTAAGAGCAGTTAAAACAGACCGGTCAATTTTGACCGGGAACACTAAAGTAGGGAGCTGGAGGCGAACACGACCGGAGGGTTAAAGGAAAAGTAACGTTTTTTTTTACAATCTGAGCCTTCTTTCGGCAATAAAACAAGTAGTTTTACTCACCCATAGCAGTTTGGTGTCAATTGGAGCAGTATCGCAGAAGTTATGTTGGAGCCGTTCTGTTCTACTAATGATCCCGTATCCGTTAGCGTGAGTGCTCGGGGCATTACTTTGCGGTGTCCAAATAACACAAACTTTAGCACTTTTCAAATCACAGAAGATCGCTGTGTCAGGGTAGACTTTTAATAGATTCCAAAACGTCCTGAAACCCGATATCCAGCTATAGTTTCATTTGATGACGTCATCAGAGAGGACAGTGCGCATGCGTGAACTCAGCTGTTTTGTAAACACGGCTAGTCCGAAAGAAGCTAACACTGCTCTGAACTTTACTTTTCTGTTGCGATATCGGGTTTCAGGCTGTTTTGGAATCTACTAAAAGTCTACCCTGACACAGCGATCTTCTGTGATTTGAAAAGTGCTAAAGTTTGTGTTATTTGGACACCGCAAATCAGTGCCCCGAGCACTCACGCTAACGGATACGGGATCATTAGTAGAACAGAACGGCTCAACATAAGTTCTGCGATACTGCTCCAAATGACACCAAACTGCTATGGGTGAGTAAAACTACTTGTTTTATTGCCGAAAGAAGGCTCAGATTGTAAAAAAAAAGGTTAATTTTCCTTTAAGAAGAGTTCAGAAATCAATATTTGGTGCAATAACCCTTATTTTCAATCACAGCTTTCATGCGTCTTGGCATGCTCTCCACAAGTCTTTCACATTGTTCTTGGGTGACTTTATTCCACTCCTGGTGCAAGAACTGAAGTAGCTCAGCTTTGTGTTTGTGTTGGAATTCAACAGATGCTGGAATGGAATGGCTGTAATACATGTAGAGATGCTGATTTCAGAAAAAATGCTGTGGTCTCTTATTTTTTTCCAGAGCTGTAGGCCTTAGTTACTGGTCTATTTAAACTATAAAGAAGGGCAGAGGAGCTCCAATAGACTGGTAATCTGCTCCCATAATGAATGTTACAGACCTATTTTCATACCGTTGTAGAAAAGATTTCAACCGCCATCCAGAGGTAATTTTCAATCTCGAGATACTAGAATTGATACTGAGCTAAATAGTCCTGTCCTCTCCCTCACAGCTGCCGAGTACCTGATTAGAATGTGACTGGCTTTCTTCTTTGACCAATGTTTGAGGACACCGTAAACTGTAAAGTAGACTGTATATTAACCTGCAATCAAGGAGGTGGTTGAAATAAATTGTCCAGGTGATCATTCTGACTTTACTGCCAATTACATTTACATAAATATCATGCTTGTTTAGGTTTAATGTCTTTTACATTATTACTCTGTGGTAGCAGTATCTGTCAACCAGTTTGTCGGCTCAAAGTGTCATGGTTCATGTTTTGGAGTTATTGTTGTTGCATATTTTGTGTAGCTTATTCCTTTAGTTTTTTTTTTTAGATGTGATTTCCTGCATTCTAGTCCATTTTATGATGACCTGTTAGACATGGCAAATATGGGCTTTTGGAGTGAGATATTTTTAAAGTCGCACAGGGGCAACTAAATCGGATTTGGGTCACTTCAGGCTGCAGTGTGAACATAGCCCAAGATATGTGGTCCTAAAACCGATACATATCCAATCTTTTGGCATGCGACTTCAGTCTGAACGGCCAGGTTGCATACATCCGACCTTGGCGTGTTTCCTCCAGTGAGAGTGATACAAGTAGGCGCTCACAAATGTACACAAACACTCTTCTCGTCATGCGAAAATAGTATATGTACTCCGTGTCAGTGAAGCGATGAAGCACCGGCTGGTTAGCTCACCAGCTGGTTAGCTCAACTGGTAAGTCACTGACTTTCCCCAGTGGGATGTGGGTTCAAACCCTCTCCCGGCAATGAGCTAGCCAGTGTGGGTGGGTCCTTGGGCAAGACCCTTCACTGTACTGCCCCCTGGGCGCCGAAAGATGGCTGCTCACTGCTCCTGAAAAGGATGGGTCGAATGCAGAAGTCAGATTTCTCCTGTGTGTCATTGTGTGTGAGACCAAATAAAGACTTAATCTTAATCTTTAAGCACAGAGCAATCCCACTACTCTTGGCTGCGACTGCGCACCAACATGTTCATTTCTCCGGAAGTTGATGCAACTGCCCCACAAAACGCCGTGGCCCTCTCCTTCTCCCTCTCCACCTTAAAAGAAATAAGCTGCACATGTTTTGGCTCCGGTATTAAGCAACTTTGGGCTACTTCCGTAAACATTGAGCATGCTCACTGCACGTGACCTCGTCGTGTCCTCCAATGTGCATGCGGGACACTTATGTGGCGTTTTTGTGGCGTTAATCACATACAAGTTGCATTTAATTGAAAATGTAAACGACGTCGCAAAAAAAATCGGATTTCACAAAAAAATCGGAATTGAGCATTAAGCCCTGCAGTCTAAACATAGCCATAGACACACATTTTGGCGATCGACTGGTAAACCGTGATCGACTGGTTGGGCACCCCTGCTTTAATGTATTCCTTAGTGTTTTATTTTGACATTTGTCCTGTCAGCTTGTTACTTTTAATTTTACTTCCTGTCTGTTGATTGTTTTCCCCGCCCTAATGTGTTACACCTGTATCTGTGTGGATTTATACCCCTTGTTCTCCTCTGCCCTTGGTTGGTCCATTGTCATTATTTATCATGTCGTGCTAGTTTGGATTTCGGTCAGTTCTTTTTTTTTATTAAAGAACTTAAACAGTAGTCCTGCATTTTGGGTCCTCCTTCTGTTTCTACATGACATAAAGGGTGCTATTACTTTATTTTCTGATCCATGTTTTAATGTCGTTTCCATATTAAATGCCTGGAGTTCTTTTGTTTCTTTCACACATGTTTAACCCTCCTGTCGTGTTCGGGTCAAATCTGACCGTTTTACAACTTATAATATTCATAAATATTATGTTTTTCATCTGATTACCTCAAGACCTTATGATATCCTCCACACTGTGTACTTGAACATATAAAAGTGATGATCACCTGTTTCATTCAATTTTGAGTGTTTTAATCAACCTTGTTACACCTGTGGTGTTCCCGGTCAAAAGTGACCGCCATAGGAAATGAATGGGTATCCAGAGTAAATTCATTCAACATACAGAAAACATCCCCATACACACTGCCCCAGCTCACTCACTCTCTCTCACACACACACACACACACACACACACACACACACACACACACACACATACACATACATACACACACACATACACACAAACACACAAACCAGGGCATGCGTGTTGTGCTGGACATGACAACTGGTCTCCAAGGGCATAATATCACATGTGAAAACTTCTTCACATCACATGCTCTTGGTCAGGAGCTACTGAAAAGAAAGCTCACCATGGTAGGGACAGTGAGGAAGAACAAGCCCGAACTTCTCCCTGCGCTGGTATTGACCAGAGGAAGACAGGCACTCTCATCACAATTTGCATTCACTGACACTCACACTCTTGTGTCATACGTTTCCAAGAATAGAAATGTCATCCTGATGAGCACAGTACACAAAGACACCGCTGTCAGCACCACAGAGGACAGGAAGCCCCTGATGATCCAGGACTACAAC
Organism: Paratrypauchen microcephalus; assembly: GCA_036785185.1. NCBI lineage: Eukaryota > Metazoa > Chordata > Actinopteri > Gobiiformes > Gobiidae > Paratrypauchen > Paratrypauchen microcephalus. The sequence goes on from JAVJIX010000011.1 coordinate 9,350,358, forward strand.
AAGAACAAGGGAGGCTTGTTCTTGTTGAACTGCCTTGATAAGGTAATGTAAAGTCTCATCATGCATTTTATTTTATTTTTATCTAGGTGAATCATAGCATTTTGTGTACGACAGATTGAATATTGTTCCTAATCTCTTATTATTTATTGTTCCTTTATTGAAGCTGGCCTGTGGCACTGTTCCACAACATCCTGGATGTGTTAGCTTTCAACACGTATGTGGTGTGGACAGCAATCGACCCAACCTGGAATCAGGGGAAAAGTTTCAAGAGGAGACTTTTCCTCGCAGAGCTGGGGAAAGCTTTGGTGACTCCTCTTATACAGCGACGCCAGCACATTCCCCGCACACCAGCCTCTGCCAGTCTGGTTAGGAGCATGCAAGCCCCAGCCCCAGCGGCTGCCATGGCTGCTCTCCCCCAATAAGGACATGGGCAGAAAAGGAAGCGTTGTGGCCTCTGTGCCACTAGAGACATCAAAATGAGCCTGACATGCTGCAAATGTCATGCTTATGTGCAAGGCCCACTCTGATCTGAGTGTCACTTGCCACTCATGTGCATGAACACGAACACACACACACACACACACACACACACACACACACACACACACCCTGTTGAGGTTTGGTTTTCCATTTATTTTTTGTATTATATGTTCATTTTGTAGTTAATTTTCAGTGCCCAATTGTATTTTAACTGATGTTATTTAATGTTTACTTCTATAAATTGTTGTTAGACACTACTTTGAAACATTGTTCTCAACTAAAGAATGCTTAATAAAAAAATTGGTGTTGAAAAAAAAAATTTTGTGCTAATTTAAGAGCAGTTAAAACAGACCGGTCAATTTTGACCGGGAACACTAAAGTAGGGGGCTGGAGGCGAACACGACCGGAGGGTTAACACACAAACCCTGCATATTTAGTTCTTCTTTCAAACAGAAAACACTCTGTAGTAATACAGGAAGTGCTCTATTGTGTTTTTAAACTCCATGCACCTTCACTAGAATCATTTCAATTATTTCACCTCTGGAATTGCCCATTTATACTGAGCTTAAAGGTAGATGTTAACTTGAAAACTATTGCAAAGTTCAAAACTCCATGCACAGCTTCCAGGTGCTGGTAACAGGAACATTGAAAAATTCCAGAAAAAAAGAAGTTTACCGCACACTTGTTTGACTTTCCGGTTATTCCTTTATTAGGTGAGAGCGAACAACGCGTTTCGCTTCTACAGCGTCATCAGGTTTGCCCAAGTAGTGCCAGGTGTGACTAAATACCATCCGGTCACATGTTCCTTCACTTAGTCATATTTTTGGAATGCAATATATATTACATATATACAGTAGAAATACAGACATATCATCCAGTGTACATAGTATATATAGAAATATCTTTTTAAAATATCACACAAGTAACCCTTATACCACGCTGACCAGTGCAGAATCTTCAGAATTGGACAATCACACAACCGCAACATGAATATATTAACACACTATTTACACACCACACAAGCAATATTTACAAATTTACAAAAGCAGCTCAAATCCTGTGCTTCATTTAGTCCACCAAGTTCAATAGTTGACAGTTCATTAATCGAAGAAGAAGAAGAAGTGACTTTATTGATCTCACACTGGAGAAATTCTTCTCTGCATTTTAACCCATCCTATATATATATATACATATATTAGGAGCAGTGGGCAGCACACACATTAGGGCGCCCGGGGACCATCTCCATGATCTTCTTGCTTCGGCTTGGTCAGGACCTAAGCTGGAGGTACCTATGGTGCATGTTTTGGGTTGGTGGGGGAAACCGGAGTGCCCGGAGGAAACCCACCCAGACACGGGGAGAACATGCAAACTCCAGTAGGCTTCCCTCCTTAAAAGTTGTTTGATCTTGTTTGGTGCAGAGATGTGGAGACACTTTTTAGCGAATTTCATGCAGTCCTTCCAGCTGCAGAGTTTTCAGATGCTAGGCTAGCGCAAGTCAATGGTAAATGGTAGCCGGATTTAAATAAGGCTTACCCACTCCATAGTGCACCCAAAACAAGTCAATTATAACGGCAGACTGTTGATGTAAATATATGTTGATTGAGTAATTTTTGAAATCAAACTGACTGCGAATAGCATGAATCATTCCATATCTGAGGGACTAGCTTCGCAGCAGCAGCGGAATTTTACTTTACTCTAGTTGGCTGTGAAGTGACCAATCACGTAAACAGAGAAGCGAGAAAAGTCGTAATAGGGAAGAGCACAGAGTGAAGAGGTGAATTTTAAAAGAACTACCGGGCAAAATGGTTTTTCAGTGTGCATTTAGAAAATGTACCCGCAGGTGGGCACCACAAAGTTTTCACAGCTTTCCGGTGCACGATCGAGAAAGGACTCGACTGTGGCTTGTAGCTGCTGGCTTAGACATCAACACACCGGTGGAGACGCTACATAAACAGAAGATTTGCAGTGATCATTTCGGACCAGACTACTACACCAAATCCCTTGGAAAGCCTAGTCTGACAACCACTGCAGTACCATCTGTCTTTCCGAGCGCAAGATCCCGTGATGAAGAACAGGTTTGTACCTTTTTTACCCAAGCTTGCTCCTGTCGTTATGTTAGCCTGCTGGTCGATTGATGAGGACTGTGCTAGAGCTTTTGCTTCACTCTTGTAGTCTACCCGGCTGACAGAAAAGGCATGCACACTTATAAAGTTGTTGCTAGCCCATGAACATTCATGTTGAGCACGGAACTGAAAAGACAGCCCCGCATTGATCGTTCATTCCAACGAACAATGCAACAACCCGGTTTTCTGTAGCTGTAGCGGGGGCTAACTCACCGACACTCTCTCGCGTTCTGCCCTTTCAACATCCATCTCTCTCAACTCTTCGTCTGTATATTCCAAGCATCGGGGACACCTCCAAACGTGGCCATGTCTGGATAGTAGAACAGGGCAGGCTACTGCCCTGCTACTGTACTGTACTGCTACGGCTAACAACGACAGCTGAAGGTAAACAAAAACAGCTGGAAACCTAACTGCAAGGTGATATCACTCCGCCCATGCCTAGCTAGATCGGGAAAAAACGCGCTGTTGCATAAGGACATAAATCCTTTAAAGTACAAGGTTGATTATATTTCTAAAATTGTTCCATCAACGCAGACATTTGCATTGACAGTCTGGCGTTATAATTGACTTGTTTTGGGTGCACTATGGAGTGGGTAAGCCTGATTTAAATCAGGCTACCATTTACCATTGACTTGCGCTAGCCTAGCAACTGAAAACTCTGCAGCTGGAAGGACTGCATGAAATTCGCTAAAAAGTGTCTCCACATCTCTGCAGCACTCTGGCTAACTCGGAAATGAGCCCCCATGTCAAAAATCCTGGAATATCCCTTTAAGTGGCACTGTTTCAATGCCAACAAACCTCAGGGAGGCAGCAGAACCATGGTTTCTTTCTCTATAATGTCTCACTATAGCATAATCAAAATTGTTGTTTCTAATAGCTGCCTTGTTCAGCAATTCTTAACTTAAGATTACGTTTGGTCTGGCCCACATACATCAGGCCATACATCAGGCATGAGCACATAAATTACATGAGTAGTGGAACAATTAATGAAGTCCTTAAAGGGACAGTGTGTAAGATTTTTACCCGTTAATTACTGAAATTGAAGATACCCATTCAAAAATACATTGTTTTCCAAGCCTTTTCACTTCCATCATGAAATCAAAGTATTCTTTTGGACTTAGATATAGTCACATAAAAGGGATCCCTCCTTTTACGTGCAGAGGCAGCCATTTTGAATACGAGAGCTGCAGAAGGACATTTGGGCTCCGCCTTCGGCAAGGCTCGTGGTTTTGGGTAAACAACACAAGCATGCTGCCGGATCAGACGTCGTAATGGATCTAACACGTGTTTTGGACTAAATTGTTTTACTGGATTTTATTCGCTGGATCCTTACGGACAAATTGAGAGCAAGTTTATGGTGAAATACAGAGTTTGACCTGTGCAAAGCATTCTAAGGTAAGCTAACCTCGTTTTGTGCTTTTCCGTACAAAAGCCCCATGTGCTCGGGGAGTGATTGTTGGGCAGGGAAATGAATTGCATAGTCAAAAAGAGGAGACTGTAAGGTTTCATTTGATGTGTAGAGTGTCATGGTACATGATCGGGAATGTGTGTTTTCATGAGAGAAAAAACAAAAACGGGACCGCATTTTATTTATACAGTAGCGGCGCGCCCGGGTGACCCTCGAGGTCTGCCGTAGCTAAAACAGAAAGTGCAATAGCACCATCCACCTATGCGCCACGAATCCTACACACTGGGGCTTTAAGGTTATGTCTTTCCAAAATGTGGATGGTCGAAAGTTTTTGTGTTTATTGTGCTAGCGCAATGTGCACATCTTCCACATAAGTGAAAACTATTGCTTCATGACATCACAAGGTGGAACAGAGCATTCTGAGCTTTGGAGATGCAGACAGACTAATAATAAAGGGTTACTCAAACATGTGAATGAAACAAAACACAACTTTGGGTATGTTTTTGAGGACGTAACATTAAAACATGGCTTAAAGCTCACAAGAGAGTTGCATAATGTAGCTGTAACCTCCAATAGTTCCTTCAAGGCCATTAGTAAAAGTTTTATTTAATGCCCCTCTGTAAACACAATATGATGAGCTACTGTTTAGTGCTGGTCTGGAGACGTCTTCAAGGGCTGTGTGTGTCTGTAATAAAAAACCTCACCCCCAGTACTTTTTAATGACATTTTAACTGTAGGTTCAGAGCAATGATAATTCTCTCTATGTGCCTGCTGTGGTCAGGCTCTGATGGTTTATGAGGCTGAGTGTGTGGTATAAATGACTATTTTTTAATGAATGCCATCATCAAAACTCATCATAAATGTTATTGGCTCACATACTGTAATTAGATTTTTATAAGAAACACTAGAACACTACTACTTACAATCATGGAGGAATTTAACTTTATGTTGCATTATTAAAATAATAATCATGCAATAGCTGAATCTTTGTTCATTTGTTCTTTCAGGAGAACATTTTCAGTTCAGAAAACATTTTGTGAATACCAAAAATGTTCTTAAGAAGGCCTTAAAGGTGCATTGTGTAAGTTTTCTGGTGGAGGATCCGTTTCTTATTATATCCTTTTCTCCGTGGAAATGTTATTGCTTTGGCTGGAATCTTTCACAGTATTTAACCTTTCTAGCTTCATGGAGATCAAACCAAACCAAATGACAAGTCCGATCTGTGCAGAGGCAACTCCAGTCACAGTCAGAATGCCTCTTTTTCTAGATGTTTTTGAAATATAAAACCATCTGTAATTGAATAAATGTAAGCTAGAACTGTCATACTGTGGAATATTCCAGGTACATGACGGCCCTCCAACCAAAAAGTTACATATTGCAGCTTTAAGCACAAATTTGATCATAAAAATGCTTCATGAATGTGAATCATAGACCCTATAGCAGTGGCGGCTGGCCCATAGGGGGCGCTTGGGCACCGCCCTTCCCAAAGAGGAGAGGAAAAATATAAAATGTATAATACTAAAAATATGCCTTTTTTTTTTTTTTTTTTTTTAAATCAATGTCAGTTTTAATTATTTGTGTGTCTCTACATGTAATCTGAATGATTCAAACAACATTTCCACCAAATTACTATTATTCAACAGTGAATTTCTACCGTATTGCTTCTCTTCTTGGGGCTTTGCATCAAAGCGCCCTCGAAGTGTAGCGAAATAGCCAATCGTGTGTGGTTCCTAGGGGAAAATGAAAAAAATATGATTCCTATCAGCCTATCAGCATTGCCGAATAAAATGGTTTTGGGGCACCGTAAATTCGGGAACCTGCTACAGGAAGTTTGGATTGCTATTAGCCGTGTCCCAGACTGATTAGTCACGTGATCGGTGTATCCACGTATTAATGATTGAATTATTGTGAAAGGATGTCTGAATTATTGTTTTGAATTTATTTATTTTCTGTGCCATCTGTGATAAGATAATCACGAGCAAGTTGAAAGTTCAGTCAGGAAGTAATGCAGGGGATAAGCGCGGGTCTTTTTCGGGAGATGCACTTTAGGAAGAAGTCACATTTTCAGCTTGTCCCAAGTCTTAGTAATTAAACTGATTCATGGAAGGTGAAATTGATGCTTTATTGCCAGGTAAGTTAAGTTTTCAGTCTGAAGACTTGGTGTAACTTAAATGGTGATGTTTAACTACCTGTTGAGTGGACAATTCAACGCGAGGTAGAGTGGACCGTGTAGTCAAGTCGTCAGTCCAGTGGCTTGTTAATGGACTTTGCGAGTAAGCTAGTGACCTGCCAGCTACACCGGAGAGGACCGTTCGAGAGACCGCGATGGGAGCACGAAGGACACCTCAACGCGCGAGGTACAGTACCTTTTTCCTGTTTTTGTTTGCCATTGTGGTGAAGGAGTCAGTTCGTTTAAGGCTACACCTTCATTTAAGAGTTTACTCACATTATACTAATAAGAATCATTTCATGTGTACCGTGCATTTTAATAGCCATAATACTGTACTAAAAGGTGTAACCACACTAGTATAAATGTGTAATAAGAACTCAGGTTAGTCTCTCTCACATAACAAACACAATAATAGGCAGGGAAATCTATTGGCACATCAGCCCCACCAAGATTTTTTTCACCAGCCGCCACTGCCCTATAGGCAATTTGTGATGTGGCTAGTTGAGACGTTGGCATGTGTTGAAAGCAGAGCATGTTAAAGAAACAAATTTTCACCTTTGGTCCAAACTTTTCCAACCGCTCTCCATTGTTTGCCATGTGCGCCATGTCTCACCATGCACTGACTGCATTTCCCAGATTAAATCCACGCTTTCCTTTTGTAAATCATCTACTGCATCTAACCTTTGCATTTAAATGGTGTGTTTAAATGACGCCGTACATATCCATAACGTAAAGCATGCTGCATACCACCCCCGATGAAGCACCCAGAATTCAGAAGAGCCGGGGGCCAAACCCACCCGCTCATATCCTCCATTTAAACCATGCATGTGTACCGCAGTGGGTGTTTCGGCATAATCAGTCTAGATAATCTCTGAAACGCCCGGGGCTACAGTCATGGAGGAGTACTGCCAATCTCTTATACGACTGCTCCAAGCCCAACCACACACATACACACAACACACAAGCACATTCACACTGTGCACATAATGATTAGGCAAGTTGTATTTATGAGGATTAATTTCATAACTGAACAACTACAGTGCTCTGGATCAGTCCAAAATGTTAATAAACCTCAAACCTGAATATTTAAGAAAGTAAAACTGAAGTTTTGGTGCACAGTTATTTGGCAATTATTAATGTAAAGTCAAATCAGCTTTATTGTCGGTGTTCGGCATACAGTGAATCAAAATTTCGTTTCTCTCTGGCCAAACAGTGCAAAAAAGACAGTGTACCAAATACAATATAAAGACAAAACAAAAACTATCTAAGACAAAATCTAAAAGCAGTGCAAAGAATAAATAAATACCTATTTACAGATGTCCAAAAATGTGCAGTGTGCATCAAAATGTGCATTGAAAATAAAGATAAAAATAAAATAATAATAATAAAAATTACGCAACTAAATTAAAAATGAACACATTCCATTCTCACTTGGCAGAATAGTAAACTCAAAATGTCTCAACCCAAATTTCTGACATTAAAAAAATATATATATATATAATAATAAATAAAATAAAATCAGTTACCAATATCGCCACCCTTCTTCTCAGTAATGGTCATAAGTCTTTCATTCATAAAGTTTGCCAGTTTCTTGATCAGTTGACGACCAGCTTTTTATGCAGCAGCAACCGCAGCCTCCCAGACACTGTTCAGAGAGGTGGACTGTTTTCCTTCACCGTAAATCTTCTGTTTAAGAAGGGCCCACAAGTTCTCAATAGGGTTTAGGTCAGGTGAGGAAGGGGCCATATCATTATTTTTTCATCTTTAATTTACTTTTAACCTTTACCGGCTAGCCAAAAGGTGAAGGTCTGGGCTGGTGTTATTAAAGATGAGCTTGTTGGACCTTTTCGGGCTGAAGATGAACTCAAAATGAACTCCAAAACCTACTGCCAGTTTTTAGAAGACACTTACAGGAAAGAGGGCCTCTAATTATGTACACAGTGTAAATAAACTTTTTCTTGCTACTTGCACTCTGTTTGTTTTAATAGCATTGTCTACTGGCATTTTTTTTTAACTTGGTAAATTTGCAGCTTTATGGTCAAAAAATGGTGCTGCCTTCAGTGACCATTGCAATTTCAAGTAGCTGGTGACATCGCACAAGACTGCAGCGAATACAGCCAGGTGTTTTTCATTGCAAACAGCTGGCTGTAGGTGTGGAGTTTGAAATGTGGAGCTGTGTTTGACCAATCACACTGTTCCTCATACCTCCAGACCCCGCCCCTCCGCCTCTCTCGTTGTAACCACTCCTGGACAAATGAAGGATTACATTGTCTCATTACTAACAAATATGAATAATGTATTTGTTCATTATGAATTAAGTCTTTTTTTCATGCTTTGCTGAGACTAATTAAAGGTCCTATATTAGACCCTTGTGAGATTTAAGATGTTAGAATGCGTAATATAGGCCCTTTAAGATGTTGTTATTGTAAAAGTTAATTAACAATTTCACATAAAATTGTATGAAAAATAAACTTATTTTATGTGTGAATCATTTTAAGGAACATTGCAATACTTCTAATATATTGTAAAATTATAAAGTGCACAAGGACAGTGAATTCCTAATAGCTGCATCTATTTTTCATGCTTTCTGTCTGATCTTATTACCTCTATGGGGACAGTGGGTACTTCTGGCACACACTCTTATAGTCTCACCTTGACGGTGGAGTCGGTCTGCAGACTGGAACACGCTCCCTGATCTTTTGAAGAGGAGGAGAGCATAAAAGCTTGGAGGTTGTTCCGACCTGAAAATCTCATTACGGAGAGCAAATGTGTCTAACTAAAGACCGGGCCGACATGCCTGGAGTAAGTCATCAGTAATTCTGTCAGTCAAAACAATTCAGACCTCCGTCATCTGCACAGGACCTCACTGTTGTCTTGTGTGGGCATATTTGTGATGCAAATTATGTAAAATGTGATGTATTAATAAAAATATTGACTGTGATATCAAAATATGTATGGCTTTGAACTTTGTATTGAGTTGTGAAGCCACTGACTGAAAATGGGGTCGGAAATCAAAACTGAGCCATAGACATCAATGCAGTGAATCATTCAAATATGCATTTAGTACGAGTGTGACAGAACTGCCACATTTACAGTGGTACCTCACCTTACGAAATTAATTCATTCCAGAAGTGGTTTCGTAACGTGAAAAATTCGTAAGTTGAGTAGCTATTTCAATGGAAAAAGCCTGATTTGTTCCAAGGCCCCGATCCAAGTTTTTTTTTTTTTTTATAGTGTAACTTTTTTTATAGTGTAACATTGTGTTCTGCTTCCTGATTGGTTTCTCAGACTGGATTTAAACTTTTCTCACATTTGTCTCTCGTTTAAACACTCAAACTTTCATAGATTTTCAACAAAACGTATCAATATTGAAGTGTGGGGGGAAGCGGGATGGGGGAGAAAACTGCGCGGACACGTGTGCGCAGCATGACCCCGCGCAGAGCTGACAGCAGGACTAGACCAAGGTCTAAACCTGGACTGGACCAGGACTAAACCTGGACTAAACCAGGTGGATTAAAGCGCCGCGTGCGGGTCTATTTCCTGGTTTCTCACGAGTCACAGCTGAGGCGAGCAGCGAGGAGGAGACTGCAAGGAGGAGGGGACCGCAGGCAGTCTGAGCGCATGTGAGCGCGGCTCCTCCTGGTTTAGTCCAGGTTTAGTCCTGGTTTAGTCCAGACCACCGCGGCTCCTCTAGACCTCCTCTAGACCTGCGCTCAGACTGCCTGCGGTCCCCTCCTCCCTGCGGTCTCCTCCTCGCTGCTCGCCTCAGCTGTGACTCGTGAGAAACCAGGAAATAGACCCGCACGCGGCGCTTTAATCCACCTGGTCTAGTCCTGGTTTAGTCGTGGTTTAGTCCTGGTTTAGTCCTGGTCTAGTCCTGGTTTAGTCCTGGTTTAGTCCTGGTCCAGTCCAGGTTTAGATCTTGGTCTAGTCCTGCTGTCAGCTCTGCGCCGGGTCATGCTGCGCACACGTGTCCGCGCAGTCTTCTCCCCCCTCCCGCTTCCCCCCACACTTCAATATTGATACGTTTTGTTGAAAATCTATGAAAGTTTGAGTGTTTAAACAGAGACAAATGTGAGAAAAGTTTAAATCCGGTCTGAGAAAAGCGTATAATGTGTGTGGCTGAGCGCGCATTATTTGAATTTTTGAGATTTCGCGTTTCGTAACTTGAAATTTCATTCGTATCTAGAGACAAAAAATGACCGTGAAGGCGTTTCGTAACTTGAAATTTTCGTTTGTTGGGTCAGTCTTGGAACCTAAATTTTGATAGATCAGGAGTCGGCAACCTGTGGCTCTTTGATCCCTCTGATGCGGCTCCGTACAGTGGTCCCTCGTTTATCGCAGTGGTTAGTTACGTTCTAAAAATAACACACATTCTACACTTTTCTCAGACTGGCATTAACATTTTCTCACATTTCTCTCTTGTTTAAACACTCAAACTTCCGTAGATTTTCAACAAAAAAGGCACAGTATTATATAATGAAACCAAAGATCTTATTATTGCGTGTATTTCACAGTTCCTCTGACCAAGCCTCTTCGTCCTGACGCCGCTCCACAGTCGCGGGTTTTGTCGGGGAGAAAACTTGCAAACATACAGCACTTCAGAGTCACACTGCGAGCGCTTGAACATTTATATAAATTTGGCAAAGCTGAACGTATTCTGTACTGTACAGGAGACACAGCACGGAGGAGAATTACGGACAAATCAAAGGTCTACAGTCCCTTAGCCAATCAGGATGCAGAACACAATACACGTTGAAACACTATAAAAAAATAAATAAATTGGAATACAAAAAATCAGCGAAACAGCGAGGCCGCGAAAGGTGAACCACGTTATAGTGAGGGACCACTGTATTTAATAAAAATGTATTTTATTTTAGTTTATTCATTTTCAAAATGTCTATTCTATGGCACAAAGGCAAAAAAAAAAAAAAGCTGTTATACGCAGTATTGTTTCATTTTAAATTTCAAAAGGGTTTTGTGACTCCCAGTGTTTTCTTTATTGTGTGAAATGGCCAAATGGCTCTTTGAGTGGTAAAAGTTGCCGACCCCTGAGATAGATGGATGCTTCATTTATACACAAGAGTAAACTAAAATGCCATGGACTTACACTCATTATCTCACACCAAAATGTGTGTTACTGAGTGGTAATATGGTGGTGTTTTTTCTAAGCCTACAGTGAAAGTATCTTTCTAGTATATTTTTTTGTAAAAATGTTTCCCTTAACGTGTGGGCTTCTCAACAATATTACAGTAAACATAAAACGGATTTGATATAATTTTGACACAGACGAAAAAATATACAGAAATCTAAGATACTGAAAGAAAGAAAGCTATGCCTTTATTAGTCCCACAGTGGGGAAATTCCAGTTCTGCATTTAACCCATCCTGTTATTAGGAGCAGTGAGCAGCACATTATTGCGCCCGGGGACCATCTCCATGATCTTCTTGCTTCGGCTTGGTCAGGACCTAAGCTGGAGGATTTACCTATGGTGCATGTTTTGGGTTGGTGGGGGAAACCAGAGTGCCCGGAGGAAACCCACCCAGACACGGGGAGAACATGCAAACTCCACACAGAAAGGCCCAGGCGACCCGGGGATCGAACCCAGACCATGCATGCAAACTCTACACAAGAAGAAGAAGAATCAGTTGTTTAATATTTATCCAGAGGAAAATATTCCAGGTGAAGAAATGTGACACAAAACTGAATTTCATGGATGGCATATTGTTGATAATATAGTAAAATTGCCCAAAGACACTTAACAATTTAATGACAGAGCTACCGTGGGGTAGACTAATGGACATGAGACTGTCAATATGTGCCATCTGCCGCCCCGGCCACCTTCGGTCACCCAAACACCATCGGATATCTCCTTTTAAGTCTGCTGTATCAGATAAGTGACAATGACAACATAAAGCCACAGCCGGTAAACCTTATCGACTATGACGGAGAGAGGACAGAGGAGAGAGGAGGAGAGAGGACAGAGGAGAGAGGACAGGGGAGGACAGAGGACAGAGGACAGAGAACAGGAGGAGAGAGAGGAGAGGAGGACAGAGGAGAGAGGACAGAAGACAGAGGAGGAGAGAGGACAGAGGAGGAGAGAAGACAGAGGAGAGAGGACAGAGGAGGAGAGATTACAGAGGACAGAGGAGGGGAGAAAGGACGGAGGAGAGAGGACAGAGGAGGGGAGAGAGGACGGAGGAGAGAGTACAGAGGACAGAGGAGGGGAGAGAGGACAGAGGAGAGAAGACAGAGGACGGAGAGAGGACAGAGGACGGAGGAGAGAGGACAGAGGACAGAGGAGGACAGAGGAGAGGGAACGAGTGGAAACATGGAGGAGTGTGTCACACATGAAACCTCCATGAAACATCTACGACTCATGAACCAGAGAAGGGATCCAGAACTCATTATTGATCAGTGATAAAAATGATTTTTGTTTCAGTCTGACATCAAGTAATACCCCGTAGTGTTGTAATATCGAGCTGATACCGATACCAGTGAGCTTTGTATTAAAATGCACTTTAAAATGAAACTTTTTTTCTATAAAGAATTTTATTTAGACTTTATCTAGACTTCCACAAGGAAAATTATGTGGATACAGTAGCTCACACATCACAATATAATAACAAAGAGTAACACAAATTGATAGTATAGCAAAAAAGAGACCGGTGTCAAATTAGGCATTATTATAAAAATAAAAATAATAAATGTGTATGTACAAGTATAAAAATAAAAAAAGAATACGAAAAAAATAACCTTATAAGCTATCATTATCTTTGCTCTATCTCAGTTTGAACTGATCAAAAAATAAAAAAATAATTACATCTGCAGATAAACTAAAATATAAGCAATGTATTTCAAAAAATTAATTTTGATAAACAATAGATTTTTTTTTTTTTAGGAGTTTTAATTATCAATATTCTTGCTTGAGAATATACTTCTCAATGCCCCAATTAGTAATGATATATTTATATTTTTGTATCACTTGCAATTCATAAAAATGTGTATTTTTGAACACTAGATGGCAGTTTGGCATTTCTCTGCAAAAAAGCAATCAACGTAATTGCTTTTGCTAAGTGATTGAACCTGCAGTACGTACTCTTATAAAAGCGATTTTTGTTGCTGACATCCATCTCCAGCACTATGAAAACTAACATACTTTGTCATGTGTTTCATGTGACTGAACTGAGAGGCAATAACGTGGATAGATGAGTGATTGTGTGATGTAGACCCAGTTTCAATAGAACATAAATCACTAACATGGATGCTATATTTAGTGAAACTGAACACGACAGCTAAAGCTCAGTGAACGATATTGGTGCAGTTTTGTCGTTAGCTCAAATTAAAGGGTTTGAAGGAATGACGAAGGAGACCAATCAAAGGAATAAATGCAAAATAGATCAATTTAACATTACGCATGGAGATAAGCAGGTATCAAGACCTGTTGTGACGTGAGCCGTCCTCCTGTGGACCCACCACCCGTGGGAGAATGCATGGGGGCTGGCGCATTGTGTTCTGGGCAGCAGATCTGCTTGAACTGCTGCCCCCGCGACCCAGAAAATGGAAAAAGCGGAAGAAGATGAATGAATGCATTTTTTTTTTCTGAAATCAGCATCTCTACATGTATTACAGCCATTCCATTCCAGCGTCTGTTGAATTCCAACACAAACACAAAGCTGAGCTACTTCAGTTCTTGCACCAGGAGTGGAATAAAGTCACCCAAGAACAATGTGAAAGACTTGTGGAGAGCATGCCAAGACGCATGAAAGCTGTGATTAAAAATCAGGGTTATTGCACCAAATATTGATTTGTGAACTCTTCTTAAGTGTAAACATTAGTATTATGTTGTTTTCAAATGAATTTGATCTTATTTCTTTGCATTGTTTGAGGTCTGAAAACATGTATCTTTTTTTGTTATTTTGACCATTTGTCATTTTCTGCAAATAAATGCTCTAAACGATGATATTTTTATTTGGACTTCGGGGAAAATGTTGTCAGTAGTTTATAGACTCAAATAAAAATGTTCCTTTTGCCCAAACATAAACCTATAAGTAGTAAAATCAGAAAAACTGATCATTTTGCAGTGGTCTCGTATTTTTTTCCAGAGCTGTAGTCCATCTTTTCAGTTCAGAAGTTTGCAGCATGCTCATGGACATTTAGATGATTCCATGGCAAAAACAGCATTTGCACTAGTTTCCCAAAAGAGGGTTGAGTATGGATTATTTTTTGTTCAAAATTTCCTAACCGCCAGTGATGTGGTTTCTCCTTTTAGACAAAGACCAGTGTAGAGTTACTAACAATTTAACAAATATAATAAAGATCAGATGGAGCCTGGAGGACAAACTAAGTATTTCTGTATTTATCTTTCACTACTATTAGTTAAATAACACTACTGGGGTTAGTTGCCAGATTTCCACACTAATTCAGCCTAGAGCATTGGCAAAAATATTCAGTGGGGAAGAAATTGGTCAAGACTTTTCTAGTTAGTCCCTTTTTATCTTTGTGCACAAAAAAGACATGCTTTTAGCCCCCAGAAAAAGTACAGACACTGGAGCAATTATCCAATCAACCATTATTGAAAACTCCAACAAAGAGGTCTTTGGGATTGCAAATTGAAAACACTCAATCTGTAATATTCTCCCACTGAACTGTGAGAGAACTCATAATAGAAACTGTAATGGCATGTCCGAAAAGTAGCCCAGGGAGGACAATAGGGATCTTCTCATGTGGATAAATTTCATTACTTTGAAAATAATTCACAAATTGATGAGCTTCGAGGAAAGAAAAATATCCACACGGCAATTATTTTCAATCCATAGTTTTTTTCCGAATCACCAGAGAAGTAAATGAAAAGTGAAAGATGCTATTGTAAAAAATGTTAGCTATTAAAATTAACTTAATTTTAGCCTTCGGGTGCTAAATATTGCACTAACAGATGTTTTTCACGTTCTCTTAATTTGTGTGGCTTGTCTGGCAAAGTCAAATCCATGAAAGAAAATTTTGTTCAGATGTTTTGTTTTCCATGTGTCCTTTTTCTGTCCTTGTTCTGTCCTGTAGGTATTTTGATGAAATTGTATTTTGAGCGCATTCTACTTTTGATCAACACCTGTTAAACTGAGTCATAGAAAGAACATGAAAACAGATTTGCTTTGTGGCGTCTTTAAAACATTTGATTTCCACATTGCTCATCATGAGATTATACTAATATCACTGGTCTACAAATGTTTGGACTCGATCTGCTTCCGAGATAAAACTGGCTAAATCTCATTTATATTGATAAGATGAACTGAAAATCAGTTGATAACTGTGCTGGTTAGCTAATGTATTCAAGATATGTAATGATATAATAATAATTATATATATATATATATATATATATATATATATATATACAGTGGTACCTCACCTTACGAATGACCCAACAAACGAAAATTTCAAGTTACGAAACGCCTTCACGGTAAATTTTGGTCTCTAGATACGAATGAAATTTCAAGTTGCGAAACGCGAAATCTAAAAAATTCAAATAATGCGCGCTCAGTCACACACATTATACGCTTTTCTCAGACTGGATTTAAACTTTTCTCACATTTGTTTCTCGTTTAAACACTCAAACTTTCATAGATTTTCAACAAAATTATTAATAGTGAAGTGTGGGGGGAAGGGAGAGGGGGGAGAAAACTGCGCTCTGACACGTGTGATAGCGGCATGTGTGACAGCTGACCCGGCTGCCAGCAAGCCTAGACCTGGACTAAATCAGGATTAAACCTGGACTAAACCTGGACTAGACCAGGTGGATTAAAGCGCCGCGCGTGGGTCTATTTCCTGGTTTTGTTTCAAGTCACAGCTGAGGCGAGCCGCTGCTCGCATGCAAGAGCCGCGGTCTAGACCTGCTCTCCAGGGCCCCTCCAGGCACGGAGCCCCAGACATCCAGGGACCCAGGGGGACACTGCCAGCCCACCTTAAGAGCTCCCTAAGCGGGCATGGGTCCGGGGATTGTCCCGGTCACCGGCCTGGAGGTCTTGAAGAGGCCGACCTCACGGTTCTGTCCATGCCGCTCTGTGAGCACCTTACGCGGGCAGGTCTAGAGCAGCGGCTCGCCTCAGCTGTGACTCGAAACGAAACCAGGAAATAGACCCACGCACGGCGCTTTAATTCACCTGGTCTAGTCCTGGTTTAGTCCTGGTTTAGACCTTGGTCTAGACCTGGTTTAGACCTTGGTCTAGACCTGCTGTCAGCTCCGCGCCGGAACCAGGAAATAGACCCATGCGCGGCGCTTTAATCCACCTGGTCTAGTCCTGGTCTAGTCCTGGTTTAGTCCTGGTTTAGTCCTGGTTTAGACCTTGGTCTAGACCTGGTTTAGACCTTGGTCTAGACCTGCTGTCAGCTCCGCGCCGGGTCATGTGCGCTATCACACGTGTCAGAGCGCACTCTTCTCCCCCCTCCCCCTTCCCCCCACACGCTTCACTATTAATAATTTT
This sequence comes from Paratrypauchen microcephalus, assembly GCA_036785185.1. Taxonomy (NCBI): domain Eukaryota; kingdom Metazoa; phylum Chordata; class Actinopteri; order Gobiiformes; family Gobiidae; genus Paratrypauchen; species Paratrypauchen microcephalus. Next base: position 9,367,017 of record JAVJIX010000011.1, read on the forward strand.
GTTGAAAATCTATGAAAGTTTGAGTGTTTAAACGAGAGACAAATGTGAGAAAAGGACGCAGGACGCAGAACACAATGTTACACTATAAAAAAAGTTACACTATAAAAAAAAAAAACTTGGATCGGGGCCTTGGAACGAATCAGGCTTTTTCCATTGAAATAGCTACTCAACTTACGAATTTTTCACGTTACGAAACCACTTCTGGAACGAATTAATTTCGTAAGGTGAGGTACCACTGTATATATATATATATATATATATATATATATATATATATATATGTTAAAACCCTACACATATTAAAATGAATGTATTGGAATGTACAGACAGGCTTTCAGATAGAACTGTTCTTGGAAACTATAGCCAATCAGTACTTCTGACTTACTTGTTCTTTATTAGTGACCTAAACCAAGAAAAAAAATTAACTACTTTTGTTCCGGAAGCATTTTGCTTGTAGACCAGTGATATTTGAAATTTAACTGCTTTTATTAATCCCTAAAGAACACAGATGGTGGCAATGTCACCAAAGGAAATAAAAATGTGAAAAATCTCCTGTTATGAAGTCAGCAGCTCCTTGTCCAAGACCATAGTTCTTGGTTTTGGTTTTAACTGGACACCTCTTGTCTGATGTTTTTTGCTTTGCCTTCAGTGTTCCATGGAAACGAGCAGGTACCCTCAGGCCAAGTTACAGGTCAGATCTTTGCAGAGGAAACCCTGCTCACAGTAAGAATGCAAAAATGTTCAAGATATTTTTGAGCAATAAAAACACACACACAAAAATAATTAAATGCAGGATTGACATGTTTGATGCCATAATATCCAAGCAGAGCAAAACCTTAAAACATTTTCAACAGCTATCACAATGCTTTTTGCTAATGAAACTGCTTAATGAAATCAAGTTTGCGAAGTTGGTGTATATTGTTTTTGTATCGTGCATTTGTGTATTCATGAAAAACGGCCATGTGGGAGGCTTGTGGGCTGAGCATTATGGACAGAATCTTACAGGTGCAGGAAGGGTTTGAATAGGCCCCGGGAGAGATCCCTAGATCACTCAGACTTGCATGGATGACACTTAAAACCTTGTCAGGCATGTTTTTGATGATATAACATGATTGAAGGCTCCTAAAAGTTGATTTTGCATAATAAACTTTAAGCGTGCTTGACATACTGGTCGGTTGTATGAAGAAGGAGCAGAACCGAATATGCTGCCTTTACATTTACTGGTTCATCTATGTCCATCCACTAACACACACATAAACGCATACTTCCTCTCAGTAACTTCATAGAGAAATAAAGGGTTGTAGTGGATGCTCGATCTAAAATTTCTAGTCTCTCCAATAACAGTCTACCATTTTGAAAGCAATAAACCACAATTTACAAGAGTGACATGAAATCATTGAGTATAATCTCGCTTTGTGTGGAAATTCAAAGTATGCATTCTTGCGTTGGACCAGTTGGGGGCAGTGTTGACATGTGTAGTTCACTTTGTGCCTCTCCGCTGAACTCTTCACACACATTTGATGGATGATAAAGACAGCAGCAGCAGCAGCAGCAGTCGCAGCAGCAGCAGCAGCAGCAGCGGCAGCAGCGGCAGCAGCACCGCTCAGGGCTGAACGGAGCCTCAAGCGAGATTTGATTTTCTCCCGGAACCTTTTTCATTTCGTAGATACAAATAAATAATACCAGAATCATATTTATTACTGTAATATGCAATAAGTATATTACTTTTCTAATGTAACCTACAGCTATAGGAAATTGTGGCTTTTTGATGTGGTTTTGTATCAATTCCTGTCTTGTTTTCCAGTTATGTTCTCCGTTCTTCACAGTGTGGTAGAGTGGCCATCTGGGCTGACAGCACAGACTCCCCGATGGGCTGGTCCCCCACCATCAGCTCTGATAAGAAGAAAATACTGTTTGGATGCCTGGATATGTCTGGATGCACAATAATACTACTGAATTTATTTGTTTGTCTGTTCGAATGGTTTAAAAATATTCCTTAGGGAGTGTTTTGCTTATGGACACCAGTGCATTTTCTAGTCAGGCAAGGTTGGAGTGGGTGACATTTCAAATTGTCAATGATAGCGTTATAGAGATGCAGCAGTCTTGTAATTATGGTGATCAAAAATAAAAAGAAATGAAAATCCATCAACTGTGGACGTGGTGGGGCCGGATAAACATTAGCCAATAGATAATGAGACTACCTGTCAATCAAAATCCCTACGTTTCTAGCGTAACTGACTTGCCAGCGTGCTGGGATTATGTGGTTTACGTACGCCTCTCACGCATTCCACAAGTGCAAAACGCTGTTTATTCAACCAACGCAGCAGTTCTTAGCGGCTTTTTCTAACTGTAGCTTCCTTGCAGTTAGACTTAGACAAACATAGAAAAATAAGTAATAAAATATAAAATACATGATCAAATAAGATGTCCAATCACAGCTATATTCAGTTGTAGGGAGTATTATCTATTATATAAGGGTGAGTTGTCGTACAGTTGTAGGGAGTATTATCTCCTCTGTCCTTATCGTCTGGTGCAGTGGGTGAGCAGGAGTGTCCATGATGGAGAGCAGTTTGTCCAGTTAGCACAAAGTTTGTTGCGATGGCAAACAAGAATCCACTAGCAGTTAGCTGCAAAAGAAAGTCTGTTTTTGAGGTCGCTGAAAGAAAAAGAGAAGGGGAAAGGAAGCCAAACCACGGAGATTCCTTCCAACAATGTTGTGCACTGAAGCAGAGGGTCTAAAGACTGACTCTTTGATCGCTAAATTACTTCTGGACAGAAAACTTCTGCTTATCATTTGAAAATGTAAGATATATTTACAGCAGTAACAGCGATTCTGAACGTGCACCGGCTCTAAACAAGCAGCGTAAGCGTAAGGAGGAGGTGGGAGAAGGCATTTGTACTTAGGGAGCTGTGAGGAAGGGTGGTGGTTTCATGCATGTGCAACATTTGAAAAAGGACAAACAGTCACTGGATTTCTCGTTCTTTGGAAAATCCTCTATACAACCTTTCAGTTGTAGGTGGAACACTCAGCCCGCCCTGTCATTGTGACCCCCAAAAATTGAAGCTTAATATAAAATGGTGATGAAAAAACAGAATACCTTGACATGTTCTTCAAATAATAAATAACTAGATAAAAACTAGCTACTTACAATTCGTGTAAGCTGCAAGACAACACATCAGAAGGTGACACAGATTGAGGAACTGTACCATCTCCAATCTGTGGATACCCCCCGACGCTTGGATGCCATCACGAATATGCTTGTGGAACTGTGCAGAAACAAGCGGCTCAGTCTGCATTCATCACTATGTGCCAGGGGGAGAGGATTAGAAGTTTCATGGCTCTGCATGGTGACATGAAGTTGGGGATGTTGCAGTACCAGGTTTCAGACCAAGTGTCCATTCACCTGAGTTCTAAAAGTGTGTTAATTATGAGCATTTTCCTCTGGTTAATCCACTCTCCCAGAGAATCTATAATGACAGGAATGCTGTGTTTTGACTATGTCTGCTGCCCTGGACACTCCAAGGGTATAGAGCTGTGATAACACAGTTCCCCATGAATTAAAAGGACATAATATCAATTGGCTAGAACACAATGACATGTATTTATAAAACACTTTGCCCTTCTTACACAGCCTTCCGCCTCAGTTTGTCAATATTTCTCTGTATTCCACTCTGTGCTCTTGCCCCATCTGCATTTTCTGTTCTGTTCATGTTCTGCTATCGCTGATGAGAGAGGTGGGATGTTAGCGCACCATGTCGGCTATTTTAAGGTCCGTCTCTGTCCTGACAGGGGGAAGATGTGACCTGTTCATTTCCAATCTCATCTCGTATAACAATGACGAATAAAGCTTCCACTCCATTTTAACACAGGTCAACAATAATTGGACACTTTCTTATTAAGGAAAGGTTGATTCACTTAGCTTTGAAAAAAAAAAAATCCTTGTAAGTTTTCCCAATTTCTGTTACTATCAAAATTGAAATAAACTCCTTCCTCAGACCAATAACATCACAGAGACTTTCCATGATTATATTATTGTAATAAGAAACAAAATCACTTGACCCAGAGTGATTTCCCAGATGAGACATACAGCCTCAATTGTTCCTAAAATAGAAAAGGGGAGAAACAGGTAGATCTTGTGTTCTGGTTTAAGAAGAAATCTCAGTACTATTTAGAAAACTTACATTTTTTAATTTTTTTAAATTTATTTATTTACAAATAAACTCTTAAATTAGCACTTCTAATCAATTTAAGCCATGTTCTTGCACAAAGTAACAATGTCTTTAAAGGTGTTATACATTGCTTTTCTGGTGTGTGGACGGTCACCTGCTCGTCTCCATGGAGATGCTTGCTTGAAATGAAACATTTAAGAAGCATTTATTTGATTATGGGTGCTGCTACAATATATACATAAATAAATAAAACTTGATAAACATGCACTCCTATTGTGGGTGGTGTTGCTTCTCCACAGATCTGAACTGTGGTTGCATCCTTAAAATATTATGCACTGGGCCTTTAAAGGGGTAAAGGAGGTGGTTGAGTTTTCCAGTCCAAGCTCCATCCCTCACCCTCTTCACCCACATTTCCTCCATCAGTCAGTATGCTTCTGGTTTCTTTGAGACTGCTTTAAAGATCCCATGACATGGTACTTCTTGATGCTTTTATATGGCTCCTTAATGGTTCCCTAATACTGTAAATGAATCCTTCTTCAAAATCAACACTCAGTGCATGAGAAACAGAGATAAGATGAGAAAGAGTAATTTTTCTCTCTCTGAACACTCCATTATGGGCGTTGTTGCTTGAATGCAAATGAGGAGAAAAGAGCTGGCCTATAGTAGAGGGTGGGGGCGTGGCCAAACTCTCCGCTCTAGCTCTCAGCTGATCCATTTCCTTGTTTTTGCACGGGGGGAGAGATTTGAAGCGTTCCATTGAACAGAAAATAAAATTAAACCACTGCTGTTCAAAGGTCCAGGGGCTCAGATAAAGGACTTCCGAGCCTAGAAACACTCGGACGTGCCTCCAGGCAAATAAAAAAACGCATTTCGCATTGCCTAGCGCATTCGCAGTCCAAACTCTCTGGGCGTGATTTACAGAGACGCTGAGTACAGACAGACGGGGGTGGAACTGCATTTGCATTTCTTTTTTCGATCTGACGTCAATAAGGTGCCTTGTTCAAAATCGCCCGTTTGAGCTCCGATTTTTTGTAACGCAGAAAAGGATCGCAAATGCTTAGTTTAGACATTTCGCAACTTTTAACCATGGGGGGGCTAAACAGGGTAGGGGAGCTCACATTAACGTTCAAAAAGCTCAGAAAGTGAAAATTTCATGCCATGGGACCTTTAAGAGATATTCAAAACGTATATGCTGAAATATGATTTTCTTTAGAATCCATGGTGCTTGAAACAAAAGTCATTAGCAGAAGCAACATTGGAAGAGTGTGTTAAACAAAGTGCCATTACTGTCAGTTTTTAGCCTTGAGCTGTTTACTGAGCTCAAGAGCAAAAAAGGAATTAATAAAGCATCCCCAACACAAAACACTATTTCATTTGAACATTTACCTTAAAGCTACGATTCACTTTGCAGTCCTCATGTCAGCTTGGATCCTCTGTTTGTTGTATGTTCCACTGCGCTTTGGGCATTGAACAGGAGCCTGGAGGCTCTCACGGTGCTAACAATATGGAACCACGCTTCAGAGCACTATAGCTGAGTTTTTTTTTAGATATAATATATAAATGAGTCATCAAGAGTGAGCTCCAGAGACACTTGGTACGTCCAGTACAGACGCTTCCATGTTCGTAGAAAACACTGACTGAAAATATTGAAAATTTCACGATCTTCACTGGAGGATCTAGGTTTATAAAAGTAGTTTTTGTGAGTTAAAGGGATATGCCACCCCCAGGTCAAACTTGGGCATCTCCCCACAGTTCAGAGACTAAAATAAGTGGTGGAAAGCGTTTTCCTGATCACCCAGCCATTGTCCGAGTCTGTCAGCACTGACCGCCGCGCGCAGCTGCTCCGCGTTAGACTGGAGTCTAACGTCGCCAGAGAAAGAGTTCGGCCAAAAGGAATTAATTTGCTCGATGCTTTTCCCAATTACTTTCTGTGTAGTGCGCATTCATATCGAGTGCAAATAAATGTGCAAATCAACACGGAGAGCTTGACTTGGTCATTTTGGGTGGGAACTATTTTTCAGTGCGGAAAAACAGAGCCGAAGCACACACCACGCTGCGTAACAGGGGAACTCCCAACGTGGTGCATAACAGGGATTCCCCTGTCAGCGTGGTGTGTGCTTCGTCTGTCTTTTTCCGCACTGAAAAATAGTTCCCACCCAAAATGACCAAGGCAAGCTCTCCGTGTTGATTTGCACATTTATTTGCACTCGATATGAATGCGCACTACACAGAAAGTAATTGGGAAAAGCATCGAGCAAATTAATTCCTTTTGGCCGAAATCTTTCTCTGGCGACGTTAGACTCCAATCTAACGCGGAGTAGCTGCAGCTGCGCGCGGCGGTCAGTGCTGACAGACTCGGACAATGGCTGGGTGAGCAGGAAAACGCTTTCCACCACTTATTTTAGTCTCTGGACTGTGGGGAGATGCCCAAGTTTGACCTGGGGGTGGCATATCCCTTTAAAGATAACAGCTAATCTAAATAAAACCTTAGTAGTAGAAAAATAACTTGATTAAAAACAATTTTAAAGAGGGGCTTTTTATGTTACATACAGTATAATAAACAATAATAATAAATCACCATGTTACCTTTGCCCGCTCCTCCTGCTCTCTCTTCAGTGTGCGATTACTTTACAATCCAAGTTTGTTCCTTTAAAGGGACAGTGTGTAAGATTTTTACTTGTTAATTACTGAAATTGAAGATACCCATTCAAAAATACACTGTTTTCCAAGCCTTTTCACTTCCATCATGAAATCAAAGTATTCTTTTGGACTTAGATATAGTCACATAAAAGGGGGATCTTCCCCATATAGAGGCAGCCATTTTGAATACGAGAGCCGCAGAAGGACATTTGGGCTCATCCTTCGCCTCGGCTCCTGCTAGCAGCTGCTCATGTGGGAGAGAAGGAGCGAAGGAGAGAAGGGGAAGGGGAGGGGGAAGGGGGGGAGCCTCGTGTAAAGAAGCATGCTGCTGTATCACACTCGTAATGGATATAACACGTATTTTGGACTAAATTGTTTTACTGGATTTTATTCGCTGGATCCTTATGGACAGATTGAGGCCAAGTTTATGATGAAATACAGAGTTTGACCTGTGCAGAGCCTTCAAAGGTAAGCTAAGTAAGCTAAGTTTTGTGCTTTTCTGTATAAAAGCCCCATGTGCTCGGGGAGTGATTGTTTTGCAGGGAAATGAATTGCATAGTCAAAAAGAGGAGACTGTAAGGTTTCATTTGATGTGTAGATTGTCATGAATCATGATCGGGATTGTGTGTTTTCATGCGAAAAGAAAAAAAAAAAGTGAACGGGGGACCGCGTTTTATGTATACAGCGGTGCGCGGTTCGTGCGCGGGCACGCGCGATGTCGGCGCTACGTCGCGCCCGGGTGACCCTCGAGGTCTGCCATAGCCAAAAGAGGAAGTGGAATAGCTACTAACCACCTATGCGCCACGAATCCTACACACTGTCCCTTTAATCAAACTAATGTATATTGCGTCAGGTTTGTGAAGTTGTAGTATTGTATAGTTTTGTATCCTGTTCTGAAAATTGAATGGTGCCTGGGAGAGATCAGAAAATTACTCAAACATGGATGGAAAATGGCATGAAATTTAAAACCACATCAGACATGATTGAGATAAGGGAACGTTATAACATGGTAGAAAATCTCAATTTTGCATAATCTATTTCCCTGCAATTCTGGCGTTTTCCAATAGCTGGCACACTACATACTGTACATTGACGTTTATTGAGGTGCAGCGCTTTTTGTGTTTACTCTTTAACCCCTCAGCCCTCCTGTAAAGATGAGCGGAGCTAAGACAAGAAAAGTGGACAGAGAATGTTGAGTGTTTAATAAGGAGTGGAGAAGTTAATATTTTTTCACCGAATATTTATCAGCTGCTATATAGAGACTGTAGCGGTTTTTAAAGAATATAATATCAGCTGTCACTTTGCCACAAAACAGTCAAAGAAAGAACGAAAGAACCTCAAGGAGAACAGAACTTTCAGTGCTTTAAAATAGTAACTGTAGTAATAAAAAAAGCTGTATTTTATTAATTAAATTTTCTGTGTTTTAAGAGACATTTCAATAAATAGCTAAATACCGTGAAACTTGAAAGATGGACATTGTGTTGTAATGCTTTTGTTCATTTTTAATTGAAACAAAGCAAATGTTTTCTACATATCCCATGTTATTTTTAGTGTTTTTACCAAAACACTAAATCCAGCTGCTCCTGGTCCGGCCCTTCTGTTAAATTTTAGAAGGCTTTGTGGCCCACGAGTCAAAAAGTTTGCCCACCCCTGGACTAGCCACATAGACTGTATAAAGAAGAGGACTAAGAGAGTGTGACGTCACCCATCATGTTGGGCTCCAGCCAAATTAAGCTCATAGAGGCTAGCAGAATTTGGAGCAAAGTTTCATAATAAGAATTCTAACCATGAGTATTACGAGCAGTTACAGAGCAATGCTGCCTGCACCAGGGGTTTAGCAGTGACCAATGCTGTCATTCAAACCTGTTGCTAATACTAGCTGGACTGACCTCAAGGAAACAAGGTGCCTGATTAATACAAACATTTTAATGACGAGGCTCACTGCAGCAGTTTACAGAGAGGACAATGTTTTTTTTTTTTTTCAATAGAAATTGAATTGGAATCAGAGCTGATGGAGCCAGAAGCAAGCCCATGCTCACTTCTTACTTGGAACAGGGTTAGCTTTCAGCCTACCTGAAAGGAATAGTAACGCTTTTACAATCTAAACCTTATTTTGGTAATAAAACAACGTAATTTACTCACCCATTGTACTTTGGTGTCATTTGGAGCATGCGCGCTGTCCTCGTCATCCAATCGAAACCATGGCTGGATATCGGATTACAGGCCACTTTTGACTCAGATGAAAATGTAGACTAGCATTAAGCTTTTGTCATTTGAAAAGTGCTAAAGTTTGTGTTATTTGATGACCGCAACCGTATGCCCCGAGCACTCACGTTAAATGGATATCGCTAAACTACAAAATCTCCGGAAATGCTCCAAATGACACCAAAGTACAATGGGTGAGTAAATTACATTGTTTTATTACTGAAATAAGGTTCAGATTGTAAAAAACATTACTATTCCTTTAAGTGAATCCTTTACATCTTACAATTGATTTTTAACACACTGTCTCTGACTAGTTGTCCTCTGTGTGACTTTTAAAATGTATTTTTTAACAAGGCTTGGCTAATTGACCATACTTTGGGACTATCATCTATAGGCATTCTCACCCGGAACTAGCCAGGTGGTACTGTGAAAAGGGTCTATGGTGCTTTCAGAGGTTAGCCAATAAAGCCTGTCGGATTCACAACATCAAATCACCGTACGCACAGTATTTGAGCTAATTAGCCCACTGCCTTGATTATACCATTCTAATGAACGTTCAAAATGATGTTGTCAAAAGCTGTGCCTGGCCAAACCGCATTAGGCAACTCCTAAATGAGCTTTAATGAGCTATGAATAGACATTGTTCTTTAGTGTTTATTCCACCAGAAAGTCTCTTAGCCAGAGCAGCATGAAATATCTGCGGAGGATTCAGTGTCACTCCAAACAAAGTAGTACCGGCTCAAAATGTGCACAGAGCGGAGATGAATGACATTATAATCACACTATCAGCCAGTTAGACGATGTGATTCATTAAAGCAATGGTACTATGCAATTTTTTTTTGAGCTTTCTACACTGACATAACATTGTTCCCTCATCTAAAACATACCTGAAGATGTTTTAAATGAGATCCAAGCATGTTTGAGTATTTTCGTAATCTCTCCCTTACCCTATTTGAACCCTTGTGGTTAGCTATAAGATTCTGTCCACGTCAGCTATGCTCCCACACGACATCTATATAAAAATACAAACGCATGATACAAACCTGTACACAACAACCTCGCAAACCTGATGCAATGTGCAGCAGTTTTCTAAGTGAGATGCACGCTGTGTGAGCAAAGGGAAGGGAGACTCAGAGCATCAAAAATGAATGAATGAAATGAGAAAAAAAAAAAAAAAGGAAAACTTATTAAACTTGTTAATACATTGCAAAAGGAGAAATTCAATTTGTCAACTGGACAAATTGAATTGGGTGCAGCTTGGAAGCAGCATCCAAGCTGCTTCTTCAGTTCTGGTCAGAAGCTGGTGGACACTGCCTTATGTCTGTCTGCAGGGAGGAGCTAACTACTAGGAAATTACTCTGAAACTTCCACACCTATTTGTTTACAGCTTCTGTTAGTTAGGTAGGCCTATTCAATATGCAGTGGGAGTGGAGTGTGGGGTCTTGTTAGCAGAACCATTCAGGGCCATAATGGGTGTTTTCACACCTCTGCACCTGACCTGCTGCTCTATTGTTTTCTTTGTTTGTTTTGATTTAGGTTCGAGGATAGAGTTATAGATGGGAGACAAGGAAGGATTCTCTTTCTTGACAAAAATAGCCTCTTTAACTCCCCTCTCAAACCATTTCTCAAAATTCTTTTCTCTGGCCAAGATCTGCGCCTCACTGTCCTCAAAGGAGTGGCCCGTGGCTTCTAGGTGGAGATGTGCGGCAGACTGAGGTCAACTTTGGCTCTATCGTCTGTGTTGATACATCCTCTTGTGAAGTGGCTGTTTTGTTTCTCCAATGTAGCGCTCACTGCAGTCTTCACTACACTGAATGGAGTAGACCACATTGCTTTGTTTGTGGCTCGGTGTTTTGTCCTTTGGGTGGACGAGTTTTTGTCTTAAAGTGTTTGTGGGTTTGAAATAGACTGGGATTTCATGTTGTCTGAAAAACCTCTGTAATTTTTCCAGAAACGCCGCCCAGGTACGGAATACCCTTCCTCCTGGGTTCGGATTCTCTGTTGTCTTGTTTCTTGTCCTTGTCTCTCTTGATTTTGTTGACAGCCCATTTAGGATATCCACAAACAGAGAGGTCTTCCTGCACATGTTGTTCTTCTTTCTCCTTACCCTCTGTGCTTGTAGGAACCACTTGGGCCCTGTGTTGTAATGTCCGAATAACTCCCAGTTTGTGCTGCAGTGGGTGGTGTGAATCAAAAAGCAGGTATTGGTCTGTGTGTGTGGGCTTCCTGAAGACTTCTACTTGGAGTCGCCGGTCTTCTCCTATCGTTACTGCACAATCTAAGAAACCCAATGTGTTGTCCTTGGCATCTTCACGAGTGAATTTGATGTTCATATCAACAGAATTGATATGTGCAGTAAAAGGTTCCAAATCTGAAAAATTATCATCAACATAACAATACCAATGTAGGTGTGTGTGGGTGGAGTGCCTGGATATGAGGCCAAAGCACTCTGTTCAAATTGTTCCATGTATAAATTAGCCATGATAGGGGAGACCGGTGAGCCCATCGCACAGCCGTGGATTTGCCTGTAGAAGTTTCCTCTGAACTGGAAATAGGTGGTATTTAAACAAATTTCCAGCAGTTGGCAGATTTGGTCAGGTGAAAGTTTGGTTCTCTCTTCTAGCTTGGTATCTTGCAGTGGTCTCTTTCTTGCTGCCTCCACCACTACAGCTGTAGGGATACAAGTGAAAAGTCACATCAAAGGAAACCATTGTCTCATCCCGGTCAAACTGGAGATGCTTGACTTTGTTCACACATTCGGCTGTGTTCTCCATGTGGTGCTCCGTGTTACCCACCAGAGGAGCCAGGATGGTTTTTAGGTGTTTGTTAATACATTGTTTTCAATGAATATAGCATTTTCAAAACAATAACGGGTAACATGGAGCTCTAGATATATATTATGTGTTAGTAGTTAATACCCTGTAGAAGTAAAATACACTCTAGGATGAAGTTGGTATAACATAACTAAGTGGTATTAGTACTATAAGTAGGCTTGCCTATCTTTAACACAGACAAACTTTATTGATCCATAAATGAAACAGCGCACATCTTACGATACAAGACAAGCAAAAAACAAACAAACAAACAAACAAAAAACATTTATTTTGAATAAAATTGTAAATATTTAAAGGGACAGTGTGTAAGATTTTTACCCATTAATTACTGAAATTGAAGATGCCCATTCAAAATACAGTGTTTTCCAAGCCTTTTCACTTCCATCATGAAATCAAAGTATTCTTTTGGACTTAGATATAGTCACATAAAAGGGGGATCTTCCCCATATTAGAGGCAGCCATTTTGAATACGAGAGCCGCAGAAGGACATTTGGGCTCATCCTTCACCTAGGCTCCTGCTAGCAGCTGCTCAGCCGCGCTGCCTGAGGGAGCGAAGGAGAGGAGAGGAGAGAAAGGGGAGGGGGGGAAGCCTCGTGGTTTTGGGTAAACAAGCATGCTGCTGTATCACACGTCGTAATGGATCTAACACATGTTTTGGACTAAATTGTTTTACTGGATTTTATTCGCTGGATCCTTACGGACAGATTGAGGCCAAGTTTATGGTGAAATACAGAGTTTGACCTGTGCAGAGCCTTCAAAGGTAAGCTAAGTAACAAACCTCGTTTTGTGCTTTTCTGTATAAAAGCCCCATGTGCTCGGGGAGTGATTGTTGTGCAGGGAAATTAATTGCATAGTCAAAAAGAGGAGACTGTAAGGTTTCATTTGATGTGTAGAGTGTCATGGTAGACGATCAGGAATGTGTGTTTTCATGCGAAAAGAAAAAAAAATGTGACCGCGGGGCTGTGTTTTATTTATACCGTAGTTCGCACAGCGCCAGGTGCGCGCAGGAACGCGAGCTGTCTGCGTTACGGCGCGCCCGGGTGACCCTCGAGGTCTGCCGTAGCCAAAAGAGGAAGTGGAATAGCAACTATCCACCTATGCGCCACGAATCCTACACACTGTACCTTTAAAGTTACAAAAAAAGCAAAAGACTTGTGACCTGGTGAGCACCTCTCTGCAGATCTGACCTGTAACATGCCTAGTGGTAGATTACCTGTTTGTATGATATAGAAAAGTGTAATGCCATGATGTGGAACATTCTACTCAAAGATATAACATCCATGGAGACAAGCAGGTAATGGACCATCCACCAGAAAGGTATAGTGCACCTTTAGGAAACTTAACATAAGTCTTAACATATTACAAGTCAACATACCTGTCCCTCTAATGTAGAACACAGGTCTTTGTGGAGGCCTGTTTGAGCGAGACTGTACCCTCCATGCTTTTTGTGTCACCATGACAACAGCACATTTTATAGCTTTGGACCATGCTCAAAAGTCCTAGTTCAAGCATCAGGCAGGTATCCCCTGGAGTCCATCTTGTCTCACACCTCTCATATTATTGTGTACTTGGGCTTTATTGGTCGGCACGCTGTGTGCAGCTCTACTTTGAGTGACAGCTTTGAATTATTGAAGAAACAAGTCAACGCTCAAATGTTACATCCTTTGCACCTCATTTGCCGCCTTATTTAAAAGTTTTAAGAGTTTTCCTGGTTTCAAAAAAAATATGTACAAACACTCGATGCATCAAATTATCTTTACAAAGTCTGATTTAGGTGAAATTCTTGGATAACAGAATAATTGTGGAGTATGGATGACTAAACTTAATACCTTATGTTCTCTTTTGTTTGGCTTGGTTATCCAACTCAAGCCTTTTAAATCTGGAGTGTTACTGGAGGATGAGAAGTAAGTAAACCAGACTTTCCCTACACTTGTACAGTAATCTCCTGTTATCAACCCATCTGTTGAAATCTTACTCCATGAGCGTGATCATTAGCACTTTCTTTTGTTCTAAAAATCCCTTAAAGAGGCTGAACCTGGCTGAAAATTTGGCTTGCCCCTGTACATCTGTCTGCATGTAGTTATAACACATTTTATTCCCAGGAAGAGATGTGATTAGCATGCTAGTTGTTAGCAATGGAAACACTCCACTCTGGCATCTGAAAGCTGTGAAAAGCAACTAATTGTGTCTCTAAATGCAAAGGTGACTGAAATTAAACAGCGTCTGTCCTGGATGTAGCTCTGATAAAGGCAATAGGTTTGATTTATCTCGATCAACTAATTCAGCTACAAGGTTGCCTCTTGGATACTTTGAAAACATCTGAGCTACGTTTGTTGATTACCTACTGTATTATTCTAATGTAACTTCAGTTTTGTGGAAATGTTGGAGAATAAAGAAAAAAAAAAGATCTTTACGACAATGTTATTCTTTAAATTACGTACCGAAGTGCCAGTAATGCAATTGCCCATGGTGTTACTTGCTAATATGTAAACTCAATGCATTAATTTAACTCGTCCTTTGGCTTATTTATTTCTAATTAAAAATGCGGAGGTTAAATTCTCTTACTCTTTAATGACTCGCTCTTGTTTGTGTGGCCCGTGGCTGAAACTGACAGATCCACAGTTAAAACAAATGACTAATCAGTGCAGGTAGAGACAGAGTGATGAACCATCAGATCCGTTTACAGAATGGGACTCTGACAAGCTGGTGGCAGGCCAAATAGCCTTGGCGGTGCTTGATATTCTAGCTGGCTCTTTGCTTGGTGCTGACTACCGTCCTTGATCAGCACCACAGGAAAACAATGGACTGAGCGGCGACAAGACTGACCCAGTCCACACAGCTGTTCCGGGGCATGCGCTCTCACACTCAAACAAATTTCAAAAAAAGTTCCACCATCTCTAGCTGTGTGGAGCTCAGATTAACTTTATACAGCAAAATGGAAACAGGAACTTGTTTATTTGTTTATTACTTCAAGTGTGTGGAGCTCAGGTAGCTTGTTAGTGAACGGGGAGATAAAAGGCACTTTGACTTGCCCCACAGACAGAAAATCATTCATAAACAGAACTAATTCATTTGAAGTGGCTTGCAGTGGAGCAACCTTTATTTTCCTATTTACCTTATGCACTATAATGAACTGTAAAGTTTATAGTGCTTTTCACAACTTTCAGTGGCCATAGAGGTAATGCTAACAACTAGCATGCATGTGCATTTACTGATCGTTGGACAGTTAAATGCTTAAAAACCTGTAAAGAAATCTGTGACACAACAAACTGGTCAAAATGAAAAAAACAAACAAACAAAAAACAAACAAAAAAACAAAAAAAAAACTGCATTTTTAGCGCTCAGAGAAGAAAACTTTGGTTTAATGGATTAAGAAAGAAACACAAATTAAGTGGAATACAGCTCCAGCTATGTTTTTGAGGAGGGGACAACAGTTAAACATGGTAAAATAACTGAAATTTTTCTTGGTTTAGGTCACTAATAAAGAAAAAGTAAGTCAGAAGTGCTGATTGGCTATAGTTTCCAAGATATAGTATCGGGTCAAAATAGGACATGTATGCAAAATCAGGGCTCTCAAGTTTTGAGCGGGGTCATGCGTGAGACTGCGTAATTTCCGCGTCGAATTGTCTCTCTCAATGCGTGAGACTTGAGAGCCCTGCTGTAAATGTTTGTCTAAAGAGCAAACTTAAACTACAAAGCAACTAATGAGGGTTATATAAATGAAGTTATTACCTGATGGTTCTCAGTTTGTTTTATCATCACCGCAGTGTGCGCTTAGCAGCTGAAACTACACTCTACAGTCTGCCCAACAACAGAACAATCTATTTTCTGATTGGCTGATTTTTTTCCGGGGAGTGGAACGGGGAGAAGGGGGAGAGTTTTTTTCACTGAAAACGCGCGGTGCCTGCATAAACTGAGCCACACAGACCGATTTTCTGGGCACAAATGTTTTTTTTTTGTTTTTAAATCAGCGTGAGAAATGCCATGTGTGGCGTGTGAGCGTGTGAACACGCCGAATTGCGTGTGTCACACTCTCAATGCGTGAGACTTGAGAGCCCTGTGCAAAATAACGCAAAACCGGTAGTTTATCAGAAGGTACAGTGTGTCTACAAGCAACCAGTTCTATCTGAAAGCCTGTCTGCACATTCCAATAAATGTAATAATAATAATAATAATAATAATTAATTGCATTTATATAGCACCTTTCATGACACCCAAAGCGCTTTACAGTTCATTGTTCATTCACTCCACACTTGGTGGTGGTAAGCTACTTTCTGTAGCCACAGCTGCCCTGGGGCAGACTGACAGAAAGCGAGGCTGCCAATCTGCGCCAGCAGCCCATCCGACCACCTCCAGCACTCACACACACTCCACTTTCATCCTAGGCAATGTGGGTGAAGTGTCTTGCCTAAGGACACTACGACAGTTTTTTGTGACTGGCGCCCCACTGTGGCACCTGGAATTCCCAGCGGTCTCCCATCTGAGTACTAACCAGGCCCTGCCTTGCTTAGCTTCTGAGATCTGACGGGATCAGGCTTTGACAGGCAGGTATGGCCACAAATGTCTAGAGTTTTACCATCAAATATTTTTTTATTTCACATAAGAGAGATGCCTCGAAATTGTGTGCACCTGATGTCTTACAATATTTCTTGTTTATTTCTTGACGGATAAAGAAGAGCAAGTTAAATATTTTCAAAATATAAATATTATTTTTAAGCAAAAATGCCTAAATCTACTGTATAAACAGATGTGATTTTGATGTAAAACAATATCATTAAATATCTTCAATACATTAGCTAACCAGCACAGTTATCAATTGATTTTCAGTTCATCTTTTCAATATAAATGAGATTTAGCCACTTTTATCTCGGAAGCAGATCGAGTCCAAAAATGTGTAGACCAGTGATACATGTCCTTTAAGCAGAGCAGTAGACTGTAGCAACACGGTCACACTTTAGATATGTTTGGAGCTTTTATTTGAAACTTCATTAGTCATCACTGACACTTTTGCAATTCATTGCTAAAATTCTAAATGTTGTGACCTCTATATCTATGTCACCTACCCAACTCTTTTATTATTTTTATTCTTCAGGCTTTATCCTTGTGCATCTGTGCAAGGCAGCAGTGTCATAAATGCAATAAAATTCAAATGCCGAGAGATAAGGAGAGTCAAATTTGTAACAGAGCTATGCCACAGGGTCAAAACAACAGCGTGAAAGGAAAACTGGCTCTTGTAGAATGAATAGACCTGTGTAGAGGCTCTGCTCCATATTATCTGTAGTGTGGGATGTGATGAGTCAGGGAGCAGCTGGGTGCACCACAGTACACACAATGCTGCCTGACGGAGCACAAGATTAGACTACTATTTAAATACAACTTTATACTAAAAGAATCACTTAGCCCACCAATTAGTACAGATGACACGCCTGAGTCCCAGGGCAAGAAGGCTCACACAGCCTCCAATTTAACAGATGTAGTCATAATAGGAAGACTGTTCAGTTCTGGAGTCCATTTCTGGAGGTGGTGCTTGATCTGCATGTTTCTATGGAAAGTGAAAGTTAAAGCCATAATTCCAAACCTCCTCCATGGAGATAGTTACTTTTTATACCATATGGTGTATTGCCAAATACACCAAAGGAGCCAAAGGAACAAAAGAACAATACTCGTATCTCCAAGGAGAAAAGCAGTAGGAGGCCCTCCTCCAGTGGGCACATGGACCCATTTTCAGATCTTCAAAGGAAGACTTGGTCACGACTACTTTAATTGGAGGAGTTTACCTGTTGTATGTGTGTGGGTTAATGAGGGAAACTGGAGTGGCTGGAGAAAACCCTCCAAGACACAGTAAGAGACAAAAACTGAGGATGCAAAATTGATTGAGAGATTTTGAGAAAGTGAAAACCTTTTGCTGTAGTTTGTTGTACAGTGGTCCCTCGCTCTATCGCGGTTCACTTTTCGTGGCCTCGTTGTTTCGCTGATTTTTTATTTTTTTTATAGTGTATCAACATTGTGTTCTGCGTCCTGATTGGCTTCTCCTCCGTGCCGTGTCTCCTGTACAGTACAGAATGTGTTCAGTTTAACACATTTGTATAGATGTTATAGTGGGGGGACGCGGGGAGGGGGCGGCGCCGGGAGTCCCGCTGGATGCACGAGGAGCGGAGACATGAGTCACTGGATCCATAGGAAGTCCAGACCGGGACTAAGACATGAGGACCAGACTGGGACCAGACTGGGACCAGACCGGGACTAGACCGGAACTAGACCAGGACTAGACCAGGACTAAACATGGACTAAACCAGGTCTAAACCAGGTCTAAACCAAGTCTAAACGAAGTCTAAACCTGGACTAAACTTGGACTAGACCAGGACTTGCCTTGTTTCATGACCACGCTCATCATGACCATGATGAGTGGGTGCACGTGTCCGCGCGCACCCCGACCCCCCATCCCTCAGACTTCACAATCAATACATTTAGTTGAAAATCAATGAAAGTTTGATTGTTTAAACAAGAGAGAAATGTGAGAAAATGTTAATACCAGTCTGAGAAAAGTGTTTAATGTGTGTGGTGAGGTGTTTACAGCCTTAAAACATGTATAATAATTGTAAAATATAAAGTTGTCCTTTGCGGATTTCACTTATTACGGGTTATTTCTGGAACCTAACCCCTGCGATAAACGAGGGACCACTGTAGTTGTATTTTGATTCATTGACACAAAAATGTAGTTCTTCTCTCAAACAGAAGTGCTCAGCTGTGTTTTTAAAGTCCATCCACATGGATAATATCAATATTCAATAATTTTCCTATCTCTACTTACTACTATCCCTACATTACTCAAACGTGTGTGAATGCAACAAAACACATCCATCCATCCATCCATGTTTATGATGAGGTAACACTGTTCTAACACGCCTTAAAGGTCACAAGAGTCAATTTTGCGTAATATAGGACTTTAAGGAGTTCATATTTTTTATAAAGACGCTCAAAGTTTTTACACAGAGCTACACCGACCAGAATGCCGCTACATGGATTTGATGAAAGTTATGATGGATGAGAGAATTTAGCACTTACATTATATTTCCAGAAGACCAGATGGAGCAGAATATGGCCTTTAATGTGTTCTGTGAGTAAAACCAAACACTGTAGTGAGTGACAAGCAGCATATGTCCGGACTCCCTCAATCTTCACATGTGGCTCTAGACTTGGCCAACAGAGATGGAGCAGACTGCTGTTTTATGGCCCATGTTTGTCATTGTTAGACACGATGACAAGAGCGGAGATCTGTTCGTCTTTGCCAGCTTTGACTCTGACTAATACAAACAAAATGTGCTGACTTTTGGAAGGCTTCATGCACTGATGCTGCTCAGTCTGCCTGCCATGTGAGTGATGCGAGAGGAGCTTCTGGAGGTGACACCAGGCCAAGGTCCACGCTACTACTACTACTACTACTACGCTACTGCATTTACAAAGGTTTACAAAGGTACCAACCAAACATGAAGACTTTTAGGATAGTTATTTTACTTTTTAACGGTGCCAGCTCTTGTCTGTATTGATACTTTGGAGTGACACTATGCTGGGGGTATTCTACAGCTCTGGAAAAAAATAAGAGACCACTACATTTTTTTTTTCTGAAATCAGCATCTCTACAAACACAAAGCTGAGCTACTTCAGTTCTTGCACCAGGAGTGGAATAAAGTCACCCAAGAACAATGTGAAAGACTTGTGGAGAGCATGCCAAGACGCATGAAAGCTGTGATTCAAAATAAGGGTTATTGCACCAAGTATTGATTTCTGAACTCTTCTTAAGTGTAAACATTAGTATTAATGTTGTTTTAAAAATGAATTTGATCTTGTTTCTTTGCATTGTTTGAGGTCTGAAAACATGCATCTTTTTGTTATTTTGACCATTTGTCATTTTCTGCAAATAAATGCTCTAAACGATAATATTTTTATTTGGAATTTGGGGGAAATGTTGTCAGTAGTTTATAGACTCAAACAAAAATGTTCCTTTTGCCCAAACACAGACCTATAAGTAGTAAAATCAGAAAAAACTGATCATTTTGCAGTGGTCTCTTTACCTGGCCAGCCAAATGATATCTCTCTGTATTTGCTATACAGCGCGATACCATTTGGACACCCTTGCTCCACCCTCGCTCCCCCGGTTAACAAGGGACTCCGCGATTCTGATTCGTTCAAAGATGGTGACGTCAGTGCACCCGCCTTTGCCCGCAACGTCCCTGCCATTCAGCTGTAAAATTGGTCTTAAATGACCTAAAACACATCGATTCCTTAAAACCACAGCAGCTGACAGCTCTAGAGGCCTTTCTTTTCAAAAAGATGTTTTTGCATTGCTTCCTACCGGCTTGGTTCACGTCGCTGTCCGTTAACTGTTCTCTGATTGGTTCACTTAGCTGTCTGTCTAAGCGCAACGGCAGCGCATTCTGGACCAAGCATTACCAGACTCGCCGCTGGTACAGTGATGAGTCATGGATTCTTCCAGGCAAGTGGTCTCTTATTTTTTTTTCCAGAGCTGTACGTGTGTCTCTACGGTGGAATGTTCAGTAGTTACAGTGGACACAGTTCACACATTAGCAAACTTTGACAAAACAAAAGGGTTTTAAGTAGAGGAAAAAATATGGATTGAAACCACACATTTTTAGGAGGCTGTGATCAGTATGAGTGAATGATTCTGTTTTGGTGTTTGATGTAAAAAAAAAAAAAAAGAGCTTTAGATTGAGTAGTGTCCAGGGAATGTTGATCATCAGCTGCAAAATATCAATATTGCTTTTGAAGGCCTTCAAAGTCTCAGGTCTTTGCTCCATACTTTGCAAACAGTTGTAAGTACTTCTGCTGCCTGCTGCACTGGGATAAACTGATAGAAGTAGAGCTGCCAATCTGCACCCTTGAATTATTATTTGTTAGCGTGATTACAATTTAAACATCGTCAAATCACAAAATCTATATTAGACAGCGCTATACCATTCTAATGTTTTGTAAATTATAGGAAATATATTAAAAATGATGATACTTCAATTAGCCTGTCTGCACTGTCAATTTGATAAATTTTATATCTGTTATCTGTTGGTTTTGAATGATAACTTTGCGTTCTATTGAGGGATAGATGATCTCCTGTGGGGCGGGGACTTTCCTCTGTCAGCACATCATCATCATCTCTGCCTTCTTGGAGATGCAGACTGCTAATCAATCTTTACTATCAGGCCTGACTCAGAGCGGTGCATTCTCAAGTCTCATCCTCTCTACGGCAATGACAAATGGAAAAAAAATCACATTTTTCATAAATACACAAGCTGTACTTTATTTAGTTTTTTTTTTTTTTTTTTTTTTAAGAAGACAAGGGATGCTTTTAAAGGGATCGCACATTTAAAAAAAAATGTTAATCTGTATGGTGTCCCCTTCAGCAGTGTCGTCCATTAACACTGACTTACCGCTGACCGTGTCCTGTGAGGCGAGTCCTGCTCCGGTTCTGGAGATGACGAAAGTAGTTCCGGTAAGTTAGCAGGGACATTTAATAAAGCGTATAAGCATATTGTAAGTGGATGTTTACAAGTGAACAGGCTAATAATACTAATAGGCGCGCAGTGATACGACTCGAGAGAAAATAGCACCAAGCGATTCCAACTGCTGAATGTTTGTGACACAAATATATCACTTTTTGGACAAATATTGTTTTGAGAAGAAAAACAAGCTTTATTAAATGTCCCTGCTAACTTATCGGAACTACTTTTGTCAGCTCCAGAACCGGAGCAGGACTCAGTCAGCGGTAAGTCAGCGTTAATGGACGACACTGCTGAAGGGGACGCCATACAGATTCACATAAAAAAAAAATGCACTACCCTTTTAAGTGGCACCAGCTCATACCTGCTTGACAATGCATGGTAGATGTTGGAAGCCAAACAAGGCCAGGCCTGGTTAGTACTTAGAAACTGCTTAGAATGATTGAGTTGTGTGCATGTGATTGTCAGTCTCACTTCTGTCATTCTGTCCCAGGGCAGCAGTAGCTAAAATAGTAGCTTACCCCCAATGAATAAAGAGATTAATGTTGGATTCTGCATCCTTGATTTTGCCAGCTGAAAAGAGGAGTCGGGCCTGATATTAAAAACCTCAACTGATCAGCACTCTGCATCCCCAGTGGGAGGTCGGCTTTTGGTGAGACGCTGATGATAACGAGGTGATGATGACAAAATCATGTGACCTTTAAGACAAAGATCAAGTTATGAGTAAGCAATACACTGGTCTGTTTTAAAAAGCATTTATTTGAGAATGAATAATCTTCTGTAACAATCTTTGGGAGTCTTTAAAATCTAACGTATTACTATTTATTATTACTTAGTAAACTAATAAATCACTTTTAAGGAGCACCGGATGATCGTCTGTGCAGAAAATGAGTACAACAGGTAAACATGGGCATATAGAGCTTAGCACACTCTTTTCTCTTGGATCCTTGCAGATACCAGTCCTGCCGTATCGCATGCCCTATCAAGCTGTCGGAGAGCCACAGCAGATAAGATGGCACTGATGAGAGTAGTCCAGGAGCCGGTAAACAACCATTTGTAGACAGTTGGAGGACATTTTGCTGAGGCGAGTGAAAAGGGAAGTGCACTGGTTTGGCCGGATGCTATAAAAGAATGAATGATTGTCCTGAGCTTACACTGTGATACAAGCGACATCGCCTTGGCAGCCTCTGCAAAGGAGGGTTACAGATTTTATCTACAACACTGCATCAATATAAAAGAGAGTGAGAATGACCCTAAAACAGCCAAATGTGCCTTGGGCCTTTAGAGAAAAACAACACGCAAACAGTATATGACCATGCATATATTTCTGATCAATAGAGTTTGTTTTCTAATAGTATTATATTAATACTAGTGCTGTCAGGCGATTAAAAAAAAAAATCTAAAATTACAGGATTTGTAATTAATTAATCTAATTAATCATATTTTGAGAGTGAGAGAGAGAGAGATTGAGGGAGAGAGAGATTGTGAGTGAGTGAGCGAGCGAACCCACTTTGCGATTGAGATCAGTTTTTCTGCGGTCGCTTTGCTCAATCGTTTCCCAAATTCTGCGAGTGTTGTTTGGTGGTTTGGTGAAGTGCGCTCTATCACCGGTAACAATAGAACTTGTCCGGACGTGTTTCCCGTTGAAATGATCCGTCAGGCTGGAGCAGCTTCTTATTGATAGTCCCGTCTTCGTTCTTTTTATAAATAAACTTGTTGTTCAAAGGTCCTGGCAGTGATTTGCTCACCGCACGCCAAACTTAAAATTGAATTGCCGCTCATAATGAATTGTGTTAATTTTTATAACTCGTTAATTTGCAGTGTAATCAATTAATCGAGTTAACGCATTAAACTGACAGCCCAAATTAATACCGGTATTAATATTCCTATGTTTGTGAACAGATTGTGCATACAAAAACTGTTCAGGGTGACATTTTGAACAAAGATTGCTCACACAAGAGGAACTGGTTATAAAACAATGTAGCATTCTGGGGCTTGTGACTGGACACACAAATGCCTCTCGCATTTGTGTGGGGATATTATACAGT
This sequence comes from Paratrypauchen microcephalus, assembly GCA_036785185.1. NCBI lineage: Eukaryota > Metazoa > Chordata > Actinopteri > Gobiiformes > Gobiidae > Paratrypauchen > Paratrypauchen microcephalus. The sequence continues at coordinate 9,390,423 of JAVJIX010000011.1, forward strand.
ACGATGTCTGATATGGCTGGATGATACTAGAATTGTTCACCATAGTGTGAGAAGTTATGGTATCTTTAACTTATACCGCTACACCCTACTTCTTGAACTTAAAGGAAAAGTAACGTTTTTTACAATTTGAGCCTTATTTCGGTAATAAAACAAGTTGTTTTACTCACCCATATCACTTTGGTGTCATATGAAGCATTTCCGGAGATGTTTTAGATTAGCGTTAGGCTAACGCCGTTAGGCTAACGCCGTTAGGCTAACGCCGTTAGCCTAGCGCGACTTATAGCCATAGCTTGGTGCATTCCCCGAGCATGTAATATGCCCCGTGCGGGCTCCAAATAACACAAACTTTAGCACTTTTCAAATCATAGAAGCTCGATGTCTTTACTCTATGATTTCGTTTGGTCAAAAGTGGCCTGTAATCCGAGATTTAGCCATAGTTTCGAGTAGATGAGGACGCCAGTGCGCATGTGCGGAGTGTGCTCTCAGCTCCCGGGACCCAAACATGGAACGCAAAGCTGTAAACTATGGATAAATCTCGGATTACAGGCCACTTTTGATTCAAACAAAATCGTAGACTAAAGACATCGAGCTTCTATGATTTGAAAAGTGCTAAAGTTTGTGTTATTTGGAGCCCGCACGGGGCATATTACATGCTCGGGGAATGCCCCGAGCTATGGCTATAAGTCGCGCTAGGCTAACGGCGTTAGCCTAACGCTAATCTAAAACATCTCTGGAAATGCTCCATATGACACCAAAGTGCTATGGGTGAGTAAAACAACTTGTTTTATTGCCGAAATAAGGCTCAAATTGTAAAAAATGTTTTTACATTTTTTTTAGAAACTTTTTTTTTTAAATGCCTCTGATGTAAAAGCATTTTTGATTGACAGAGAACAATTGTACACATGAAGACAAAAATGGGACAAAATCAGTTCCATTTTGTTTTTAAATTTAAGACATAAAAGCATTCTATTCCCATCAGCACCATTAGAACATGAACATGTGCAGGAAATACTAACTTCGGCTGAAATGTCTGTAATACCACTTAATCTGTTTCCTTTTGAACTATAAACAGTTTCTTAATGTCTAATATTTTAATAAACCCCTTTGATCATTTGATTTAGTTCATTTTCTCAGTATATTTTAATCTGACAGTTTTTGTTCCTGCTATAAATCCCCAGGTTATACAGAAGTAAGGCACAATATAAAAGTAAAAGAAAGTAAAGATGGCTGTCAGTGTTGCAAGTGTGTACGGTAAGAGAATTTACACTGAAAAATTCTTCATGCAACATTAATATATGGGAACTAAAATGACTTTATGTAAAGACACCGTGCAACCATGTTCAGCCAACATCACAATGTCCTTCAAAGTGGTACTGTAAACTAATTACTATATAACTAATAATAATGCAGTAGTTTTAATAGGAGCTTCTTTTTGTTGCATGTTATGTTAAAATATTAAATGGCCCATTCTATGCAATTTTCTGATCTATGTTATAATGTCCAGCCCCTCCAAGGAGTTGGGTGGGTGGAGAGTCCCTGCCTCATGTGGAGGAGTTCAAGTATCTTGGGGTCTTGTTCACGAGTGAGGGGAGGATGGAGCGTGAGATTGTGGTGAAGAGGGAGCTGAGGCGAAGCTCTCGATTTAGCGGTCAATCTACGTTCCTACCCTCATCTATGGTCATGAGCTCTGGGTAATGACCGGAAGGACAACATCGCGGACACAAGCGGACAAAATGAGTTTCCTCCGCAGAGTGGCTGTGCACTCCCTTAGAGATAGGGTGAGGAGCTCAGTCACACGTGAGGTGCTCAGAGTAGAGCCGCTGCTCCTCCACATCGAGAGGAGTAGCTGAGGTGGCTCGGGCATCTGTTCCAAATGTCTCCTGGACGCCTCCCTCGGGAGGTGTTCCGGGCATGTCCCACTGGGAGGAGGCCCCCGGGGAAGACCCAGGACACGCTGGAGGGACTGTGTCTCTTGGCTGGCCTGGGAACGCCTTGGGGTCCCCCTGGAGGAGTTGGAGGAAGTGTCCAGGGTGAAAGAAGTCTGGGAGTCCCTACTTAGACTGTTGCCCCAGCCTCGGATAAACGGAAGAAAATGGATGGATGGATGTTATAATGTTTCCTCATCACAAACATACCTGGAGTTGTGGTTTGTTTCAATCACACACAACACACACATTCTGCATATTTACGTCCTTCATATTTATCCTGCATATTTATGTCCTTCTCTCAAACTGAAAACATAGTTCCACCTTGTGATGTCATGTGGTAATATAGGAAGTGCTCCACTGTGTTTTTAAACTCCACTAGAATCATTTGGATAATTTCAGCCCTGGAATTGCCAATCTCTATTGAAATAAAGGTCAAAGGTAGCTGTTAACTTTTAAACTGCCACTACATGACATCACAAGGTGGAACAGAGCATTTTTGAGCTTTGGAGATGTAGACGGATTAATAAGAGTTACTTTAACATGTGTGAATGAAACGAAACACAACTCCAGCTATCTTTTTAAGGGGGTAACAACATTCTAACATGGCTGAAAACGATATATTTGCCATGTATTTCTCTCTCAAATTCTGTATATTAAAATGTCTGGTAGGCTAAGTGAAAGAGCATTGCAGAACAATACAGAACTGTCTCCCAATAAATAGCTGTTAAAATAGCCCCTGCACCACAAACTTTTCTTAAGGTCTGGGCAGTGAGGTATAAAATTGGCAAGTAGGTGGCAGGATTGATCAAATTGGATCTGCAGTAAGATGAAGTCATTGGAGCTTGCCATTCCACTTAATCTAAAATGACAGCAGTGCCTTGTGTTAGGTGATCATACACTGTGCCCCGCTGACACACACAGATTCAAACTGGAGAGGACATTAGATATGAATCGTTTTTAAAGGGCCCATATTATTATTGTCTGATCTATGTCTTTATCTATGTTATTTCCTTATCAAAAACATACCCGGAGTTGTGTTTTATTTCATTCACATGTTAAACACACAAATTCTGCTTAATTATCTCAAATGAAAACACTCTGTTCCACCTTGCGATGTTTACTTGCGATCTACTCCACTGTTTTTAAACTCCATAGTATACACCTTCACTGGAATCGTTTGGAAAATTTCAGTCTTGGAATCTTGAACAAAAGCTAAAAAGCTCTTACCTTGAAAACTACCACTACATGACATCACAAGATGGGACAGAGTATTTTGAGCTTTGGAGATGTAGAATGAAACAAAACACAACTCCAGGTATGTTTTTGATGTGGTAACAGCATTCTAACATGACTTAAAGCTCACAAGAGTCAATTGTGTGTATTATAGGACCTTTAATAATCACTCAAACTTGTACGTGACCAAAAACACAGAACTAGAAATAGAAATGAAATATAATGATGAGTAGTCTAATGTGTCTTGTGCACTATGATCCTTGAAGCTTGCACTGGCACTAACAGTTTGCGAATCCAGTGCTGTTTGCCTCTGACTGGTAAACAGCTCACACAAGGTTCAGTCGCCTGCTCAACTGTGAAATGGACTTCAATTTGCTTGTAATTATTACATAATGAGCCGAGCGCATTCCATACAGGAACCCTACAATCATATTGAATTAATTAAACTTTTAATTAGCCAATCACTAAACAACATTATGTATGCTGAAATGGTCTACTCTCCGCAGAGGTCCATCTCAAATTTGCTCTGTGTGTTGAAATATGTTTGTAGATGGTTTGGAGCAAAAGAACATCTAGAACCCCCAGTCTACTGTTTTAAACATGAAACTGAGTGACTGTAGTAAATGCTGCTTTACTGTCAGACTTTGACACGAGTTTGTAACACAACTTTCCAAAAGAGTGTGTAAGTGTAAAAGAAATCAAACCGTGGTGATTTCTTGAGTAATAGGTTCTGAAGCCCTTTTTGGCTTCTTCAGTTGTGATAAAAAACAACAACTGCCAAATCGTTGTACAACTGGAAACGTTAAAGGGAGACATATTATGTAAAATGGAATATTTTGGCTAGCCAAAACCACACGCTTTGACAAAACTTTACAAAGACGAGTGGATCTGGAATCACTCTGTCTCCCCAAATTCCAATAGCCCTGACTGACACACAGATTAACCAATCAGAGAAACACGTGTTCCGTTCATGTCAAAACAGACAATGGTAAGACAGATTCAAACAGGAAGTAAGAAAGGCAATTATATTGGTATTCTCTAACAATAAGATTACTTATTAGTTGTTTTAATTGATTTAATCCCTGCATGTTTTAGTTTTAGCAATCCTGTATTGTCCTGCATTTGAGAAATGTGTTATGTTTCTCCATCCACTGCATATATATATTATTTGACTACTTTTTCTTTTAGCAATTGGTTTGGACTTTGGATGCTGAGTGGTATCTCATCAAATATTTAGTAAACATGACAGCTGTCTCTACAAATCTCTTTCATTTTCTAACTTAAGGCAAAAAAATAATGAACCAATTGAGTTCTTAGAATGTACAAAGTTATTCCAGGTGTCATGTAAAAGTGTCATGTAAGAGTGTTTTAACAACATTTTAAATGTGTTTGTGTCTCACCAGTTTGGCTAATGAGATCCCCGGGGAACTTGATTTGATAAAAATCTCCAAACAACGGCATTTGGAATTTATCTTGGGAATGTTTGCGCCACTCTGCTCCCAATTACAAGACAAAAACTCCCAAAATGTCACTCAAAAACTTTCATCTGACCATTTTTCTCATCGATTATCTGATTCTTGCTACATACAAACTGGTGTCAAACAACAGAGGTGCAGAGGTGTTCTTAGTTGTTCTACATTTATTCCTTGTTTAGTCCTGGTTTAGACCTCGTGTGCACTTTTTAAACATTTGGTGTTGGATTAATTCTTCTTTATTTTTGTGTTACTCATATGTGTTTTGTCATACTCATATGTGAATAATTATGTGACACATCTCAGTGCAATGGAGGCTTATTTTATTATTTGTGTGTGTAAATTTTGTATGTTTTTATTTGCTGTTTTTTTTTGTTGTTGGAGTTTTTTTGTGGAGTTTTATTATATTTATTTGTTGTGGAGTTTTATTACATGTTTTTAAGTCTACATCAGCACTGACCTAGAGCCCCCAGTGCACGTGACACTTTTCGGCCAATGAGGAACCTGGAACAATTAACGCACCTGGAGCAGGGCGGCTAGAGACCAGAAGTAAAAGGGAGAACAGGAGAACGACAAGGAGAGTCAGCCTGGAGTCGAGAGCATGCCATTGCAGAGGAGCCACCGCCAAAAGTCCGATCAAGAGCTGGAACGGAGCACCACGATGCCTGAGCAGAGGCGAGGTGAGAAACTCCTCCTTGTATGTAAGTGTTCTACACTTATTAGTGGTGCTCCAGCTCGATAGCCTTTAGCTATAGGCTATAGTGTGTGTTGCGCTGGGTGCTGCCAAGGTATTTTCTCTGTCCAGGATGCTACGATGGTGGTGTGGCAACGGCACCGAGGGGATAGAACGATAGCAAGGCAGAGAAGGGCACCATGATGAGTCCACACAACTTGCTCTGAAAGTGACAGGAGATAGTGGTGCCCCCCTCACATGGATAAACTGTTGAAATTGTGATCTGTTGGGTTTTGCAGCCACTGTTTTGTCTGCAGGGACCATGGGACACGGCTCAATCGACCGTACAATCAGACCCCCCCCCCCCTACATCGCATCATGAACTGCCCCCTCATTTTAAAGGGATATGCCACCCCCAGGTCAAACTTGGGCATCTCCCCACAGTCCAGAGACTAAAATAAGTGGTGGAAAGCGTTTTCCTGGTCACCCAGCCATTGTCCGAGTCTGTCGCCACTGACCGCCGCGGTAGCTGCAGCTCCTCCGCGTATTTGCTGGAGGCTAACGGCGCCAACGGAAGATTTCGGCCAAAAGGAATTAATTTGCTCGATGCCCAAGTTTGATCTGGGGGTGGCATGTCCCTTTAACCTGGCCCACCTAGCGTTTAAACCCCTTTTAAACTGTTTTTAATTATTTTTTTTAACTTTGCAAAAAATGATTTATACTTTTATCCTCTGCTTTCTTTATTGGTGCAGCAGTGGCTCTCATCCCTTGATTTTTTTCAGACATTTTAGCTGAATTTGGCTTTTAATTTACATTTTAATAACAACCAAACCACGTGACAATTATATTTTGACAAGTTTTAGTCATTAAACCCTGTGTTAAGCTTTCTTCAATTTCGTGGTGTCAGTAGTTGCTATTGTATTATCTTACCGCTCTTCTCCAACTTCTTGACTGAAAAGGACCATTCCACCTCCTTTACCCTTGGACTGGACAGGTCTGTAACTTAAAAAAAAAAAAAAAAATATATATATATATATATATATATATATATATATATATATATATATATATATATATATAAAAATTTTTTTTTTTTTAAATAACTATCAAGTTCAAGTTCAAAGTTCAAAGTCAGCTTTATTGTCAATTCTGCCATATGTGTTCAACATACAGTGAGTCGAAATTTTGTTTCTCTCTGGCCAGGTAGTGCAAAAAGACAGTGTACAAAATACAATATGAAGACAAAACACAACAAAAAACTATCTAAGACAGAGATCTAAGTTAAAACTAAAGTCTACGGTCTAAAATCTTAAAACAGTGCAACATAATAAATAAACTATACTATATACAGATTTCCAAAGTGTGCAGTGTGCATCAAAAATGTGCAATGGAAGATACAGCAGTGACTTGGTCATGTGCAGTAGAATGTGCATAGGAGTTAAGATAAAATAAAAATAAATAGTAATAGACAGTTTAGTAATAAACAGTAGTAATTCTAGTGCAGTAACAGGAGTAAACAACAGTACTAAAATTCCAGTAGTCAATGTGCAATAACAGTAGTAAACAACAGTGCAACGGGGGTAAAATTCAATAACAGGAGTAAACAACAGTACTAAAAATTCCAGTAGTAAATGTAAGTGTGCAATAACAGTAGTAAACAACAGTGCAACAGGAGTAAAATCCAGTAGTAAATGTAAATGTGCAACAGTGCAACAGTCGTCCTTAGCAGCAGTTTTTTAAAGTGTCTAGAGTGATATGTCTTTTTATGGAATACAGGTTATGCCAATATGGGGGTGGGTGGTGGATGATGGGTAAGGTGGGAGTTCGGGTGTGAGTTCAGCCTCCTGACAGCCTGGTGGATGAAGCTGTTTGAAAGCCTGGTGGAGTGGGCCCGGAGACTCCGGTACCTTCTCCCCGAGGGCAGGAGGCTGAACAGGCTATGTGCGGGGTGGCTCGGGTCACCCACAATGCTGGACGCTCTGCGGGTGAGCCGGGTGTTAAAAATGTCTAGGAGGGAGGGGAGAGAGACACCAGCGATCCTCCCAGCTGCATTCACTATGCGCTGCAGGGCTTTCCTGTTCTGTTCAGTGCAGCTCCCGTACCACACAGTGATGCAGCTGGTCAGGACGCTCTCAGTGGTGCCTCGGTAGAAGGTGGTCATAATGGGTGGAGGGGCTCCAGCTCTCCTCAGTTTGCGGAAGAAATAGAGGCGCTTCTGAGCCCTCTTTGCCAGTGATACAGTATTCACTGTCCAGGAGAGGTCCTCACTGATGTGCACCCCCAGGAATTTGGTGCTGCTCACCCTCTCTACAGCAGCACCATTGATGGACAGTGGGGGGTGCTGGGTGGGGCCTCTCCGGAAGTCAACAACAATCTCCTTGGTCTTTTCAACATTAAGAAGGAGATTGTTATTGCTGCACCACTGGGTCAGAAGGCTCACCTCACTCCTGTAGTTTGTCTCATCGTTATTAGAGATGAGACCCACCACAGTCGTATCGTCCGCAAACTTCACTATGTGATTGGTGCTGAACGCTGGTGAGCAGTCGTGGGTCAGCAGAGTGAAGAGCATCGGACTGAGCACACAGCCCTGGGGGGCTCCTGTGCTCAGTCTAATGCAGCTTGAGGTGCTTCTGCCGACCCCCACTGCCTGTGGCCTCTCACTGAGGAAGTCCAGCAGCCAATTACACAGTGAGGTCTGGCCCCAGGTGGTCTAGTTTGATAATGAGCTGCTGTGGGATTATAGTGTTGAATGCTGAACTGAAATCTATGAACAGCATTCTCACATATGAGTCTTTATTGTCTAGGTGGGTGAGAGCCGGGTGAAGTGCAGAACAGATTGCATCCTCGGTAGAGCGGTTGGCCCGGTATGCAAACTGGTATGGGTCTAGGGTGGGGGGAGGATGGATTTGATGTGTGCCATGACTAGCCGTTCAAAGCACTTCATGATGATGGGGGTCAGTGCAACAGGGCGATAGTCATTAAAAGTGGCCGGAGTGGGCTTCTTTGGCACGGGAACGATGGTAGTGGTTTTGAAGCAGGAGGGAACGACAGCCTGGCTCAGAGAAGCATTAAAGATGTCTGTGAAGACATCCTTGAGCTCCTCTGCACAGTCTTTCAACACACGACCAGGAATGTTGTCCGGGCCTGCAGCCTTGCGGGTGTTGATCCTGGAGAGTGTCCTCTTCACGCTGGCTGCAGACACACACAGGGGCTGGTCGTGGGGAGGTGGTGGAGTTTTTTGGGGCCGGGTGTCATTTCCTGCCTCAAACCGTGCAAAGAAGCTGTTGAGGTCATTGAGCAGGGTGATATTATTGTCACAGGTCTGTGGCAAGGGTTTGTAATCCGTGATGTTCTGGATGCCCTGCCACAGACTCCGTGTGTCCCTGCTGTCTCTAAAGTGTCCGGTTATTTTCTGTGTGTATTTGTGTTTGGCTTTCCTGATTCCACGGGACAGGTTGGCTCTTGCTGCCCTCAGATGGGGGACATCCCCAGCTCTGAAGGCAGCGTTCCTGGCTCTCAACAGCCTGTGAACCTCTCCTGTCAGCCATGGCTTCTGGTTAGCCCTGGTGGTGATGGTTTTTGTGTGTGTGACATCACCAATGCATTTGGTGATGTAGGAGGTCACAGTGTCTGCGTACTCCTCAATGTCAGTGTGATTGTTGTATGTGGCGGCCTGTTTGAACACTGCCCAGTCTGTTGTACCGAGGCAGTGCTGTAGTGCAGACGAGGCCCCCTCTGGCCACACCTGGATCCGCTTCAGAGCCGGCCTAGAGACCCTTACACGGGGTCTGTATGCCGGTCTGAGCACAACAGAGATGTGGTCAGAGAGGCCTATGTGGGGGAGGGGGTAAGCCTTGTATGCTCCCTTGTGTGTAGTGTAAACCATGTCCAAAATGTTGTTTCCCCTGGTTGGGAAATCAACATGCTGATGCATTTGTGGCATGACAGTTTTGAGGTCTGCATGATTGAAATCCCCGGCAAGGATAAAAAATCCGTCCGGGTGAGCAGTCTGTTGCTCGCTAATAGAGTTATACAACTCATACAGTGCCTCCCTCCTATCAGCGCTGTTCGGTGATGGGGGGACGTAAACAACCACTAGCAATATTGCCGTGATTTCACGCGGGAGATAAAAAGGCCGGCACTTCAGAATCATAAACTCCACTAGGGGTGAACAGTGTCTACATACCACCACAGCGTCCCGACAATAAGTGTCCCGAAGAAAAATTATTAAACCCCCTCCGCGGGATTTAACTCCGGGGACACCGCTAGCTCGGTCCGAGCGGTAGCATGTTAGCTCGTCCAGGCGCACCGCTGAGTCCGGGATGTTGTCATGGAGCCATGTTTCCGTAAAAACAAAAACACAGCACTCCCTCACGTCGCGCTGGGCAGCCCTCAGTCTGATGTAGTCCATTTTATTGTCCAGAGACTGCACGTTGGCGAGGAGAATGGATGGAATGGCCGGCCGGTGCGGGCTAGCCGTTAGCCTAGCTCTGATACCGCCGCGCCGGCCTCGCTTCTGCCTCCTCTCACACGTCTCCTCTCCGGGCGGGGGGCGGCAGGCGAGTCCGGTGTAGCAGCGTTAGCAGCATTAGCAGCAGGCCGGCGGAGTAGTCCGAAGCGCGCCAGCTTCTCCTCTAGTACAGTGTCCAGGGAGTTGTGCTGGCCAGTTCTGCCTATGTCCAGCAAGAACTGCCTACTGTACTTGTTAGAAAACACTGAAGACGAACAAGATAGACTAGACAAAGACGGTGAAAACACTACGCTATCGGCCGGACGAGGGGCCGCTGCGTCTTCACGCGCCGCCATCTTGGATATGATTAAAATATACTACATCTGATGTAGTATATCAATAAAATATACTACATCAGTGAGGACCTCTCCTGAACCACCAACACTGCATCACTGGTGAAGATAGCCCAGCAGCGCCACTACTACGAAAACTGAAGCAAGCAAGAGTCTCACCACCCATCAGCTGCACTGACCACAACAGGAGAGCCCTGCAGCACATAGTAAACACAGCCACAAAGATCACCGGTGCACCATTCCCCTCTCTGCAAGACATATACACCACCCGCCTTATGAGTGATGCAAGTCACCCTGCACACAATCTGTTCAGCCTCCTGCCCTCTGGGAGGAAGTAGAAGAGCCTCCGTTCCTGCACCACCAGATTCACTCACAGCTTCATCCACTAGGCTGTTTGGATGCTGAGCTCTCTCCCCTCTCTACCTGCCAAGCTGGCAGGAAGCTAAGAATTTGTGTCTCCCCAAGAACAGAACTCCCCAAAGAACACTTGGACTCAGACCCCACCTGACTCCCCACAAAAAGACTGACTTGTGCCTTGCACTAAATGCCTTTTGCACTATTTACCATTTATTGTTTATTACGCATGGGATAGTGATAAACATAATTTCAGTTCTTTGTATGATCTGTGTATGAAGAATTGACAAACTTTGAACTTGAAAAGCAAACTCCTTATATGCAAAACCAAGCCATTTCAAGCGAGCTTATTTTGACAGCTCTACAGTTGACTCTTGTGATATATGGAAACTACGAATACTCTGACTGATATTTCTGTGTGTACTTAGAGGCCTCTGAAGATGAAGTAAGTTGCAGTGGAAACGTTTATAACAGAGATGTATTCTTTTCTCTGCTTTCAAACAATTACTCACTCTGCTTGCAAATGTGTCCTCCAGCGCCCCATGCGTCTTTATAATGCTCATTCTCTTCTGTGGATCATTCGGACTGAGCACAGGCGAGACTGGTGAAAACTGTCAATAAAGCACCATGCTTTTATTTTACATGCAAAATCTATGTGAGAGACGGGAAATACAGAACAGCAGGCTTAGTATAGACTGGTTGGTGTGAACGCATGTCAACAGTTTGTCCATTGTGTTTTTGGTTATTCGACATAAACTGCACTCAAAACAGTGTAGCCATGGTAGTTTCACAAACAAATGAATTATCTGTTGAACACACTGTAGTAGTCAAAGAGTTGAAGAAAATAGATATGACACTGGAGTTGTAATGCAGGAAATTATTTACATGAACCCTCAAGATAATGTGATAGCGTTGTCCATTCCAGTCTAGTGAACTTCAGTCTGGCTATGCTTCCATTGTAGGGAGTATTATACCTCCGATTACATAGGCTAAGATAACAAGGACTGAGCTGGCAGTAAGATACAGCACCAAAATTAGTTTCTCTAACAGTATCTAAGATACTTTTTTCTTCATAATTTGTACATCATAGCCCTAGTATTTTCTTTTGTTGCATTTTCATTTCAAAATTATAAAAAGTATTTGTAGAGAGAATACCTCCAGCCCCTCTTAATCACATTATGCAGTTTATAAAAAGTACCACCAGATGGCAAAAAGCTTTTAAAGCTACAAATACAGCTCTGGAAAATATAAGAGACCACTGTAAATGATCAGTTTTTCTGATTTTACTACTTATAGGTAAGTGTTTGGGCAAAAGGAACATTTTTGTTTGAGTCTATAAACTACTGACAACATTTCACCCATATTCCAAATAAAAATATCATTTAGAGCATTTGCAGAAAATGACAAATGGCCAAAATAACAAAAAAGATACATGTTTTCAGACCTCAAACAATGCAAAGAAACAAGATGAAATTCATTTTAAAACAACATAATACTAATGTTTACACTTAAGAAGAGTTCAGAAATCAATATTTGGTGCAAGAAGATTGACTATTGATCTCACACAGGAGAAATAGTCCTCTGCATTTGACCCATCCTGTTATTAGGAGCAGTGGGCAGCACATTACTGTGCCCAGGGACCATCACCATGATCTTCTTGCTTTGGTTTGGTCAGGACCTAAGCTGGAGGATTTTACCTATGGAGCATGTTTTTGGGTTGATGAGGGAAACCGGAGTGCCCGGAGGAAACCCACCCAGACACGGGGAGAACATGCAAACTCCACACAGAAAGGCCCAGGCAACCCTTATTTTTAATCACAGCTTTCATGCGTCTTGGCATGCTCTCTACAAGTGTCAGAAGGGGCAAGGCTAGAGGACCCAGGAGCAGACCTGGAGAAAGAAATGTTAAACAATGATCAGTTTATTAAGGACAGAGGTGAAGGCAGGGGTTGAGACAACAGTCTTAAACAGGAAATTCTCACGTGGCAAAATGTCCAAAAATAATAAAAAAAACACAGGCATGAGTCCAAAAAGGCAAGAGTCCGCAAAGATCCAAAAACAGGCAAAAACGTACGTGGCAAGGATAACAGACTTGGCAAGGCATGAGCAGAGCAGAAACAACAATCTCGCAATGAGCATCGTCTTGGCTGGGTTAAAAAGCTGTCACTAACGGGGGCCAATGGCCACCAGAGGGCAGGGTCACACCTGTATGACTGGTGGTAGGACAGGTCAGGGATGGGGTGTGACAGGACCCCCTCCTCTACGGACACCACCAGGTGTCCCAACCAGGGCCCCAGGATGCCTGCGGTAAAAGTCAGTGATCAGGGTGCGGTCCATGATAAACCGGACAGGCACCCAGCTGCGCTCATCAGGACCATAGCCCTCCCAATGGACAAGATACTGCAAACCCCTGCTGCGCCGCCCGGCCTTCAGAAGACTCCGCACAGAAAACACCTCACCACCATCAACAATCCTGGGAGGAGGAGGGGGCGGGAGGACAGGGGGCTCGAGACAAGGGGTTTGAGTTGGTAAACATGGAAGGTGGGATTAATATGGAGCATGGTCAGAGGCAAACGAAGCAGTACGAACGAGCAGTAGTCGAGTTATAAAATGAAACCGGGGGGATGGTGGAAGGGCAGGGCAGAATTAGATAATGCACAGGATAATATGTTATCACACACAGTCTTGGTTTAGTCCTGGTTTAGACCTGTTTTAGTCCTGGCTTATTCTTGGTTTAGACCTGGTTTAGTTTTGGTTTAGTCTCGGTTTAGTCCTGGTTTAGACCCGGTTTAGATCTGGTTTAGTCTTGGCTTAGTCCTGGTTTAGACCTGGTTTAGTCCTGGTTTAGTTCTGGTTTAGTCCTAGTTTAGTTCTGGTTTAGTCCTGGTTTAGACCTGGTTTAGTCTTGGTTTAGTCCTGGTTTAGTTCTGGTTTAGTCCTGGTTTAGTCCTGGTTTAGTTCTGGTTTAGTTCTGGTTTAGTCCTGGTTTAGTCCTGATTTAGTTCTGGTTTAGTGCCGAAATAGATGCAGAAATAATCTGATATGACTCACCCATAAAAACGCGGTCACTAGTATCCATGTATGCACGTGTCACGGTCTTTAATAATCCGGAGCTCCAGAGAAAAGGACATATCCCGAACTTATCCCGTGTCCCGAGACGAGAGTTCCTTCTTACGTAGCATTAGCGTAGCAAGTTAAGGATTCTATTGTCTTGGAAATGCCGCATAAACATTCACGCGGCTCACTCACAGCTGTGAGCGATCGGCCTCACAGCTGATTGCTCAACTCCAGTACTGGTGTGCGAGTGACTTTTTTCGCTGAAAACGCGCGGTGCCTGCATTAACTTACCGATTTTCTGGGCACAGAAGCGCTGTGAACAGTGACTACAGTTTTGAACTGCTTAAAAAAATTTCAGCGTGAAAAATACCATGTGTGGCGTGTGAGAGTGTGAACACGTCGAATTGCGTGTGTCACACTCTCAATGCGTGAGACTTGAGAGCCCTGAATAAAACTTTGAGCCTTGAGCGAATCATTCAGAAAAAAAATTAAAATAAATCTGAGACATGTATTAGAACTGATTTTGTGATGTTGGGGATGGTTTATGGAGAGTTTTGGCTCCAAGCAACAAGAGCTATCAAAATTTATTAGATCCTTTTTAGTTAAAGGTCAGTGCAGTGTATTTCTCAAGAGATGAATTATGGGGTGAAATGTCCCTGTTCGGAGCATCATTATTTTTTACAGAGGTCAGATGATGTGTACATTTTATTAGCATACCACTTTTACCTTACCTAGTTTTCTTAAAGCAGTCTTAGGCTACGTTCAGACTGCAGGGCTTAAAGCTCAATTCGGATTTTTTTGTGAAAACCAATTTTTTTGCAAGGTCGTTCACATTTCCAATTAAATACGACTTGTATGTGATTTCCAGTGTGAACTTTAAATGCCCCAAAAGTGTCCCGCATGCGCATTGGAGGACACAACGAGGTCACATGCAGTGAACGTGCTCAATGTTTACGGAAGTCGCCTAAACATGGACACTAGCATCGAGCACCTGGAGAAAGTTGCTGTCCTACCAGAGCCAGAACATGAAGATCTTATTTCTTTAAAGGATGAGATTGAGAAGGACAAGGGTTTTGGCCAATGCGTTTTGTGAGGCAGTGGCAGCAACGTCCGTAGAAATTAACGTGTTAGTGCTGAGAGTGGTGGAATTGCTATGTGCTTCACTGACACAGAGTTCATACACAATTTTTGTATGATGAGAAAAAACTTTTGTGTACATTTGTGAGCGCCTACTTGTACCACTCTCACTTGTTGATGACGTGTAGGTCGGATGAATGTGACCTGGCCGTTCAGACTGAAGTCGCATGCCAAAAGATTGGATATGTATCGGTTTTAGGACCAAATATCCAAGTGGCCTTGGCCACATTTGAAAAAATTGGATCTGTGTCATTCAGACTGTCATTAGAAGATCAGATACAGGTCACATAGGGTGAAAAAATCAGATTTGGGTCACTTCAGGCTGCAGTGTGAACGTAACCTAAGTGACATTGAAGATCTCATTAGAGCCCCATGGAAAGCTTTGGCAGGTCGTGAAGACCACTGCTGCAGAATCCTTGGTTTTAGCACATGCCCAGTGTCAGTGTAACAGTGTCGTCATCTGCATGTTTCCAAATGTCTTCTGGTCTTCTGGAGCCTATTGCAGGTCAGATCTATGGAAAGGCTACCCTGCTTACAGAAAGAAAAGTTTTTTTGTTTGTTTGTTTTTAATTGAATAAATGCAAGATCGATAAGACCAGAAAAAACTACAAATTGAATCTAAACCAAATCATTGATTTGGATCAACTTAAAATTACGTAACACATTAATTTAGTAGTCATTTTAGAGTGCTGCATTTGATTCCTCAGTAGTATACAATAGTATGGTGCCAATAAGCTGCCTTTAAGTGCCATGTTTGCCTTTGCAATGCCCTGTCACTGACCCAGTAATATCACAGCTGGGATCAGTGTGCCCATTAGCCGCTAATAGGGGCTGAGCTGAGCCCTAATCACTTGATTATGGCTGTTCAGGGGCTAAATGAAGTAAACACGCTGCCACACCAACAACAATACAAAGAGCCAACTGTCATTCTCCTAATGTGTCCTCATCTTCATCAACATCTTCATGTTTTTGCATATTTTTTCTTCTTCATTTTTCTCTTCTTTGGTAATTAAACAAAAACAAAGTAATTTCTTCTTAATTGATTTTGAAGTACAAGCTGTGACCTAGAAGCCAACTCCATTAAGGTGTAACGGTCCCTTAATCAAATCTTTCAGAACAAGCTGCAACTTTCTAGCTATTTTTGTGATACTGCTCACAAAAATCTTACATAAGCTTTCACCAGTCACATGTCTGCCAAAATCAAAATATGTCCCCTGTGTGCTGTGTGCCGTTTGCATTTAATTATATAATTTTATTCTCTGATAATCAGGAAGCGCACATTACCTTTCTAGTTTTACATTGAATGCAAAACTCCACTCTGCTTATGAATTCAATCTGGTGAATAATTAAGATGCTCAAATTCGGAATAACTTTGGATAGACAGTAAAATAGACAGTAAAAATCATGTTCAGTGCCTTAAATAATTAGAATGTAGATTATTTACACAGTGAATGAAGACACAAAATATTAAATATTGTGTTTGTGTCTGCTATATAGTACTAATATGACACCTGTGGATCATTTTAAATAGCAATATTCATCTAAAACGACTTAATAAAAGAACCAAGTCAGCTGATTTCCGCATTAGAAAACTCAGGAGCCAAATGGGAGCTGACACTGTCATAAACATCACTGCAGCAAAGAGTAGGCACCTCCAGTGGATAGCAACAAATCACACGAGCAAGCATAAGATTGCTCAAACATGTATGAATCACTTCAAATACAACTTGGAGTGAGTAAATGGTGAGGGGAATGAACTATAACATGGTTAAAAGCTCTGAAAAGTTGATTTTGCAGAATAAGGCTACGTTCAAATCTGATGGGGTTTTTTTTGCCTCTATGTGACCTGTATCTGATCTTTTATGACAGTCTGAACAACACAGATCTGATTTTTTTCAAATGTGACCCAGGCCACAGGCAGCTGGTTGGAACTGTTGATCATAACGCGCACCCTCCACCATAAAAGTTACGTAGTGCATCTTTAAGATTATACATTTTGTCAACATAAAAAAAAAAGTATTAATTAGTAGGCATATAGTAAAAGAATTGACATTTTGCAGTCACATCATGTATGGGAGGTTATACTTGTATCCTTATGGTGGAATGTTCAACAGTTACCATAGTGCAGAGTGCACCCCTCGTACACCAGGTGTTGTACACAGTTGTGCTAACTAGAATAGAATATAATATAATAGTCTTTATTGTCATTATGTCAGGTAAAACATAACGAAATTGGGGAAAGCTTCTCCGCAGTGTATCACAGATACAAAAATATGTACGTTTGACCGACAAACAAATGTGACGCACCACGGAAGCTGAGCCCTCATGTCGGCATTTAAGATTCTCAGTAAATGCAGTTTTTGTGTTGTTTTTTTTTTCCAAAATTTGTGATTTTCGTTTTTTTGCATAATGTGCTAGTTGAGATCATGAGGAAGCCTCTCCATGTTTCAGATAACAGTATTAGTGACGTTAAAAACATACATTTTTTATTTCAAAAATGCTAGTTTTGGCGAATCACACGGGGGCGTGTATAAATCAACATAATCCGCCAAGCTTGTGCGCCCGCCAATCCTGGGGAGGGGGATTCCCCCTTAGGCTGATCAGCTGTGAGGAGCGCATGCATATGAAAGCAGCACTGAGACAATATGGACATGAAAATGGACTTTTAACTTCTACTTGGACACATGACACGTTCGGGAGACCTTCGCGACAGGTTCGGGACATGTCCAGCTCGTGTGCGATCTGGCTCCGAAACACACAATATGCATTTACATTTGGAGATACGCCGAAAACACTGGGGTGAGTCATAATTATGATCATATTTCTGCATCAAATGGACTTTTTAATGTTTCGCCGCTCATCCGAGAGGCTTCGTCAGTTCTGGTTCTAGTGCTGGTTAGACACTGCTTATATCTAGCTGCAGGGAGGAGCTCACTACACTGAAATTGTTCTGAAACTATCTCGACTAATTTGTTTCTTTTGTTTTTCGAATTTCTCTGGCGTCTTAGTTTAGCATACTTATTCAACCCTAACGACCGTCTCCACACCTCTGGCCCTGACCTGTCTGCCCTATTGTTTCTTTTGTCTGTTTTGACTTGGTTTGAGAATGGAATTATAGATGGGAGACAAGTTATGTCTAACTCCCCCATTTCTGTTTAACGAAGGATTCTCTTTTTTGACAAAAATTGCCTCTTTAACTCCCCTCTCAAACCAGTTCTTTTCCCTGGCTAAGATCTGAACCTCACTGTCCTCAAATGAATGGCCTGTGGCTTCTAGGTGAAGATGTATGGCAGATGAAGGTCCACTCTGGCACGCCCGTCTGTGTTGGTACGTCCTCTTGTGAAGTGGCTGTTTTGTTTCTCCAATGTAGCGCTCACTGCAGTCTTCACTACACTGAATGGAGTAGACCACATTCAGTCGCTGTTATGAAGTCGCTGTTATGAAGACAGAAGAGAAGCACTTTACTGACACTGATGCAGAGCACTTCATGAAAGAGGAACATGAGAGTGGAACATTGAACAAAATGTCAATGTCAACAGTTGTCTCACTGACAACTGTTTACAATAAAAACATATTTGCACATCGCAAGAATATTCACTTTCCTATGTTGATAAGAGTATTACAATGATGATTCAAGGGACAAAAATATGCGATTAAATACAGTGGTACCTCACCTTACGAAAGACCCAACAAATGAAAATTCCAAGTTACGAAACGCCTTCACGTTAAATTTTGGTCTCTAGATACAAAAGAAAATTCAAGTTACAAAACGCGAAATCTCAAAAATTCAAATAATGCGCGCTCATCCACACACATTATACGCTTTTCTCAGACTGGATTTAAACTTTTCTCACATTTGTCTCTCGTTTAAACACTCAAACTTTCATAGATTTTCAACAAAATGTATTAATAGTGAAGTGTGGGGGGAAAGGGGAGGGGGGAGAAGACTGCGCGCGGACACGTGTGTGATAGCGCAGCATGACCCGGCGCGGGGCTGCGAGCACGAGACCCGTGCTCAAACCGTGCCTCCTCTAGACCAGGTCTAAACCAGATCTAAACCAGGATTAAACCAGGATTAAACCACTTTTGCCTGCGTTCGTTCATGCGCTCAGACTGCGTGCCGTCCCGAGGGGAGGCACATCTCCTCCCCTCCTCGCTGCTCGCCTCAGCTGTGACTCGTGAGGTACACCGGCAGAGCTAGCACGAAACCAGGAAATAGACCCGCACGCGGTGGTTTAATCCTGGTTTAGATCTGGTCTAGAGGAGGCACGGTTTGAGCACGGGTCTCGTGCTCGCAGCCCCGCGCCGGGTCATGCTGCGCTATCACACACGTGTCCGCCCTCCCCCTTCCCCCCACGCACGCAGTCGCTGCTCGCCTCAGCCGTGACTCGTGAGGTACACCGGTGCTGCTGCTAATAGCAGAGCTAGCACGAAACCAGGAAATAGACCCGCACGCGGCGCTTTAATCCTGGTGTCCAGTCCTGGTTTAGTCCAGGTTTAGTCCTGGTCCAGTCCAGGTATAGACCTTGTTTAGACCTGGTTTAGTCCACGTTTAGTCCTGGGTCTACAGTCTCTTAGCCAATCAGGACGCAGAACACAGTGTTACACTATAAAAAAAGTTACACTATAAAAAAAAAAAACTTGGAACGGGGCCTTGGAACGAATCAGGCTTTTTCCATTGAAATAGCTACTCAACTTACGAAAAATTCACGTTACGAAACCACTTCTGGAACGAATTAATTTCGTAAGGTGAGGTACCACTGTATAATTATAAAATATATTTTAATCGATTGACAGCACTATTTATCTATCTCTATCTGTCTATCTCTATCTACACATACACATGGGGGGGGGGGGGGGGGGGGTAGATTTATATTTGTAAATCGTGAACACAATTAATTTAATAATTCATTAATTGGTCAGCTGCTTGATTAGGTCAATCATATAGTTCCTTTCAAGAAGACAAGCCACTACTGTTTTAGTTATTAGCAGCCAGACTGATATCTAATGTCACAAACACAGTTTAACAATTTAGAATTACAGTTATGACCAGTCCAGATTCAGGAATATTCAAAATTCTGTGTAATCCCTGGAGTATCAGGAGCAAAGATTAGAAATCTGATTCCAAAGCTAGTCAGTTTTAACATTTAGATTAATCTTCTTATCCATCCATCCATCTTTTTCGCTTCTGCATTTCTTGGTCATGGGGGCAGCAGTCCAAACAGATCTGCTACCCAGAACACAACGCACCAGCCCCCATGGATCCTCCCGCAGGTGGTGGGTCCACAGGAGGACGGACCATGTCACAACAGGCCTTGATGTACTTCTGCCATGGGGGCATCTTCTTATCACTGTTTATAATCTGTTTCATCGCCAAGACATCACAAAATTCATGCTTCCACTTTTCCATTTGATTCCAAAATGTATGAATCTCTGGACAGTGCCATAACATGTGCCATAATAAGAGCTTCTGAGTAGTACCTTCAGTTAGCATCAACCATTGCAGGGGACGTTCAGTTTTAATAAATTTAACAGTTCCTCTTAAATGTTTTATTATTGACTTTGATCCATTTGACCTCTCTGCGATCATTTGCTTTTAGCTGGGTGAATTTGCTCTTTGGAATTACTCCATTATATTTTGAAATGGCAACCCAGTAAAAAAAAAATCTAGAATTTTTTTGTTTTCCCACCCATCTATTTGCTATTCCAGTTTGTATTGAAAACCACAGCTGAAAAGAACATTACTCTGTGGGTTGGCGTATGGAGGAATTGATGTCATAATTAAATCTTGTATGGCTAATATAAATGTTTCAGTGTTATTTGACAGTCCCATGCATTATTAATGTGCCTCAACTCAAATGTTGCCCTGGATTAAAATGCAGTTTGAATGAAAATAAAAAGAAAAGAAAAAGTGCTTTAATGTCCTTTACCTGCACATGTCCAGGTCAAATTTAATCGGTTCATTTTGGATTCGAGTCAGCTCCTCCCAGCTCTGGCCCCCGCTGGACTGGCCTTGTTAATTACTTGCAATTATTGTGTACCCGAGCGTGCAAAGAGGATCCCTTTGCCCATGTATTACTGACCTTGGCTAACGCGTCCTCTGTCACTCCTTCTGTCTGCACTCAAAACACTTGTCCCATTAAGATGTTGTTAAATGTTGCTGATTTATCACAGCAGAGTGACATAAAAGCTGCTTCAATGATACACATAATCCTGAGGTTTTAGTAGACCTCCATAGTGCCAGTGGGACACAATAATGTTTTTGTCAGAAGAACAATAAAAGGTTAAAGTACAGCCCATTCATTTCATCAGCTCGTCCAGTGGACCTGGGGCATAAAAGCATAGCAACAAACAAATTCTTTAAACTACCAGGCAGCCCAGAATAAGCAGCAGACAGGGACATCTGTATACGCTGTGGGCAGGGCTCCTCACGATGCCACACTGGGGATGTCTACATACTGGGATCATTTCAGGACCCTGTGATCAAGTCATCGCCTCTGGACTCCACACTTGTACAGCCAAAACACCTGCACAGGAGACAAAAACACAGGCTGCACCACTAACTTTTCCCAAGTGACTTACTTTACCTTCACTCTGACCTGTCCATTCTGCCCCCAGTCAGTTGGCCCCGTCCTTGCCCCCTCTTCCTCGACCTCCACAGCAGCCCATGCCGCTCTTGTGTAGTGCGCTACTCCTGTACTGTCCCTGTCCTGATTCACTTCCTCCTGGTTTTCCTCACAGTGAGCGCCATAGTGCAGGTGTGCCGATCGTGCACTGCCAGGTCACATGGATGCTTGAACGTTTACACTTCCTGTTTGCACTATATCAACCATGTTTGCACACCGTTTTACTACTGACAGTTGCACATAAAACTCATGTTGCACATTATCACGCTTAGCCTATATTTTTCATTGTGTATATTCTGTAAAGATTGTTTCTATTTGATTATAATTGTTTTACATGCTTCTCTTTATCTTATTTATCTATTTTAATTTTTTTTGCACGCTCTTGGCATTCAGGGTGGGCAGCAAAGTAAGAATGTCATTGTATTGTGTTTCTTTACTGTGCATATGACAATAAAAGCTTTGAATCTTGAATCTTGGATGGCAACTAGGGAACATGCAATAGCTTAATAAACATGTAAATAAAAAGAAGCAAAAAAACAAAAACAAAACAAAAATAGGTCTAAATAGTGCCCAGAAGAGATCACAAAATTTCTCAAACATGCATGGATGACATACAAAACCTCTTCAGACATGTGTGTGTGATAAGAGAACATTGTAACATGGTAGAAAGCTCCAAAAAGTCAATTTTGCATAACACCCCCTCTGTTGTTGCTGTGGTTCACAATATTCCAAATGACCTCCGAAAACTTCCTCGCCAAGTCTCCAAAGAGTGCATTCGAACAAGTCCACATTTGCATACACACAGGTAAGAAGCAGAAACTAATTTCAACTCTAAAATGTATGCTATTTACCTGTGAATAATACTTTGAATTGCCTGGAAGATTTGCAGCTTTTATGACACAGAGTGGCCAAAGAATAAAGACCTGCCAGAGGATTGCTCATGGAATTGGACAAAGAAATTGTTTTTTTTTTTTTGGAGGGCGGCAGTGGGGTGGGGACATCGGGAGAGAATAGGAGACTGTTTGAAAGAGGCAAATAAGCTGCAGTCAGCTGTTGTGGGAGAGTACTGTATATTGTTAAAGGACTATCCGATCAGCCAAGTGAGAGTGTGGAATAAATTGTGCAATATGGAACCGAGTGTAATGAAAACTGTACTGAACGACTGGACTAATGGTAAAAGGTAGTTAACTTAAACTACCGCTTCATGACATCACAAGGTGGAATTTTGAGTTTTGGAGACAGATTAATAATAAATGATAACTCAAACATCTGTGAATGAAACAAAACACAACTCTGGGTATGTTTTTGATGTTATAGCATGACTTAAAGCTCAACTGAGTCAATTTTATGTTATACAGGACATGACTTGACAACAGAC
The DNA here is from genome assembly GCA_036785185.1 of Paratrypauchen microcephalus. Classification (NCBI taxonomy): domain Eukaryota; kingdom Metazoa; phylum Chordata; class Actinopteri; order Gobiiformes; family Gobiidae; genus Paratrypauchen; species Paratrypauchen microcephalus. The sequence continues at coordinate 9,413,084 of JAVJIX010000011.1, forward strand.
CAATTCACAAAGAACATAGTTTAGTACATTGATTCTGTATTTTGCATAACACATCTCAAAACACCAGAAGTCTGTCCTCAAAAAACATTACAACCACAAAGTTAATCACTCTTCAAATATAGTATTACTGTCTGAATTGCTACATTTCACACAATAGCTGTTAATGAATGCCGGGGCTGTTATTACTGCAACCCTCACATAGTCCTGAACCATTGTATTCATAGAAACGGAACATCTATAGCAGAAATAACCACGTTTAACCCCCTAATAGTTCACTATAACACAATCAGCTGCTATTGTGTCTGAGCAGACAATGCCAAAGGCTGCAATACAAAAAACACACCAGAGTACACACAGGAAAAACAAATAATTTACGACTGAAAGGACAGTTTGTTGAGAATTCTAAGTAATGAAGATAGCCTTTATAATATCAAAAGTAATGGAGAAAAAAACTGCTTATGTTGGCCTTATCTTTAGGGATCTTGGTGGCGCTTATTTCAACTTATTAGCTGTATAGTGCACATGAAACAAGCTCATTATTGGAAGCATATAGTATTAATTGGGTGTAGTTTGTGTGATGTTGTGCCATTGTAAACACTGCTTTGAAGATACTGCATTATATAGGCCCAGAGTGTGTAGTGTCTGAAGTTAGCGATGGGACATGGTACAAATGAGATGAGAGGTACAGTACACAGATGATCTTCTATTGTTTGGAGGAGCTGAAAACATGACTGTTTCTAAGAAGTATACATTACACACATTCCACTAGAGAATAGGCTGCACAGTAAATCCAGCACAACCATCTGTCTACAATAGCTTCCTCTGACTTTAAACACATTTTCGTTTTTTGATAAACCACGCTGTTGTAGAAGTTTTAGATGTAGTTCGTACAATATTGATGAAAAAGCAGGAGACAATCTGGATGGTTTATGCTGCAGAACTTTATTACAAATCATTATGGCTGAGGGAATTGAACACCCAACACACTGCATAGTCACATATAGTCAGTACTCGAGTTGAGGGGGGATGGGGCGGTGGAAAAAATAGTAAAAAAAAAAAAAAGTCAGAATCATCCCTCTTCTAAAATGGGCATCCCTTCTTCCATCCCTTGTGGCATTTTATCAATCAGGCATGAAAATCCCTCACCTTTTGGCGAAATTCACCGTTTTCAAGTCAAAATAGGTGACCTACATGAATCATGGCCAGTTCCAAGAGCCAATCATAGGCCGAACTGCGCTCCGGCTTCCAATCATGTTGCAGCATACCCACCAATCGCGCTCCCGCCAATCATGACAATTAGCGTTGTTGTATTTGCGCCTGTTCGCCGATCAGCTGTGAGCGAGCCCCGTTAATATGTACGCTACGTTAATGCTACGTAAGAAGGAACTCTCGCCTTGGGACTCGGAATAATTATATCGGTTTCCACGTGCATACACGTGGACGCGCGAATTATCGGACAACACCGCAAACTACGGAGCTGACCGTGTTCTTATGGGGTGAGTTATATTATCATATTATTTCTGCATCAATGGGACATATTAGCTGACAGCAGGGGCCCGGGACTAAACTAGGACTAAACCAGGTCTAAACCTGGTCTAAACCAGGATTAAACCAGGTCTAACCCAAGTCTGAACCAGGACTAAGGTGTGTGTGTGCCCCCCGCTTGAAAATATGTCACATAAATGAAAAATTTCACCATCCGTCCTGGTTTCATTTTACAACTCGACTACTGCATATAGTATAATCTGTTCAATTCCTGGTGATGCTCCTACAAGTGGTTTGAAATTACGCAGTTTAAACAAAAAAATATTTTCTTCATCACAAACATACCTGGAATTGTGTTTTGTTTCATTTAGACAAGGATACGCATACGAACTAAACTACTTAACTACCCCTGTATGCCATAACAAGGTGGAACAGAGTATTTGAGATTTGGAGATATAGATCAAACATGTGTGAATGAAACAAAACACAATCCAGGTAATATTTTTGATGATTGAACAACATTCTAGCATTCCTTAAAGCTCACAAGAATCAATTTTGTGTAATATGAATGAATGAATGAAAGCTTTATTTGTCATTGTATTTCTACGAGATGAGATTGGAAATGGATGCGTCAACATCTTCCCTCTGTCAGGACAAAGACGGACCTTAAAGCAGCCAACGTGCAGCGCTAACATCCCACCTCTCTCATCAGTGATAGAAGAACATGAACAGAACAGAAAATGCAGATACAGTCAATAACAATAGTCACAAACACATACGACAAAATACAGTGAAACGGTTTCACATGAGGTGTCTTTTTGTTTGGTTTACATTACGGGAGGGTGGTGGTGGTGGTTACTAATATACTATTATATACTATGTAAGGCAAGGGCAGAGTGTTTACAGATACATGCCAGTGTGTTATGTCATATGGACTTCAACAACATGAAGTAGTGTAAATCTCGTTTATGTCTTGTGTCATATTGAAAAACATATTGAAAAACATATTGAAAAACATATTGAAGGACCATGTGTAAGTCAGAAGGTCATACATGAGCCATCTAGATGCTATACTGTCTAGCTTGACAGTACAGTTTGACCTCCATACAGTTTGACCTGATAACATTAGTTATTCTCTAATAACATTAGTTATTCTCTAACATACCACATACACTTCTTTGTCCCAACATACAGTTGTATATATGCATCATCTACTGTCCTTAGCCCCTTGTAGCAATTTTAGTTCAAACTAAGTACCAGTCAAAAACTGAGCGTGTGCAGCCTCTCGTAGTCTCTAGTGGCCACTGCTGTTTCAAATACTGGAGCCGTGTCCCAATTCAGAGAGTGAACGGTTCGGAGCGTGGTTTGAAGTAGGGCTGGGCGATATGGAGAAAAAAACTTATCTCGATATGTTTTTGCTATATCTCGATATACGATATATATCTCAATATCTATGCGGGGGGGAAAAAAACAAACAAATGCGCCAAATTCAGCAAGGTTTTTTTTTTTTTTTTATTGAAGTGCAAACAGGCAGCCAAGTGCCTAAAGGTAGACAGGTACTAGTAACAAAGTGCTTGTGCACCATTTTTAACATTACCAAACCAAGGAAGTAGTATATTGACTTATTTTAATTGTAAACAAAACCTGAGGGTCGACAGTTCTTATGAAGTGAACATTTAAGATAAAAGACAAAAAAATCCCTCATTTCGTAGCCAAGTGAAAAAGCACATATTAAATTAATTGTTTTCAAATATAGATTAATAGAGCCTCAATCCATGAATTCTCGTGTGTTTTGTGACTGTAGTACATTTTATATTTGTGTGTGTATTTGCTTTAACTTAGCACATTATTCTGCATCATTTTTTTTTTTCTAGAAATACTATATTAATTTATTGCAACCATTAAAACGCAAGTGTGCTTTAGAATCAACGCCACATACCCGACCCACCCAAATATTTTACTCACTGGCAACACACACCCACACACAGAGAGAGAGAGATTAAAACTCGCCAAATGCAGCCTTGCTCTGTACCGCACTGACAAGAAAGTGGCGACTAGGGAGATTGTATCTAGGGTCAAGTGTTTTTAGCATTCGTATGAAGCCCGGTCGCTCAACAACCGCTATGGGCGTCATGTCTTTTGCGATATGAAAGGCAATGGACTCCGTAATGCTGACCCACCTTGCACTTGTTTTTCCATATGGTAGACACCGGGGTAAAGATGTTTGGAGCGTTGTTTGTTGTGTCATCTTAGAAGTGGTGGTGGGTTTGCCCTCGATGATTTTGATGGCACCAGTTTCTTGCATTCTCTGCAAAATGCCTCTTTCTGCTCCTCATCGGACGTTTTAAATCCGAAATACCGCCATATAATGGAGCCGTTTGTTCTTTTCTTTGGTATGAATTCTCTCGTGCTTCTGTGGGCACCGCCATGTTGGATAAGTTATCAACAAACACACGCGGTGCGCACGGGGAGGGGAGGGGGAAACACGAGACGCAGTGAAACACAAACACAAGAAGCAGGCGGGGCGGACAGCTCCACAAACAGATGAGGAAAATAAGCAGTGGCGAGTGGCGAAATAAGAGTGGCGAAATCTTATTCATCTCGAGTTTTTCGATATGCCAAAATATTTCTCGATTTCATTAAACATCTCGAGATATCGCAAATCTCGATTAATCGCCCAGCCCTAGCCACATCTGGCGCGACGACTGTTGTTCCATTTCTTTTTTGTCCCATGCGGAGTTAACGCGCAGTCCGAAGACCACAGTCGTTTCCATGGAATTCGGGGCGTGGACCAAGTGTGCGAAAATGCACGCTTCGCAAACTCATATATCCCAGGATGCACCGCGCGCTACTTCTTCTACGGGAGAAAATGGAGTCGGCGGCTGCTTCCCGTAGTTGCGAGACCTGTAGCATTTTGCAGATGGCCATGCGGTCCGCGGACTACACTCAGGGCTGTGCAAGTATGCACAGTCTTGACTGTAGTCTGAGCCCCCTTCAAACCACGCTCTGAGCCGTGCACTCTCTGAATTGGGACACGGCTTATGTGACATCACACAAGACTGCCCTGGTTAAAGCCTGGGGTTTCTGATTACAAACATCTGGCTGGCTGTAGGGGTGGAGTTTGAAGTGTGGATACTCGATAGACAAATCACACTGTTCCTTATATTCCTAGACCCTGTCCCTCCTCTCCCATCAATCTTTGCTTTAGTCCTCCAGGTCCTGCCCAAATTTGCAACACTATAAATGTGGTTGTGGGTGAAGTTTAGGTGATTAATCCCACTTTAAAACTGCAGAGTTGACAGCAAAGAGTGTATAAAAAAGTGGACAAAGCAAGTGTGAGGTCAGCATTCAGCGCTACTCAAATGAAGCTCGCGATGTTAATGGTTACAGAAGTGAATTTGGAGCCAGGCTTAAAGGTCCCATGACATGGTACTTCTTGATGCTTTTATATGGCTCCTTAATGGTTCCCTAATACTGTAAATGAATCCTTCTTCAAAATCAACACTCACTGCATGAGATATGACTCTGACAGTCTTCATGAGGCTAGACATGTGTCTAAAATGCTTTATTGTGGGTGTTGCTGCTTCAGTGCAAATGAGAAGGACAGAGAGATTGGCTAAGGAGCGGAGGGGCGGGTTTCCCCCGCTCGAAGCGCAGCTCGGCGCAGCTCGTCTCCTCTCTTCCGTGTTTAACACAGGAAGACAGATGGGAGAGGTCCAGAGGGTCGGGTAAGGGACTTGCGAGCCTAGAAACACTCGGACGTGCCTCCAGGCAAATAAAAAAACGCATTTCGCATTGTAGCGCATTCACAGTCCAAACTCTATGGGCGGGATGTACAGGGACGCTGAGCGGAGACAGAGGGAGGGGCTGGAGATGCATTTGCCGATCTGATGTCAAAAAGGTGCCTTGTCCGAACTCGCCCGTTTCAACACTGGTTTTGTGTAACGCAGAAAAGGACCGCAAATGCTCAGTTTAGACATTTTGCAACTTTTAGCCATGGGGGGGGGGGCCTAAACAGGGTAGGGGAGCTCACATTAACGTTCAAAAACCTCAGAAAGTGAAAATTTCATGCCATGGGACCTTTAATATTATGAGTACGATTTTTTTTTTTTTTTTGACTAACAAAATAGCGAAAAAAACCCCCAAAAAAAACCCAAAACACCAGAATTATGTAGAGCAGGTTAATACGAACATTTTAAGACCAAAATGACGAGGCTCACAGCAGCAGTTACAGAGAGAGGGGTGGCAGTAGTCTAATGCAAGTCAATGGGAGTCAGTAGAGCCACATGCAAACTTCCTATTTGGAACGTAGTGGCTAGTGCGTTAGCTATGTCCATTTATATATACAGTCTATGGGTGACAGGTCCCGCCTCTTCATTGTTGAATTTCATTGTAGCAAGCAGTGGACATTTACGTAGGTGTTAATGCTGTGGAAAAATGGCTACATAACATTTTTTAACCTTATGTCAAAATGTTTGAAAAAGTTACTGTCAAAAAGTTACACACATTTTTTACATTTAAATGTTTTTCAGTGAACCTTGAATAAAGTTGATTAGCCCAGTGTGTGATCCGTGCTGATGTGGGCTGCCTGGAAAACGGGTCCTTACAGCTCCACTTATGAGCAGAATGGGATTAGTCATAATATCTTCTATCTGAAAATGAGAGCGAGCGATATCTTTACAAAGAATTTTTAATTAGACTTCTCGAAGAGCCGCTCTGGACACAATTACAGTAAATGAAAAAAAGATTTATTATACAATGTGTTAAACTCCAGTAGTGCTCAAAATCGTTCTAAATAAAAATCAAGTTTTTTAATGGAAAGTGAATACATAATTGAAATTCTTATGCAGTTTTAATTCACTTTGAAGAATAATTGCAATAGATTAAGACACATTAAGACTAAATGGACCTAATGATCCAGCGTGAAGCAGACAGTCGGAGGTCGCAGATTCAGTGAACATGAAATTTGTCTTATCTCATAACTAACAAATTACTTTCAACAGTTTATAATGTTAACTTGGTTGGTTGGTTACTTACTTCCCATGTGATCTTGGAAAGACAAAACAAAAACAAAAACTCTTACTCCTACTAAACTGCTACTTTTTTCCTCCAATATAACACAAAATCTACTTTTCTGAGCTTTAAGCCATGTTATAATGCTATTACCTCCTTAAAAACATACCTGGAGTTGTGTTGTTTGAGCAATCTTGTCTGCATTCCCAAAGCTCAAAATGCTCTGTTTCACCTTGTGATGTCATGAAGTGGTAGTTTTCAAGTTAACAGCTACAATTTACCTTTTGTTTAGTAGAGACTGGCAATTCCAGGTCGGAAATCATCCAAATTATTCTAGCAAAGGTGTATGGAGTTTAAACACACAGTACAGCACTTTCTGTATTACCACGTGACATCACATGGTGGAAAACAGTGCGTTTTGTCCGATGAGGAAACGGCATAACAAATCAGAAAATAAAAGTCAAAGCCCATTAAAATCAAGGGACTGTAATCTATTTTTGTATTAGTTTTACACCAGTATAACCTGTAAAGTAAGCTCTCAAAATGAAACCCATTTTTTTTTAGCTTTATGACCTCTGAAAGTCATGAAAAGTGCGGTCAATAATTAGGATGCTCAAAATGCACAAAATGCATTAAGAAATTGAGAAATAACTTTGGACTGCTGCAAAGTGCTTTTATTTTTGTAGAATTTGGACTTAAAGCCCCAGTGTGTAGGATTCGTGGCGCATAGGTGGATGGTGCTATTGCACTTTCTGTTTTAGCTACAGCAGACCTCGAGGGACCCGCGCGCCGCTACTGTATAAATAAAATGCGGTCCCGTTTTTTTTTTTTTTTCTTTTCTCATGAAAACACACATTCCCGATCATGTACCATGACACTCTTCACATCAAATGAAACCTTACAGTCTCCTCTTTTTGACTATGCAATTCATTTCCCTGCAAAACAATCACTCCCCGAGCACATGGGGCTTTTATACGGAAAAGCACAAAACGAGGTTAGCTTACCTTAGAATGCTTTGCACAGGTCAAACTGTATTTCACCATAAACTTGCTCTCAATTTGTCCGTAAGGATCCAGCGAATAAAATCCAGTAAAACAATTTAGTCCAAAACACGTGTTAGATCCATTATGAGTCTGATCCGGCAGCATGCTTGTGTTGTTTACCCAAAACCACGAGCCTTGCCGAAGGCGAAGGCGGAGCCCAAATGTCCTTCTGCGGCTCTCGTATTCAAAATGGCTGCCTCTACATGGGGAAGATCCCCCTTTTATGTGACTATATCTAAGTCCAAAAGAATACTTTGATTTCATGATGGAAGTGAAAAGGCTTGGAAAACAATGTATTTTTGAATGGGTATCTTCAATTTCAGTAATTAACGGGTAAAAATCTTACACACTGTCCCTTTAAAAATCACAATGCCATTTTCTTGTGACTAAAAGTTGCACATAGTGAACGCCAACTTCATTTAATCTCCATTTTAATGTGTCTCTGGGCGTTCCCATCGGCCATAGTTTGGAATGCCACTGGAAATAAATCTTTAATCAATCCTTGAAACATCCCTGACTCAGCAGAAATGTTGTATTGTTAAAATGGCACTACCATCTCCTCGGGCAGTGTTTGGGTTCGCTTGGAGCTGAATGTCCTCTCCTCCGAGGACGATCCCAAATGTGCAAGCTTGTCTGGGTGTCCCATGGCAACTGTCCTAGATCAAAACAACAAAATAAACAGGAATTATAGCGACAGAAGATGGAAACGATTGAAATATGGAGTTTAAGATGATATTTTTTAAAAGTTTTGGTACAAATGAGGAATGCATGCATAATAAATACACTTCCAATAAAACATGAGCAAAGGTCTTAATAAACTATTTCATTTTGATAACTCTTTTTCATGCTATATTATACAACATTTACTTTTTGGAGCTTTCTACCAAGTTATAACATTCCCTCAAAAACAATCCTGGAAATGTTTTATATGTCATCCTTGCGTGCTTGAGTAATCTAGCGATCTCTCACAGGCCCTATTCTAACTCTAATTACAGTTAGCAGTACAGTCGTGTCAAACTTGATGCAATTAGCGAAAAGCATGCAGATTATGTTTTGATAGTGCTGAAGGCAGGGCTGACTTAGCGTGAGTGTCAAAAACTAAACTGAAACTAATTAAACACTTTACTACGCTGCTTTCTGCAAATATAGCATTTTCAAAACAATAAAAGCTAACGCGGTGATCTAAATATGTTGTGTCAGCAATTTAAGCAATTTATACCCCAAACAAGTGCAATACCCCCTCTTTAAGACTAGCCTTGTTGTTATATTTATATTTGTTTGTTTATTTCATTAATAAAGTATAAAAACACATCAACAGTGTCATAACATTACAAGAAATGAGCAGAAAGAAGAGTAATCTTATGTTATCTGCCACCGTCTTTATCACACAGGCAACGTGGACTCAAATACAACACAAGGAATACAGCCAAACGTAAGTCTTAGTTCAGTATAACAGCAAGTGTCCTTCAACAGGTAATACTTAAAATAGTAAATCAGGCTGATAAACAACTAAGAAATATGTGTCTTTATTATATGAACTAAAATATCCTCTTCTGAAAAGTCATTTTCAGACTGATGAACAGAACGAGAACTACTGCCAGACACAGGTTCTCCGTTCCTTGATGGATCCCTCAGTAGCAAAAAGGATCGTATGAGAACCTGAAGAGCCTTTTGAAGGTCATGCAGGATGTTGCTCATGAGAGATCTTGATGAGAAGAGGGTCCAAGTTAAAACTGGCGGGCACCCATGAACGCTCCTCTGGACCATAACCTCCCCAGTCAGCCAAGTATTGGAGACCTCAACCACGACGTCTGGAACGCAGACGTCGTGGTTGACGCACTGTATACGTAGGTTCACCATCAATCAGATGTGTCGGTGGTGGTGGAAGCAAGCCAGGAGTGAGAGGACTTTCATAGACCAGCTTCAATTTTGAGACATTCAATGTAGGATTGATCCGCATGGCTCTGGGTTGACCATCTTTTCAATTTCAAAGCAGCCAATGAATTTTATTGTCAGCTTCTTTGAATCAACCCGGAGTGGAAGATCCTTGGTGGAGAGTGCAGTTATAGAGTTAGACAAAGTTAATAATGCTGCACTATTTCGTGAGAACTTTACTTTATGCAACACAGCAACTGCTTTGGAAATTTTGCCTTTAGTGTAATTTATATGAGACCTCCAGTTTAGACCTTCTTCAATAATGATTCCTACAAATTTAGTTTTACTTACTCTCTTAATTTGTATCCAATCTGTTTCTAATGTCATGTCATCTTTTTTCGTTTTATGTTTAAATAAAATTATTTTTTTAACAGTAACAAAAAAATCAATTTACATCAAACCAATATTTTACTTTTTTTTTTAGCTCTTCATTTACTGTATTTGTGACCTCTTTTATGTCTTTTCCATAGTAAAATAATGTATCATTAGCAAATAGAATTTTCCTGAGTTCAGATACTTTAACAAAATCGTTCATATATAAAATAAATAATTTGGGTCCAAGACCCAAGCCTTGGGGCACACCCCATTTGATATCATACCTTTCTTATTCTGTGTCATTGATTTGTACATAATGTTTTCTGTTTTCTAAATAACTCGCTATCCATTGAGAACTATCCCATACATGCCATACTTGTTAATTTTCTTAAGTAGTCTTGAATTATTTATTCAAATCGAAAGCTTTTTGTAGGTCAATGAATATACTTAAAAAATAATTCCCATTGTCAATTTCGGTTGCTATTTTTTTCGGTTAGTTCCATTATTGCAATTGCGGTTGAATGTTTTGCCCTAAATCCATACTGGTTATCATTCAAGATGTTTGTTTTTTTTTGCAAAAAATTACCAAGCCTTGTCGAGCACAAGAGTCTGGTGGTTTGTATACACAGCTTATTAAAAAAAAAAATTCAGTTGTAAATGTAATTTCCACAGATACAATTTCAATTCCATTATTTTCAGTTGTTGTTATTTCATTTACCATTTTGCAGTTCAAATCAGAATGTATATAATCCCCCCCCCCCCCCCACCACCACCACCTCTTTTGCTCTTCCTATAGACCCTTTTATGGGGGCGGTGACAAAAAAAGCTGCACGCGCAGTTGGCAACGGAAGTGGCGTTATTCTCCATTCATTTAGATAGAGACGCGAACTTTTCGAGCACATTCCAGCTTCCAATTCCAGGAAAAATGTCTGGCTGTTGTGTGTATGGTTGCCAAAACCGATATTCTACCGGCGGCCTAAAGTTTTACCGGATTCCAAGAGGATCACGACCATTTCAAAGCAACAGGCGCCGTCTGTGGCTACAGGCGATCAAACGCGTTGACTGGAATGAAAACAATAATCAGAAATGCTCGCGTCTGCAGCGCCCACTTTATATAAGGTAAGGTTGTCTATTTAGCTGGAAAGCCCGGTTTACATTAGTGAGTGTCTGTATGATGTAAATTAATAATGAAATGTAGCTGAATTTTGATAAGCTGGTGTTAGGCTTGGTTAGCAGCTAGCAGGCTAGGCTTGTAAATAAACATGTACATTTGCAGGTAGTCCTGATTTCGTGCCTTCTGTATTTTCGTACACAAAACAAAGCCAGCTCATTTTTTTCCCCTTTTAGTTTGTTTTCTCTTGCATAAGCACTACACATCTGCTGCTTTTATTACTGACACTATCTAAGCATCTTAGCGCTATCTTAGCACTCTGACTTGACTCTTCTGTAGTGTACTGTTCATTTATTTATTTATGGTTATTTAATGGTTAGGTATGAATCTGCTTGTGCATATAAATGTTGTCCTATGTTGCACTTTAATGTTTGCTAATTTAATTTCCGATATTTTGTTTGTTAGGTACCATAGGAAAATGAAGTGAGCAGACAGAGCTAACACTTCAGCAAGTTCTGTTTCTTCTAAACCAAGAAGAAGAACAAGAATGCAGCCTGGATCATTGTCCCGGTATGAATATATTTCATCTTACAATCAACTTATTGATTGTAAGATGAAATTCTTGAAAACCCATCCCTTCCAAGAATATTCTTTCTTTGCTTAAATCGTATAACTACCTGGAATGCACTTACAACTTAAACTTACTGCACTGGTTGCACCACGTACTAATTATTCACTTTTCTATCTTAAAGGTGAAGAGGATCTCCCAGTTCCAAAGACAGTGTATGATGATCTGAACCTGAGACATAGTCAACTTCAGGCAGACTATGTCAACCTGCGACAGGAGTGTGACACACTACGAGCTGAAAATTTAAAGATAAAAGAGGAGCTGCAAAAATCTATATTTTCCTACACCACTGTACAGTACTTAACATGTAATGACTTGTAATAAACTGTACAGTATCTCATTTATTTGTAATGAATGAATGATGATGATTTTTTATTGAGTATGTCACAAAGTCAATATACAGTACATAATACATTACACGTATACATGTACGTGTAGACATATTAATGTCATTTCTTTACAGAAGTAAACATATCTCAAAGGGTTATGGGAAGAAGTGTTAACTTTTTGAATCCCACTCCTTACAGTCACTTAAACATTAATAATGTCCGGTTTCCTCTGAACCATCTTCGTCACATCCGGTTTTACTATATAACTTATATTTACAATGTCCACAGATAAGCCATTTATACTAATTTAATATACTAACCATTACAACATTGCATCACTATACAGGGATGAAAGTGGCCAATCATGAAAAAAGCGGAAAGTCACCCCCCCCAGAAAAAAAAATAAAAATTCCGGGGGGGGGGCTTTAATAAATAGCAATAAAACATATTTTTAAACAATTGTAGTGGTTTTTATTTGAAAGTTGATATCAAAACACGGCACTGACCCCGATTTTGCGACATCAAAGTCTGATAACGAGCCGAGAGAGCGCACTCGCGGCGCAGCTCGGGGCGTGCGGTGTCCGCAGCACCAGAAGAGCACACAAGCTCGCGCGGCCCCGCACACATGTACAAGTTTAATACGAGACATGTACTTTTGTTTCTGAATACGGGACGATTACATTTTTCAACGTACAGTTGGCAACCCTAAACACAATTATACATATATAATACACACCCAAAATTTCAACGTATTTGGGAAAAAAAATAAAATAAAATTACCACGCGGCTAAAAAAAAAAGCGGAGATCCGCTAAAAAGCGGAACTCTTTCATCCCTGACTATAACGACTCAGAATACTAGATTTGTATAATTTTTTAAACTGCTTAAAGTTTGAACAGTGTTTTAGTTCATCACTCAGGCTGTTCCATATTTTAGTTAATGATGTTAACACCCTTTTCCATACATGTTGTTACCATTAGACAAAGACATGATTCATCTATAATAATCAGCATTGGGGATATGATTTAATGACTAAATGGGTAAGGAAATAACTGTAACATAACATAGTAACATAGCATAACGGCTCAACTCAGACATTCCCTACGTCCTATGTCCTGTGTCCTTTCCTTTGACTAGGAAGAACTTTGAATTTTAGCACACAAAACTCTGAATCTATGTCATGGTATTTCACGTCCTGTACATGACCGCAGACAACATATTCGTAGGCGTCCAGTGACTTATAGGCTCGCAATTTCTCCCTCGTGTACACACTGGGTTTCTCTATTAAATAAGTATAAATATCTGGCCTCTGTATATTAGGCCACTTGCTAACATCATCCAGCCACTCACTGATCGCATTAGGATCTGGCAGTCGGACACCATTTGCCAAAGTCAGCTTGTTGAGGTAACATTCGCGATCTTTTGATGAAAGTTCCTTTGCATACACTGAGGAGTAGCGGAGTTCTGCCATGCTTCTGTTGCCAGCTGCGCGCGCAACCGCGCCTTTGTTTACTAACAGAAAAAGGGTCTATTTACTGAGAAAAGCTTATATCCATCCAACTGTATCTCATTCCCCAAGGATCAATACTTGGACCTCTGTTATTGTCACTGTACATAAATGACCTTCCCAAAACATGTAATAATGTGAATTTTCAAATGTATGCAGATGACACTGTAATTTATACTCAGGCAAGGATGTGGATGCTCTGGTCCCTCTCTAGAGCAATGATGGCCTTCCTTTCCTCAGGCAGAGGAAAGGAAGGCCATCATTGCTCTAGAGAGGGACCAGAGCATCCACATCCTTGCCTGCGGACAAAGGGAGATGCACGGTGATCTTGGACTCAGCTGATTATGAGGCTAAGGTGAACAGCTTACTCAGTGACACGACAACATACGAAGTACTAAAACGGGACCCCACCAATGGGTACAAAAAGAAGATCATTGATTGCTTACAGAAGTTGAGGAAAGAAGAAGTCATTGATCGACAGCTGTATTACAGACTGTACCCTGGTGACGCTATCCCGTGCATCTATGGCCTCCCTAAGATTCACAAACAAGGAGTACCACTCAGACCCATTGTGTGTAGTGTTGACTCTATCACATATAATTAGGCCAAACACCTAAAAACCATCTTGGCTCCATTGGTGGGTAACACGGAGCACCACATTGAGAACACAGCCGAATTTGTAAACAAAGTTAAGTTTCTCCAGTTCGGTCAGGATGAGACAATGGTTTCCTTTGATGTAACCTCTCTTTTCACTTGTATCCCCACAGCGGTAGCGGTCAAAGCAGCGAGAAGGAGTTTACTACAGGATTCCAAGCTAGAAGAGAGAACCAAACTTTCACCTGACCAAATCTGCCAAATGCTTACCTGGCCAGCCAAATGATATCTCTCTGTATTTCCTATACAGAGGGTGGAGCGAGGGTGTCCATTTGGACACCCTCGCTCCTCCGGTTAAAAACGGACTCCGCGATTCTGATTCGTTCAAAGATGGTGACGTCAGTGCACCCGCCTTTGCCCGCAAAGTCACTCTTAGGCAGCGGAAGTTCCTCCTCAGTTTTGAATCAAGATGGCGTAATCTCTGATTGGTTCACTTAGCTGTCTGTCTACGCGCAACCGCAGCGCGTTCTGGATCAAGCGTTACCAGACTCATCCGCTGGCACAGCGATGAGTCATGGATTCTTCCAGGCAAGCCAACTGCTGGAAATTTGTCTGAATACCACCTATTTCCAGTTCAGAGGGAACTTCTACAGGCAAATTCATGGCTGTGCGATGGGCTCACCGGTCTCCCCTATCATGGCTAATTTATACATGGAACAATTTGAACAGAGTGCCTTAGCTTCATATCCAGGCACTCCACCCACACATTGGTATCGTTATGTTGATGATAATTTTTCAAAAATCAAAATTCAAGATTTGGAACCTTTTACTGCACATATCAATTCTGTAGATCCGAACATCAAATTCACCTGTGAAGATGCCAAGGACAACACATTGACGTTCTTAGATTGTGCAGTAACGATAGGAGGAGACCGGCGACTCCAAGTAGAAGTCTTCAGGAAGCCCACACACACAGACCAATACCTGCTTTTTGATTCACACCACCCACTGCAGCACAAACTGGGTGTTATTCGGACATTACAACACAGGGCCCAAGTGGTTCCCACAAGCACAGAGGGTAAGGAGAAAGAAGAACAACATGTGCAGGAAGCCCTCTCTCTCATCCACATTCCTGACCTGTATGGCATTTGCTCCTTCTTTTACCCTTATCCAAACTCGACAGTTGCTGCTATTTGGTTTTGCTTTTTTAAAAGCCTTGCCTCTCTTGCAACATCTTTTTTTTTTTTTTCAAGTGCTCATTCACATATACGTTTGTGCCTTTCAGGTTTTTTTTTTTTTTTTTGCCTGTTTCAGTAGATCATTTTTGTGTTTTCTGTTTGTAAATCGCACAATGATGGATGGTTTGTTTTTACCATCTCTTTGGAAGCATGCAGATAATGTGTCTTGTTGAAAGTTAATACCTTTTTTTGAGAAAAAAGTCAGTCAGTTGCGGGTCCAGTGTGCAAAGCTCTTCAGGTGGTGCCTCTTCTCCAGCAGCACCACCTGGATTCACAACTCTGGCATTTGAGTGATGTTGTTTCTAGGCCAGATATCAAAACATCCTCTTTTCTGGAGTACTGCTCCAAGTCCTTCACACACTGTTCAAGCTGAATTATAAATTTGTATTTTTCTCTGACAAGAGCTTTCTTTCAGGCCCTGGATCCCCTCCAGCAAGTCGTCCAGTCGTCATCTTGTGTGACATGTCATTCAATGTTTTTTTAATGACCTCTAAGTCCTCCCCAAAATCGACACCTTTTTTCGATGCCATGGTGTCTTTTCAAAGTTGTTGCACTCTTTGTTAGCCAACACTCACTCTGCATTCACTCCTTGTGTGATTCCAAGCAGGCAAAGCCAGTGAATGCCACACCCATCGGCGAGGCCCAACCCAGACACACGGTATAGCCCTGTGTGCTCTGGGGAGGCTTGAGCTGGTGAAGCTGGTGCTAGCTGCTCTGCGGCTATAAAGAATGCTGAATGTATTCATGTAGCTCCTAGCTTCAATTAAAAATGAGCACAGAGCAAGAGCATTTATTTAACTTTTATTGTTCCCATCAATTGCCTTTATGTGGTTGCATGGTTTGTTTTTTAATGGTGCAAATTATACAGTTCTTTTTTTTAGCTTTTATGTTATGTGATTGTTTATTTGTTTGCATGTGTGCAAGCATGCCCAAAACACTTCCACAAAATAACCAAAAAAGTCCTTTAAGTAATTGACGATTTTGTGCCATTGTCATATAGCCTGGGAATTCCCAGGCCGCTTCCGTTCGTTGCGAACTGGAAGGCGGCCTGGAAACTCGTCCAAGCGAGAGTCCCAGATTTAGGGCCCCAATCAGAGAGCGGGGGAGGTGTGGCAAGACGGTGACGCGTACCACATGACAAACGGAAGCTTGTAGTTTGAACTGACAACTGACATGATTGGCTATGGACTTACGTATACGCTCAATGATAGACATTCATAACGCCCAATAAACGGCCGTTGGCAATCGCTAACCACACCTCCGCTACGGGATTTTTCGAAGCGAGTTTCCAGACCCATATCTCACTTGTGATATGGTCAGGTGTTAACCAGACTAATTGTCATATACTGTACCTCTTTTCTCATGAATGAATGCTATTTGTTGGCTACAAAGAACTCCAGGAATATTGTAACATTTCGCAAGTAAATTTCATGGCCCAGGTGTTGAATTTTCTCTTCACCTTGAGCATAATTGACCAAAAACTGAAACAAACATAGCGTGTCTTTATGATGTAACAGTATGAAACAGCTAGCAGAAAAGCTAATAGTACTTTTCCTTGACAGCGTCACATCGACTTCACAGCCCTTTCATGTTCTGGCAGAGGTGAGTTCTATTTGACTGTGGCACACACAAAAAACTGACCAGTGTTTACAGAGCCTCAAAGTTTATAAATGTAAAAAACACGAACCACATTGAGCCCCAGAATACTGAAAAGCGGTGGAATAATTTTAACAGGCTATATAAGTTATGAATAATATTATGAATTACTTCAACAGTAAAAACACTCATGTTTCAAATGATCTGCATTCAGGAATAGACTTACATTTTTTGTTATGTGTGAAATTGGTAGGTACCATTTCAGGAAAGCATTATGACCTTGGGAAAGATCTTCCTTGACCTTTTAGGACTACATATTTTGAATTTTATTGCTATAGAAAATATTAAGTTAAATGATAAAATACTGATACTGAACCCTAACGCCTGATGACACTGATAAAAAAGATCACATGACACATGTGTGTAGGGCTGGCATAAAACACTCTGCTCTTATAAACGCACTATAAACGCAGGTGTCTTCTACTTTACCCGGGCCCTCCATCCTCTGACCTCACATCTGCTGAATGGTCAGGTTGTTTAGGTCGACTGCAGGGCTTAAGGACAGCAGCTGAGTTGGGTACAACTTTAATGCAACAATGATAAGGTAGATCTGTTACATGTTTGTGCACTGCTGTGGGCTGCTGTGTTCACTATTAGTCACTATTGTTTCAGATCTGCAAGTGCTGGTCTGTCTACCTTATAGCTGAGCATGGTCAGAGGCTCGGGCTCTCGGTTATAGATTCAGCCTCTCGGTTACAGGTTCAGGCTGTCGGTCACAGGCTTGGGCTCTTGGTCATGACACTGATTTTTTTTTTTAAAAGATCACATGACGCGTGTGTAGGGCTGACATAAAACACGCTGCTCTTAGCCTATTCAAAGTAGAGGGCGCACTATAAAAGCCTCACATCTGCTGAATGGTCAGGTTGTTTAGGTCAACTGTCACAGGTTCAGCCTCTCGGTTACAGGTTCAGGCTGTCGGTTACAGGTTCAGGCTGTCGGTTACAGGTTCAGGCTGTCGGTTACAGGCTCGGACTCTTGGTCACAGGTTCAGGCTGTCGGTTACAGGTTTAGGCTCACAGTCACAGGTTCAGGCTGTCGGTCACAGGCTCGGGCTCTCGGTCACAGGTTCAGGTTCTCAGTTACAGGTTCAGGTTCTCAGTTACAGGTTTAGGCTCTCGGTCACAGGTTCAGACTCTCGGTCACAGGTTCAGGCTCAAGGTCTTGGTCAGGGGTCCAGAGTCTCAGTCAGTCTCTTGGTGTGGTGCAAAGAGCACTTTGTTTTCCGGTAGGTGTACAGTTGTGGTTAGTGTGACACATTTTCTTTAGGGTATGTAACTTTATTGATGTAACTGCCTATACGGTGTGCCCGCCTCCTCTTTTGAGTGGCTCTTGACTGTTGCTCCTGAATAAACAGTATAAACAGTATAAACACATTTTACTTTTATTTGTTTACGGTATACTGTTGAACTAAATATTCTTCAAGCCTTCAGAGCAAATGCACACTTATTGGTATGGGCAGAACCTAAGTACTTTATATATCTTTTTCTGTGCAAAGTTTCTAGGTGAGTAACACCAGCCACTTGTTTTCTTCATAATATAATATTCTGCAGAAAGGGAAAAGTACTGAAATATAAAATAAAGATCCAAAAAGGAAAAACTCAAGTACATTATTTAACAGGAATCTTTTAAACTCTCTCCTCTCTCTCCCGTCAATGTGGGTGTATGTCAATCATGTTTAGGGCCTCTGTGTATGTACTGTGTCTGAAAGATATTCATTAGGATCTTCTTACCTTTTTAGTCTGTCATGGTAGTTTTTTTTTTAAGGGACAGTTGACAGCCAATTACCCGCTCCATGGTGCAGAGTATCACCTATTCTTAAAGGTGCTGTATCTGATTTTTGTTTCTTATAAAACATGAACAATACATTTTTTAATTGTTTGCAGTGGTCCAAAATTATTATTCATTTTGATGAATTTATAAGCACTTTTCATTCAACATTCAGAGACCAGAGCAGAGTTTTTTTCATGGTAAAGGTAACGAAAACTAGCATGCTATCCACGCACTTCCTGATGATCAGACAATAAAATGGTTTGTAATTGGATGCAGACAGTACACAGCTGATTTATTTACCTCAAGAGCTGCTTATACAATACAGCTCTGGAATGTGTTTGGGCAAAAGGAACATTTTTGCTTGAGTCTATAAACTACTGACAATATTTCCCCCAAATTCCAAATAAAATTATTATTTATATTATTATTTATATTTGAGCATTTATTTGCAGAAAATGACAAATGGTCAAAATAACAAAAAAGATACATGTTTTTAGACCTCAAACAATGCAAAGAAACAAAACCAAATTCATTTTAAAAGAACATAATACTAATGTTTACACTTAAAGATCCCATGACATGGTACTTCTTGATGCTTTTATATGGCGCCTTAATGGTTCCCTAATACTGTAAATGAATCCTTCTTCAAAATCAAGACTCAGTGCATGAGAAAGCCTCATGAACACAGTCAGAGTCATAAATATGTCTCTGAAACACTTTATTCTGGGCGTTGTTGCTTGAATGCAAATGAGGAGGACAGAGACAGGCCAGTGCACCGGGTGGGGGTGTGGCCAAACTCTCCGCTCTTTCCTCTTTAGCGGTGCGATGTGCGCTGGCCCCACTTTCGCGTTTAAGCGCAGAGGAAGATATGAGACGATTTCCATTGAAAAATAAACACATTTCCACAGAAAATAAAATTAAACCACTGCTGTTTCAGAGGTTCGGAGCCGCGGATAAAGGAAATCCGAGCCTGGAAACACTCTCACGTGTCTCCAGGCAAATAAACGCAAAAAACCGCATCTCGCATTGCGCAGCTTGTTCGCGGTCCAAACTCTCTGGGCGTGATTTCCAGAGACGGTGGGTAGTGATCCAGACGGGGGGGGGGGGGGGGGGGGGGGGACCACATTTGCATTTTTCCCTGAGTGTGACGTCAGAAAGTTCCCTTGTTCAGAATCGCCCGTTTGTCTTTTTTTCAAACGCGGAAAAGGATCGCAAATGCTCAGTTTACACATATCACAACTTTTAGCCACGGGGGGGGGGGGGCATGGGACCTTTAAGAAGATTTCAGAAATCAATATTTGGTGCAATAACCCTTATTTTTAATCACAGCTTTCATGCGTCTTGGCATGCTCTCCACAAGTCTTTCACATTGTTCTTGGGTGAATTTATTCCACTCGTGGTGCAAGAACTGTAGTAGCTCAGCTTTGTGTTTGTGTTGGAATTCAACAGACGCTGGAATGGAATGGCTGTAATACATGTAGAGATGCTGATTTCAGAAAAAAAGTGCAGTGGTCTCTTTTCTTTCTTTTTTTCCAGAGCTGTAATGCAAATACATGGAGAAAGCAATCTGGTACAGAGCCTGTAAGCTAAAGAAGACATATTATGCTTTGAATTTGTTCATTGTAAACTTCAATGTTGATGTAAACAAGCGAAATAAGAGAAAGCGCTTCATTGACTTTCTCAGAGTGGCCATATGGGGTAGATGAAAACAAAGATTTTTTTAAAACGGAAATTAAATGCGCCAATGCAGGACAATAGAGCATCACTCCAACATGCATGAATCAATCACAACATAACTTTGAGTCAGCTAATGGTGAGCGAACACTGTTACAACAAGGTTAAAAGCTCATAAAAGTCCAGTTTGCATAATATATTCCCTTTAAACCCCTGACAGGCCAAGATTTAACTGACTTAAAGTTGCCTCTAACTTTTTGAGAAGAGCAATTGACTTAATGTGATTGAGGCATATTTATGCACCAAACAGACTTTTGCAGTTAGAATTTCAAGTGGTAGCAGATGGCCCAGGCTCATTTAAAGTTGTGAGACTGAAAAACTGGGAAACCAACATGGTCTTAAAGAGACTCAACTGGTCAGCTCCAGATCTGGCAACCCCAGTTTTGAGCCAGGACTATTGAAGTTCACACTGGTCTCATATTGTTTTGAAAGGCCGACTGCTGCGATTGAAAAGGTGGACTTATTGGCCCACAAAATCAAAGAACATCTCCAAACCCAGACTTTTAATACAGAGCAGTGCAAGGAAAAACTAGCCATCCCCGAAAAAGCTTTTGTGTGAAATTGCATCGCCGTCACCCCCCATGGACTTGAGTGGTTACATTCAAGCCACAGACTTGTTAGACTAAAATCAGCGGCTGTACAGAAGGCTTACTAAAAGTGGTAAAGTCAAAGAATGTTGACAATTTTCACAGTGTACTTTGTGGACCATTCTAAATCCCATTTAGCAGAACGGTCAAGCACTCCCTGTACAAACACAAAAGCGGAGTATTTTTAGATGAGTTTTCTGGCTGGAACATGAGAGAAATGTCAGAGTTATTAAGTAGTTAAATTCTTCAGTTGTAATATAAGGCTATACAGTTTATTTTGAGCTGTGAAGTACAGCTCTGGAAAAAAATAAGAGACCACTGCAAAATCAGTTTTTCTGATTTTACTTCTTTTAAGTATGTGTTTGGGCAAAAGGAACATTTTTGTTTGAGTCTATAAACTACTGACAACATTTCCCCCAAATTCTAAATAAAAATATTAGGGCTGTCAGTTTACAGTAACGCGTTAATTAGATTAATTACAATTACACTGCAAATTAACACATTATAAAAATTAACGCAATTAATTATGAGTGGCAATTCAATGCGCACACATTTTAAATTTGGCAAATCGCTGCTTGGGCCTTTGAACGGCAAGTTTATTTATAAAAAAGATCGAAGAGATCAACAAGAACGTGATTTGTAGCTTTTGTCAAAAAGAATTTTCTGATCACCAAATCACCAAACCACGCTCGCAGAATTTGGGAAACGAATGAGCAAAGCAGCCGCAGAAAAACTGACAAACTCAATCACAAAGTGGGTTCATTCGTTCACTCACTTGATCGCTCACTCACTCACTCACAATCTCTCTCTCTCTCACACACACACACTCTTAAAATGCGATTAATTAGATTAATTAATTACTAATCCTTTAATTAATTGCATACATTTTTTTAATCGCCTAACAACACTAAAAATATTATTGTTTAGAGCATTTATTTGCAGAAAATGACAAATGGTCAAAATAACAAAAAAGATACATGTTTTCAGACCTCAAACAATGCAAAGAAACAAGATCAAATTCATTTTAAAACAACATAATACTAATGTTTACACTTAAGAAGAGTTCAGAAATCAATATTTGGTGCAATAACCCTTATTTTTTAATCACAGCTTTCATGCGTCTTGGCATGCTCTCCACAAGTCTTTCACATTGTTCTTGGGTGACTTTATTCCACTCCTGGTGCAAGAACTGAAGTAGCTCAGCTTTGTGTTTGTGTTGGAATTCAACAGACGCTGGAATGGAATGGATTTTATTCTTCTGTGGCGGGATTCTTGAAGAATTCAGGCTTAGTCGAGATAAGCGTTTTAAGGTGATTTATTGTGCTCCCACAGTGCAAAAAAAAGGTGTCCAATGTGTGTGAAAAAATATTTACAGTGCTGGTGTGATATATCAAAAAAAAAAACAGTTTTTTAACAGACTTCCCCTTTAAGTCTTTTGTTTTCTCGCTTTCACTCTGTCTGCGCACGTTACCTTCAATGTAGCCAAGCCAAGACTGACGGCAGCGCTGCGAAGCGCACCGTTTTACCCCCATTGCCCCGCCCACATTACGTAACATTACTTTAAAAAGCTGATTTACACCATTCCACTATTAAATGGCCAACATTTCTGGTGCCAACAGGTGAGCACAGATAATAGCTTTCATGCCACCTCAATGAATCATATACAGACGCTCCTCGACATACGAACATTCGACTTACGAACATTCGGAGTTACGAACAGGGTCGGAAAAAAAAAAAAAGTTAAATGTTTGGGCAAAAGCGCTGTACATGTACGCAAGTGAGTTTTTGTATTTAGCGCCTATTCCGACTTCCGCGTACAGTACGTAGTGCGTATTTCCGCCGCTGACGCACAGTACGTAGTGCGTATTTCCGGTGCTGCGCAGCATCCCCCAAGCGTCACGCCCACTCAGTTGAAGTGTTCATACGTACTTGCGGTGTTACGCACTTTGTTGTTTTATCTTGCATGCGTAATCCAATATGGTTGGTGAAAAGCGAAAAGCTTCTAGTGAAGCTTCTAGTGGAAATGTGAAAAAGCGGCAAGCCATCTCATTTGAAAAGAAAATGACGATATTCACTAGCTAGGACCACGCCATCAACATAATGCAGTGAAGATGTTTATTATTGAATGATAGAGGATGTCTCGGTGAATAGGTGGTGATGGCTGGGTTGAGACATTGGGTGGGGGCTCCGTCTCAATCTTCGATTGGCCCAGCGGAACGGGACCCCCCCCCTTTAGGAGATGTCTTGTGGCTGAAAGACAAACGAGATAGGGGTGGGAGGGAGGGGTCGAGATAACCGAGACGAACTGGAATGAAGGGATGAGTGGCTATAAATGGCTCCGGGAAATTAGAGGTGTGGTTATGGTGAACTGTGATTCGCTGGTGAGGAGGTGGTTGAGGCGTGGTCCTGCTCCTGAATTTCAGTTAATCACATTAACTCCATTTCACTAGCTAGGACCACGCCATCAACATAATGCAGTGAAGATGTTTATTATTGAATGATAGAGGATGTCTCGGTGAATAGGTGGTGATGGCTGGGTTGAGACATTGGGTGGGGGCTCCGTCTCAATCTTCGATTGGCCCAGCGGAACGGGACCCCCAAAAGTTTTTGAAAGAGCATAAAGTGGAATGGGTCTGGAGGAGATCGTTGAGGTCGTGACGATCGTACACGAGGTAGGTGCTGGAGACCCGACAACCAAGGGTTCGAATTTTTCCGGTCGGGTACATCTGCCCTGGCCGTGGACATAGTGGCGCCAATGCGAAATAAATGAATGGAGAATGGATGGGGTGTTATGCCAGAAGAGGTCTGTGAAAGGCGAGAGGTTGCCGGAGCGCAGAGTGAGAGTGCAACGGTAGAGAAGGTCCGAAATAAGTGGTAGGCGTTTCGGAGGAAGGCGAGGTTCAGTTTTTGCAGTCCTTTAATCAGGCACGGGAACATGAAGATGAGACTGGCAGTCTTCGCCAGAAATCAGCTTGTATATGAGATTTATCCCTGAGAGGTAAGCCTGGACCTACTCCCGCGGGAGGATTCATGGGGGCCGGTGCATAGTGTTCTGGGCAGCAGATTTGCTGTCCCCGTGACCCAGAAATGGAAAAGCAGAAGATGGATGGATGGATGGATGGGTGGCAAGCCTGGACGGTGGAGACGCAGACGTTCCTGGAGTGGCGTGAGAGGGTGCTGAAATTGCAGATGATGGTGACGTCGGATGAGCAGAGGGGAAGCTGATGAAGGTGGTGTTGACTGATTTATTATTGTTAGAATGAATGGGAATGCCTGGATTAATCAGACCCCCCAAAAAATGGTGGAAAAGTAGGACGAAGTCCCGATGAAGCTGAAGGCTAATTGTGCGATTCGAGGGCTCTGGAAGCAATGCAGAATCCGACTACTGCCGAAGATTCGGATTGAACACTGGAGAAACTGGAGCTGCGTCGTGAAGGTGCCGTATGGCGAATGAGTCAGGAGTGATGTAGAGAAACTGTGACGTGGAGGGTCTTCTCCCCTGACTGAGGAGTTGGACCTTTGCTGGAGTGGGGTCACTCGCGCCAGCGCAGATGGTTGACGGACGTGACCATGATAATGCTGATGTGCGTCAGCATGGGTTCGGATGGCAAGCATAGGAACCTGTAGGTGAAGAAAGCCACGCTCGAATGTTGAGGGTTGGATAGGTGAGGGATGAGAGTCGGAGGGATGGGGGGTCGGAGTGATGAGGGTCGGGGGGATGAGGGTCGGAGGGATGAGGGTTGGAGGGATGAGGGTCGGGGGGAGGGGACCTGTCGGGAGCGAGACCTGACGGGAGGAAGATCTCCTATTGTGAGTCGAGAGGGAGGCAGAGAAAGACCCGTTGTGGGTCGGAAAGGAGTGAGACCCGTTGTGGGTCAGGAGAGAGGGAGACCCGTCATGGGTTGGGAGGGAGGGAGACCCGTCGTGGGTCATGAGAGAGAGAGAGGCGGAGAAAGACCGGTCGTGGGTCGAGAGACCCATCGTGGGTCGAGAGAGAGACCCGTTGTGGGTCGGGAGACCCGACGTGAGAGCTGGGCGAGCCGTCGTGAGAGCCAGGCGAGCTGTCATGCGGTCGTGAGAGCCGGGTGAGCCGTCGTGAGACCCAGGCGTATTGTCATGCCGTCGACCTGACGGGAGGAAGACCTGTTGTGGGTCAGGAGAGAGGTGGGGAGAAGAAGACCTGTCGTGGGTCGGGAGAGAGGCAGAGAAAGACCCGTCGTGGGTTGGGAGGAAGGGAGACCCGTCATGGGTCAGGAGAGAGGGAGACCCGTCGTGGGTCAGGAGAGAGGCAGAGAAAGACCCGTTGTGGGTTGGGAGGGAGGGAGGGAGACCTGACGGGAGGAAGATCTGATGGGAGGAAAGGAAGCTATGCCTTTATTAGTCCCACAGTGGGGAAATTCCAGTTCTGCATTTAACCCATCCTGTTATTAGGAGCAGTGGGCAGCACATTACTGCGCCCAGGGACCATCTCCATGATCTTCTTGCTTCGGCTTGGTCAGGACCTAAACTGGAGGATTTACCTATGGTGCATGTTTTGGGTTGATGGGGGAAACCGGAGTGCCCGGAGGAAACCCACCCAGACACGGGGAGAACATGCAAACTCCACACAGAAAGGCCCAGGCGACCCGGGGATCGGACCCAGACCATGCACGCAAACTCCACACAGAACACACACCTGAAGACCTGTTGTGGGTCAGGACAGAGGTGGAGGAGAAGACCCGTTGTGGGTCGGAAGACTCGACATGAGAGCCGAGCGAGCCGTCGTGAGAGCTTGTCATGAGGCCAAGCGAGCAGTCGTGAGCCGTTGTGAGAGCCGTCCTGAGAGCCAAGTGAGCCGTCGTGAGAGCCGTAGTGAGAGCCAGGCGAGCCGTCGTGAGAGCCGTCGTGAGAGCCGTCAAGAGAGCCGTCAAGAGAGCCAGGCGAGCCATCGTGAGAGCCATCGAGAGAGCCAAGCGAGCCGTCGTGAGACCCAGGCGAGCTGTCATGCCGTCGTGAGAGCCAGGCGAGTTGTCGAGCCGTCGTGAGAGCCAGGCGAGTTGTCGAGCCGTCGTGAGAGCCAGGCGAGTTGTCGAGCCGTCGTGAGAGCCAGGCGAGTTGTCGAGCCGTTGTGGGAGCCAGGCGAGCTGTCGAGCCGTCGTGGGAGCCAGGCGAGCTGTCGTGCTGTCGTGGGAGCCAGGCAAGCCGTCATGAGACCCAGACGAGATGTCATGCGGTCGTGAGAGCTGGGTGAGCTGGCGGTCATCATGCTGTCATGAGAGCCGGTGAAACGTTGTGACAATCGGCCAGTCGTCAGTCGGCTTGGAACCTGTGGAAAAGCTAAGGACCTGAGGGTGGAGGTGCATATTGGGGATGTTCACAGGGCAGGTACGGGTTGAATGCTGGACAGATGAGAGCGGTCGAATTTGGAGACCGTAATAGTAGTCGCGACATGAGAGCTGAGAATGATGAAAGAATGCAATGATGTAGCATGAGCAGGAGAAGATGAGGATTAGATGGCGAGAGCATCGCTGAGGATGCGTATAGGATAGAATGGTGAAGTCATGAGCTGACGTCGATGGTAGGATCCTCGATCGGGAAAGAGGTGGTGAGCCAAGATGGTGTAGCTCAGGTGAGGGCGGAACTGGGAGGAGCTGAATAGTGTGACACGTGGTTATGATGGCTTAAGCTCGCTTGTAATGGATGACGTGAGCTGCCCGAGCTATAATAGCGTGAAACGGCAAGGGCCGGAATATGAATTGATGGCGAGCGGGTGTAAAGACAGCTAGCGTACGTCAAAATTGCGTGAGCAGCACGAGCTGAAATTGAGTGAGTGACATGAGTCAATGGGTGCTGAATATTGGAATAGCAGAGAAAGGATGTAGAGACTGCTTAGCTAACATGTGATGGAATGGTGTGAGCTAGCATGAGTTGCATGAGTTAGAATGGTCGGATGCGAGTCGGTAGGAGAGGTTGAATATGAGATGACAGTGTGCCAGTGCAGAGAGGAGTTAAGCGAACAAAAACATTCGTACGACGTTTCGGAGTGTGAACGAAAATAGTGTGAGTGGGCGTGGTGACTTGTGTAGGCTGCAACGACAGATAAAACATTTGGGTGTTGGGGAAAGGGGGGGGGGGCGATAGAGCAGAAGACGGGAAATGGATTAGAGGCCCTGCCTAATGTGGGTAGGGCGCAAGAAGCCATCTAGCTCATGATGACTGAAAAGAGAGAAATGAGAGATGGGGAGAAGATGCATGTGCATGGGAAATTGTGCAGCCTGCGAGACGGGGACAAGAATGAGACACGAAGGATGCAGGCACAGGGGGAGATGGCCAGCTTGAAAGCAGGCTGAGATGATACAAGAGAATTCAAGTGAAACTGCACAGTAGACAGAATACTTTTACTGGCCACTGGTGGTGATACTACTTAGCCCCCAGCAGGGGGAACTATGAGGCTGTAGTGGAGGAGAGGAGGGAGTGGCGACGCCTGCAGCTGCACGCGGGAAACTTGGTGGGAACCCGGAAGCTCGTTCGTCTCGTTCCAGGGCGCCGGGGTTACATTCTTGATCTAAACTGCTGAAGGTCTGTCTTGATGTGTCAGCCTGAAGGAGCACGGCGGGTGCTGGGCGGTACCGAACGCTGTGGTCGCTGGAGGCCGGGCCACGCTGTGCCGAAAGCCGTGGTTGCCAAAGCCGATCTGCGCACCGAGAGCCGGGGTGCGCCAGGCTGCGCGCTCGCCTATACGAGGAGGAGGCGAGGAGAGGGACAATGTGGTTATTCCGTATATGCCGCCAGCACAGAGATATTGACGGTGGGTGCTCCTTAGAGGTGGAGGTCCGCTGCGTGAGCGCGCGCCTGGAGCGTTCGCTGGGCGGCGCGGGCCGTGGGCTGGACGCCGCGGATATGCGATGGAAGATCCTCCGGCTGCGGATTCCTGAATAGAAATCCGTCGCGGCGTAAGGAATTGCGGACTGGAAGGAACGAGGAGACGTGAGGCAGGTTGGTGTTTGAATGTGACGGGTTGTTAACCCAGCTCGAGCGAGCTGACGCGGTTGAGCTGTCGAGATAACCGAGACGAACTGGAATGAAGGGATGAGTGGCTATAAATGGCTCCGGGAAATTAGAGGTGTGGTTATGGTGAACTGTGATTCGCTGGTGAGGAGGAGAAGGTGGTTGAGGCGTGGTCCTGCTCCTGAATTTCAGTTAATCACATTAACTCCATATAAAGAAACTTGATGCTGGTGAGAAGATAGTGAATGTGGCACGCGCATACAACATGAACCGTTCGACAATTGGTACGATATATAAACAAAAGGACCGCATTATGGAGCATGTGAAAAGTGCAGCGGGTATGCAATCCACCATCATATGCAAGAAGAGAGGGAAACTCATCGAAGAGATGGAGAAACTTCTTGGTATTTGGCTTGAAAATCAGCGGCAGGTGATTAAACTTGCTAAAGGTAAGCTAAACTTGCATTTCTTTTAAATAGGCTACACACACACAAAGTCTCACACTTACATTCACACACACGCGCTCTCTCTCACTCGCTGGCTCGCAGCACGGGAAGAGGAGAACGGAGCAGCGCGCAGGTACGTAAAAGATCGTTTTTAGCGCGGACAGGATGGCAAAACTGGCGCTTCTAAGTGTGCACCCCTAGATGCGACAGAGCACGCTGGAGAGGTTATGAGAAATTGTATACTCAACAAAAATATAAACGCAACACTTTTGTTTTTGCTCCCATTTTTCCTGAGATGGACCCAAAGATCCAAAATTCACTCCAGATACACAACACTACCATTTCTCTCAAACATTGTTCACAAATCTGTCCAAATGTGTGACAGCGAGCACCTCTGCCCCGCCGAGACAATCCACCCCACCTCACAGGTGCGCCACATCAAGATGCCGATCCGACATCATGACCAGTGCACAGGTGTGCCCCAGACTGCCCACAATAAAAGGCCACCCGGAAATGTGCATTTGTTTTGCTTTATTGGGGGTCTGGGGACTCAGAACCAGTCAGTATCTGGTGTGACCACCATTTGCCTCATGCAGTGCAACACATCTTCTTCGCATAGAGTTTATCAGATTGTCAATTGTGGCCTGTGGAATGTTGGTCCACTCCTATTCAATGGCTGTGCGAAGTTGCTGGATATTAGTGGGAGCTGGTACACACTGTCG
This sequence comes from Paratrypauchen microcephalus, assembly GCA_036785185.1. Classification (NCBI taxonomy): domain Eukaryota; kingdom Metazoa; phylum Chordata; class Actinopteri; order Gobiiformes; family Gobiidae; genus Paratrypauchen; species Paratrypauchen microcephalus. Next base: position 9,442,183 of record JAVJIX010000011.1, read on the forward strand.
TATACGCCGGTCAAGCACATCCCAAACATGCTCAATGGGTGACATGTCCGGTGAGTATGCTGGCCATGCAAGAACTGGGACATTTTTAGCTTCCAAGAATTGTGTACAGATCCGTGCAACATGGGACCGTGCATTATCTTGCTGAAACATGAGGTGATGTTCATGGATGTATGGCACAACAATGGGCCTCAGGATCTCATCACGGTATCTCTGTGTATTCAAAATGCCATCAATAAAATGCACCTGTGTTCTTCGTCCATAACAGCCTTTGAAGAGGAGTGGACCAACATTCCACAGGCCACAATTGACAATCTGATAAACTCTATGCGAAGAAGATGTGTTGCACTGCATGAGGCAAATGGTGGTCACACCAGATACTGACTGGTTCTGAGTCTCCAGACCCCCAATAAAGCAAAAAAAAAAAAAAAATGCACATTTCGGGGTGGCCTTTTATTGTGGGCAGTCTGGGGCGCACCTGTGCACTGGTCATGATGTCGGATCGGCATCTTGATGTGGCGCACCTGTGAGGTGGGGTGGATTGTCTCGGCGGGGCAGAGGTGCTCGCTGTCACACATTTGGACAGATTTGTGAACAATGTTTGAGAGAAATGGTAGTGTTGTGTATCTGGAGTGAATTTTGGATCTTTGGGTCCATCTCAGGAAAAAAGGGAGCAAAAACAAAAGTGTTGCGTTTATATTTTTGTTGAGTGTATTTGGTGGATAATGGATTAGGGTTCGCCGCGCGGAGCGCAACAGAGAAAGAACCGGGCGCGCGCATCTTCACGTGCTCTCCTCCGGGACCAACGCTCTTAGGGACAGGACTGCTCCGTCACATCTTCCAAAAAAGTAATTTGACAAAATAATAACAAATTGTATATATACTGTATATTGTTCATTTGTATTCTACGTTAAAAAAAAATCCACATTTTGTAGTAAAATGTTGGATTATGTTATAAATTGGAATAATGCTTTTCTTGAGAGATACAATTAGTTTTATAGATAATGTGCTGTACAAGAATGACAAACATGGCAGTATCCAACATTAAATCACTGGGATAACATTTAGTGTAATTACATGGACATTTTTTATTGTCCAAACTCTACTGGCATGTACCTTCTATATGCCACCTACATAAAAGGATGTATTCCAACGTATTTAAAAACTTAAAGTATCTATGTCAGGTTACACTACTCTCTTTACTTAAAGAGAGTTAAGATCATTATGTTTAACAGGGCTCTCAAGTCTCACGCTTTGAGAGTGTGACACACGCAATTCGACGTGTTCACACGCTCACACGCCACACATGGCATTTCTCATGCTGAGTTTTTTTTTTGTGCCCAGAAAATCATTCACTTTGACCACTTTTTAGGTTTAAAGTTTGACTTCCTGGTTGGAAATTGGGACAGAAATTGCTTCTTGGGTGGTATATAATCCCACCAAATTAAGTAAAAATCCGAGAATCATGAAAATCTATTATATGCACTTTAAATGTAATAGTTAAAAATGTCAAGAAGTCCACAAATAAAAGCGTGGCTAAGATACAGACTTGACCAGTTCATACACGATTATTACCAATAAATTTACAGCAGTATTCCAATCTCTCATTCCAATATTTTTCTAACAGTCCATTATTTTTTCTCAGTTCTCTGAACAATATCCAAATGCACGTGTCTATGTCCGTTTTTTTCCTCTGACACATACAACAGGCCACAACAGCTCTGCCAGAGAAAATCCTCATTTTTTTACCCAGAGACGAGCAATTCACCCATCTGTCTGTGTGGTTTTTCATCCTGTCTTTCTCTTGCTCCACTTCGCTTACAACGTGCTACTTCTTTATCTTTATCTTTATCTGGTGCTTCCACTGTTCCACGGGCTACGTCATGAATTAGTAAAGGAGAAGAAAAAATAACAAACTAATTAGGGACCTTCATCAGCGTATCGTGCACACTGTATTTTTTTTTCCCCGTCCCCCTCTGAGACTCGTAATAATCCGGGTTTGTGTTTTCTCTGAGGAGCTACAGTATAGAATGAAGCGCTATAAGAAAATGAATTTTGAATGAGCTATGCGCCTTTGTCATTTAAATCCACACAGAAATAAGTTCAGGCTAAAATAAAAGACTAATGCAGGCTTTTTAAATGGTAATACGACACAATTGTTACATTGATGCTGGAATTAGAACAAATACAATTATAAAAGAGAGAAAAATCTAGAACATGCATGCAAAATATTGTTATAGCAAATAGCAAATATAGCAGGTTGCTTAAAAGTTTGAGTGATTTCAATGTTTTCAACAGTTTTCTTTGTTTATAACTATTGCCCATGTTGTTGGCATCACCTTCGATCAGATCCTTTCCTACGAACATCACATCACAACATCACCAAAACCGTCTTCTGTCACCTCCGCAACATCGCTTGCCTCCGCCCATCCCTCTCCCCTCAGTCTGCTGAAACCCTCATCCACGCCTTTATCACCTCCCGCCTCGACTACTAGAACGGCCTGCTCTACGGTTCACCCTCCAAACTCCTCAACAGACTCCAGTACATCCAGAACACTGCTGCCCGCCTCCTCACTCGCACCTCCTCCTGTGAACACATCGCCCCTGTCCTCAAAGATCTCCACTGGCTTCCCATCCCTAGGGCTGGGCATCAAAATTCGGTTCCTCCATGGCACCGACCGAAATGCTTAGGTTCTTCTGGGTATCGAAATATGCCTCGTCTTTCGGTTCCACGTTTCGATACCCAGAGGTTAATCACGTGTGGCTCAGATATGTGCCTGCGTGTTTATGGCCTGATAATGCCGCCTGAGATTGGCCGCATGTATGAAAAACACAGCGTGGTCACGCCCCTCATTCACAGGCAAGGGTTAGGGTTAGGTTAGAGATTCACCTAACTTGTAGGGTGCTAATAAATTAGCTAATCCAATAGCTTGGCTGCGGAGTCGTCAAACCGTATAAAAATGCCAAAGTCAAAAGCGTGGTTATACTTTCGTAAGACCGACTCTAATACTGCGCGGTGCAGCATATCTGACAAAAGCTACAGGACGTTTTACGACCACACTCGGAAAGTACTGAGCACAGCGCTGTATCTGATATTTCATCGGGTAAGTTTGTTCCGCGAATTCCCTTGATCTGCTTTGTTTGTTAAGGTAGGAGCTAGCTAGGTTGTTGCAAGTTTACCGATGTATGTTAACGGTACTGTAGGATATTAGCAAGTAACTATTGTTTTTGGCAGTGTTTCTCAACCTTTTTTGTCTTGTGTACCCCTTGAGCCCTTTTGTCATACCGCGAGTACCCCCTCACTCATACGTGTTGATAATTCTCCAAAAGTAAAACGTGACACAACGGATTTTTAAATGGAAATCATTTTATTTCATCTCCTTAATTTGAAAATTGAATTCTCAGGCTTTTTCTCTCTTTTCTTTAACTCAAATTAGTTAAACATAAAAATAAAGAATGTTTCTTTGAAAATAATTTACCCAAATGAATACTAAATCAAAATAATCTTCCTTTGTTGTATCTAACTCTTGTGACACAACTGATTATTAACTGAATTTTGTTTTAATTTCGTATATGTTAATTTTCTTGAAGAAAAACTGTTAGATATGTGTGTGTGTGTGTGTGTGTGTGTGTGTGTGTGTGTGTGTGTGTGTGTGTGTGTGTGTGTGAGTGTGTGAGAGAGATAATGTGATGATGTGCAGTTGTGTTGTTAATTTACTTCAATAACTTGATATTCAATAACTTGGAAAATAAACTCCAGTATGTGGAATAGAATGTGTAATGAAATTAAATTTTTTCCTAGAATTAATATAAAATAGGAACCGAAAAAGGTACTGGTTAGGAATCGGTATCGAAATGAAGGTATCGATATTGGTATCGGCATCAGAAATTTTTGAACGATACCCACCCCTACCCATCCCTCAACACATCCAATTCATCAAACTCCTCACCAATGTGTACAAGTCCCTTCATAACCTGGCCCCCACCGCCACACCCCCGCCCGTGCCCTCAGATCAGCTGGCGCCAACCTGCCCAAACACATCAGAGACTCATCCACACTCCCCATCTTCAAAAAAGCCCTAAAAACTCACCTGTTCAAAACTACAATAATCAATAACTGCATTTCCTGTTTATCTGTTTCTTTCATTTGTCTTTGTTGTGTTTGAATCAATGTGAAGCGTCTTTGAGTGTCATGAAAAGTGCTATACAAGTTATATGCATTATTATTATTATTATTATTATTATTATTATTATTATTATTATTATTATTATTATTATTATTATTATTATTATTATTAAATGAGAATGCTTAGCCATTGTAAATGATTCACTTGCCTGGCAAATCCATGCGTGTCCTTGATTGGCTATTCTGCCTGTCAATCTGAAATCAGGGAGATTCACCAGTGACCAGACTTACATCATTGTTAAGTAGTGAGTGTATTCAGGATCCCAGCCAAAAGATTCATTACATTTTGAAGTATTAATTTAAGTAGCTTCTTTAATCTTTGGTTCAGTGTGCATTCCTCTGTACCAACCAACTGCAAAACAACACCCATGTGTACACGCTTACAAACCAGACTAGCTTCTCCAGACCAGTTCACTCGGCATTACCTCTAAACTCCCTTAATCCCTCCGGGGTTCATGAGCATTTACCGATCAAACCTGGCCTGATAAACGACCAACGCAGACGCTAAGACCTTGTGACAAGTCACAGTTATCCATTTCCATCAGAGAGGCGTGCTCAGGCCCCAAAGTCCCAGAGAGGCCCCAGAGCAGCCCCGGCACCCCTCATCAATAATAGGAGCAGCTCAGTCTAGTCCTCAGTATTCAGACACATGGGGTAATTGCTCATGTCACCGTGGTAACGCACAAGGAGTGAATACAGTGATGGATCGTGATCATGTTCCTCTCCTGCCTCATACTGGCTCTGCTCCTGATGTTCAGATTTCCACTCCTCCTCAGCTTCATCTTTCTCTATGATTGCATTCCTCATAGTCTGGCTTTTGTCCTGCTCGGTCAGATGTTGGCACACACATCAATCTGATAGTGAGAGCGTGGAACGGGGACATGTTTACAGTTCCAGTAAAGGGGAATGTGAATTATTCTATAGATAAAATTCAAATGTCTTATGTTAATGTTTTGTTACATTGATATATTGTGGCCATATAAGGAGCCAGTCACATTGCCGAGTTTCATCCTCCCAGGGAACGAGAGGTATGAGTTGTACTTTGAGGGTGCAGCAGCTTTACTGAGGAGCAAATCATTGCATATGGGGTTGAAATGAGAGTGTAAAAAGTCACAACGCTCCAGCACATGCAGCCAGTCATGAATCAATGCTAGTGCTACCTGTGCAGCTCAGTGAGTGAATTCTGGAGGTTCTGAGCTTTCACGTGAGGAATGGTCTGTCCATATTCTGAGAAAAAGGAAAACTCATTCTCAGCATTCTCATATCCGCAACTTGTAATACCTTTTTTTTTTAGCTGTAATGCAGCGTTCAGACTGAGAGGTTATGGTTTACACGTAAAGTCTAAGGAGGATGCTTATCTAGGCTTGTCCAACATTTTCAGTGTCAACTTCTATTTATATGCTGAATACTTGTCTTTCACATACAACTCTGGAAAAATAAATAATAATAATATAATAAAATAAAGAGACCACTGCATTTTTTTCTGAAATCAGCATCTCTACATGTATTACAGCCACTCTATTGTCCTGCATTGGAGGATTTAATTTCTATTAAAAAAATCTTTGTTTTCATCTACCCCATATGGCCACTATGAGGAAGTCAATGGCACGCTTTCTCTTATTTCGCTTGTTTACATCAACATTGAAGTTTACAATGAACAAATTCAAAGCACAATATGTCTTCTTTAGTTTAAAGGGCTCTGTACCAGATTTTTTTCTCTATGTATTTGCATTACAGCTCTGTAAAAAAAATAAGAGACTACTGCACTTTTTTCTGAAATCAGCATCGCTACATGTATTACAGCCATTCCATTCCAGCGTCTGTTGAATTCCAACACAAACACAAAGCTGAGCTACTTCAGTTCTTGCACCAGGAGTGGAATAAAGTCACCCAAGAACAAAGTGAAAGACTTGTGGAGAGCATGCCAAGACGCATGAAAGCTGTGATAAAAAATAAGGCTTATTGCACCAAATATTGATTTCTGAACTCTTCTTAAGTGTAAACATTAGTATTATGTTGTTTTAAAATGAATTTGATCTTGTTTCTTCGCATTGTTTGAGGTTTGAAAACATGTATCTTTTTTGTTATTTTCTGCAAATAAATGCTCTAAACCAGGGGTCTTCAACGTTTTTCAGGCCAGGGACCCCCTACTATATATACGGCATAGAATTGTGTTTTATATTAAATTGAGCTTAGTGTCATGTATAAACATTGCTACTCTGTTATGGTACATCCAATACAAGGAAATAATACACAGGTTAATACTGTATTTTCATGTTTTTTTATTTTAAAGATGGGCCAGATAGGCCCTACGGGGTGGATGTGCTACTGCAATTTTTAAACACAACTTGCATATAACACAGGCCTATTAAGATCGTTCACTGATTCAACCAAAAAACAAGTGCAAGGGAGAGAGTGGCTGTGCTTCTGCCATTTACACATACATCTTGCTCAAATACAGAGCTATTCAAATAATGAACAATTAACACAAATCAAGTTAAGCTTTGATCATAACACATCACGTTAAACTGTGAACATACATGAACATACAGGGGACAGTGAACCCCCAAGCCATCTGTGAATTCCCACTTCAGTGAGATGTCTGACCCTGATGAGTTGCACATAACATATCTACCCTGGGGTGGATGGAGGCCGCCATGTACGCATTAATGTGCATTTTAAGACATCAAAGAGGGTGGAGGGACAAAGGAGAAATTGATTGGGGAAAAATGAAAAAATATATTGTTTTTAAAAATCTTAAAATATAAAATTATATTATTTTAAAGTGAAATCAAAAGATTTCGCGACCCCCCTGCAGTACCTCCCGGTCGCGACCCCCCTTTTGAAGACCTCTGCTCTAAACGATAATATTTTTATTTGGAATTTGGGGGAAATGTTGTCAGTAGTTTATAGACTGTGCGAGTGACTATTTTTTTCCCGAGGAGGAAAACAGCTTCCTGTTTGTTACGTTTTTAGGTGACTGGAGACATTAAAATCACACATGTACTCACCATAAGAGCTGTGTTTTCTATTTTTACCACTAATATTATGCAGTTTGAAGCTTAAATTTTGTGAAAAAATTGTTATAAAATTCTAAATACCACTAAATGAAAAATTAACTTTACCTGAATATAATTACTCTAAATTAGTATTCAGAACTGTCAGTACATGTATTCAGTTACTCCATATTACATACATGTAAAAAAAAACAAAAGGCTATGGTGTCTTCAGTGGGCACAGTAATCACATTTCTCACTTTTGCATTCCCAACTACTACATGCACTTTCAAACACTCAATAGGGATTAATTTCTTATCAAACACTGCAAGGACGTTTTCACTTCCAATCGCTCCTGTAAATAACCTTGGAGCATGAGACAGCAGGTATAATATCAAAGCTTTATATGTCTTAACTCCAATTCTGCCATCAATCCTACTGTACCGAACACGTACTAACACAAAAATCCATTTATTTCCCCTCAAGGACACCTTCCTGAGTGAGAAACATCCGCTCAATATTGTAACCACCAAAAATCATTTGTGAGAAGAAAATACTGCCGTTTAGATATTGGCTTTCTAATCTCGGGGGTTGCGCCGGCCCTTTAAGGCTAAAAACGTGTGACTGATGAGAGTGCTAGCTTTCTCTGATTTACACGGCCCTATTGATAGTCTATGCTTGATTAAGATGGTTTTGGGGGCCCGTGGTGGGAGAAGTGCCATGAGCCAGTAGGGGCCAGTGGATGCACTTGGAGGAATTAGAAAAGTGGTGGTGTATGGCAGTTTGCAATTACAGAAATGATTCCCGCCATGTGAGCGCTACGAGGCTGGTGTCTGTGGCATTTTCTCGGCTGGGACTACATCTGTGAAATAAGCATGATTAAGCTCGCCGCAACACTTTTCTCACAGCACTTTTCAATCAACTAAAAGCAAGAATGGCACCAGAAAGCTCTCAAGCATGCCCAAGTCCGGTCCTCCTGTTGTTCAATTTCACGCAAGCAATCCAATTTATTCTAGGACCACAAAGTTCGCCTGCAGTATTAAATTAAATCACCAATGCAATTATAACAGTGTCTCTTTATTCTATTACCGACATGGAGTGCTCTTGAGGAAGTACTAGTTGTAAGTGTTTCATTTTTATTTTTAATTAAAAAAAACAGGCTTTTTGTCTATTTTTGGCTAAAAAGTTACATAAAATATGGGATGGTCTCAATCACACTTTGGTTTAGACAGCTTTTAAAATAATTATCCTATTCATATTAATTGATTATTGTTTGGTAAAACATATAAACATTAGTCTTTAAATTATAGGCCTGTGAGTTACAAATTACAGGTCACTTCTGTGGAGAGGAATGTGTTTTTATCAGTAAAGCACACAGGATTGATAGGTTGCCATAGAGGGGAAGAAAAGAATAAAGCAACATCCATGGAGACAAGCAAATTGCAGACACCCAACAATAAAAGTTACATACTGCACCTTTAAGAATAGTGACTTCAAGTTTTTTCCATTCTTCTTCTTCTAAGGATTTCTGACTGGGGCATAGTCTGGGATAAGATATAGCTTACATCTAAAATATTTTCTGATTTAGGGCCTGTTTACATGAGAACACATACGGGTAAAAACACCAAAATATTTTATCGGAAGTGCCTTTCGTGTAGACAGTGATGGTGTTGTGGGGGCTTAAAAACACAAAAAAACTGAAACTGTTCTCCAAAGAGGAAAACTTGAATACGCTCCGCCGTAGCGTTTTCGTCTACACTGCCTAAGACGCAAAACTCAAATCTGCTGACGTCACGTACGCGTTTACATCACATCACAGAAGAAAGAAGATTCTACGCATGCACGGGGACATAGTGATAATGTATCACAGCACCACGTAGCCGCCTGGCATGCACACCCAATCAAATTCCCCACACTTTTGCGTCACCGTATGCATGCATTTCCTCCCGAAAGCGCTCGGAATAAGACCATGTTCAGACCATCATCATATAAACATAGCCTTATGTTATAATGTTGTTTCCTCGTCACAAACGAGCCCACAGTTGTATTTTGTTTCATTTGCACATGTTTAACGCACAAATCCTCCATATTTAGGCTATTTAGAGTTCTTCTCTCAAACAGAAAAATACCTTGTGATATCAGGTGGTAATACTACGGAAGCTGACAGAGGCCATGTTCGTAATGATTATTTTCCACCTTAATAATGACAAAATTAACTCGAGATCTCGAGAAAACGACACAATTAATTTGTGATCTCAAGAAAACAAAAAATTATTCCATGATCTCAAGGAAACAAAACTGTTATCTCAAGATCTCGAGAAAACAGCTGAGATGTAGGCCTAGCTACTGCTACGCCCCTTGTAGGCCAGACAGCGAAGGAGGGAGACGACATGAAGACGTAGCCTTATCAGCTGATCAATTATTATTACAGACATTCTAATAACCAAAAACGTGTCTATTCAGAATCAGCCTGTCACAACGTGGCGGTAGACCTCTCAGTTGTTTTCTCGAGATCACGGAATAATTGTTTTGTTTTCTCGAGATCTCAAATTAATTATCTCGTTATCTAGGGGTAACAACAAAGAAAAAATATTGCTTATGAATATGGCCTCTGTCAGGAAGAGCTCCACTGTGTGTAACTTGAAAATGACCACTTCATGACATCACAAGGTGGAACAGGGTATTTTGATCTTTCCATTTGATCCAGGATTAGTCAAACATGTGAGTGAAACACAAATCCAGGTATGGTTTTGATGAGGTAACAACATTATAACATGGTTTAAAGCACAAGAGTCAATTTTGTGTAATATAGGAACTTACAAAATATACAAAATATATCATCCTAAAATACAGTGTAAACCCTAAATTAAAATGAACAACATGGATATTCCAAAGACTGATGCTATTTCCCTCATAATCCTGTTAGAATCTACTGTCCCCGCTGTGTGCCTGGCGTCTGTCTCTGTCTGTATGGGTTTCTTGTGGGAGCAGAGACACTGTATTTTGATTAGCCCAGCGAGCCAGAGGTCAATGCACCGCTCCACTACCACCCCATCATGTGTGGTCACTAATGGGCCTTTCTGCATGACAAACAGCACCATCAATGTCCAGTGTGCAGGAGGGCCCTTCATTAAGATGCACTGTCTGCAGTTGGAGCAGTTAGGGCTGGCTTGTTAGTTATGGAGCACTTTTGGAGCACTTGTGGATACTGAAGTCAATTAAAAATGCCAAGAGCTGATTAAAAGCCTGCGCAGACTGAGGTGACAGCGGGGTTCTGTAACAGGAAGTTAAAGTCGGTCACATACTGATACTTTGGTTCATTTCAAAGTCACCTCCTAGTTTTCAAGTCAAAGTAATCTTTAGAATTAATGTTTGTGTGTATATATATATATATATACATGTATTTATTTACTTATTTATTTATTTAGATGCCCATACATAAAAATACATAAAAATAAAGCCACAATATGTACATAATCAAAAAATTAAAATTAAAGAAAAAAAAAATGTTTTGAAATGATGATTATAACATTTCCAAGACATCAGGCAGGTGATGTCACTGCCAGAAAGTTACGTTTGTACTTTTTTCTGTTCATTTTACACATAAGAGAAGGTTTCAGCAGTGGTCTTCTGGACACCTTCTCTACATGAAACCACTCCTGGAATAAATTATGCAACATCTTAAGACATTCAAGATGGTAAACAACATACAGCTCTGGAAAAAAATAAATAAGAGACCACTGCAAAATTATCAGTTTTTCCTGATTTTACTACTTATAGGTACTGTATGTGTTTGGGCAAAAGGAACATTTATGTTTGAGTCTATAAACTACTGACAACATTTCCCCCAAATTCCAAATAAAATATTATCATTATCAGCATTTATTAGCAGAAAATGACAAATGGTCAAAATAACAAAAAAGATACATGTTTTCAGACCTCAAACAATGCAAAGAAACAAGATCAAGTTCATTTTAGAAGAAGAGACTTTATTGATCTCACACTCGAGAAATTCTTCTCTGCATTTTAACCCATCCTCTATATATATATATTAGGGCTGGGAATATTAACGCGTTAATCGCGATTAATCGCGATAGAGTTTTAATCGCGAACAATTTTTTTAATCGCGATCAGAGTTTGCCAGCATTTTCCGCAATTCTACCATCCATATGCAGCTCATTTGGTTGTATTAATTAAACTCATTGTCGGTTAAACGCGCTATTTTGAGTTTGCTAGTATTTTGTTCCTTCTATGCATCCGTAGGCAGCTCGAGCGGGCTTCAATCATTTATTTACAATTTCTCAAAGTAAGCACTATTACTGGTTCATTGTTACTTTTTCCTTTCTCTGTACTTTTTTGAAATAAAAAAAATGGTGAGAAATACTTTGCATTTCTCACCATACTTTGAGTTTAACTTTAGATTCGAACGGTCTTACTGCAAGATATCAATTTTAAACATGCAAAATAAATCACGATTAATCGCGATTAACTATGAAATTTCTGAGATTAGTTGCGATCAAGAAAATTAATCGTTTGACAGCCCTAATATATATATATATATATATATATATATATATATATATATCTATATATATATATATATATATATATATACACTTATGCTGCATGTTTTGGGTTGGTGGGGGAAACCGGAGTGCCTGGAGAAAACCCACCCAGACACAGGGAGAACATGCAAACTCCACACAGAAAGGCCCAGGCGACCTGGGGATCAAACCCAGACCATGCATGCAAACTCCACACAGAACACACACGGAAAGGCCTGGGCGACCCGGGGATCGAACCCGGAACCTTCTTGCTGTGAAGCAAGAGCGCTAACCACTCAGCCACCGTGCCGCCCAACATAATACTAATGTTTACACTTAAGAGGAGTTCAGAAATCAATATTTGGTATAATCACAGCTTTCATGCGCCTTGGCATGCTCTCCACAAGTCTTTCACATTGTTCTTGGGTGACTTTATTCCACTCCTGGTGCAAGAACTGAAGTAGCTCAGCTTTGTGTTTGTGTTGGAATTCAACAGACGGTGGAATGGAATGGCTGTAATACATGTAGAGATGCTGATTTCAGAAAAGACCACTGACCACTGCAAAATTATCAGTTTTTCTGATTTTACTACTTATAGATATGTGTTTGGGCATTTCAGAAAAAAATGCAGTGGTCTCTTATTTTTTCCAGAGGTGATTTTCTAAAAAAGAAAAAAAAAAAAAAATTAATTAAAAAAAAAAAAAAAAAATCCAGAATGATATCTCTCTGTATTTTTCCCCCCATATGGAATCTGGTCCCCACTCCCCCCTCAAGCCCGGTTAATTACATTGCCGTCAGATTTGTCATTTTGCAATGAAACACAGGAGCTCACTGGTCACCAATCAAAGTCAAAGTCAAATCAAAGTTTAGTTGTACTGCTTCATTCATTAATTCTACAGAAATCTATCCCTATGATAATTTTTGCCTTTATTTTTTTCCTGATATTGATGAGCCATGTGTGTCCTTGATGGGCTAATCCACCTGTCAATCACACCCATCCAAAAATTGGGAGATATTCACCGGTGCCCAGACTCACATTTTCATAACATTTTGGTAAGATCAGCTGAAACATACATGCCTTACCCTTCACACACACAATATGTACTAATGTCGTCTGAGTAATAATGACATCTCTTTGCACACGTTGTGAACACAAGTTTTATTCAGGTAAAGGCCACAATGCCATTTCCTGTACAGGTGACATTTCGCATGAAGCCCTGTCACATTTACATTTACTTTTACACGTGTAGGAAATTGGAGCTACCAGTATTTGTAGTGGCTGACTGGCGATTTTTTTTTCTCATAACACAACTGAACACAAAACACTTTCATTCAGAAGGATCTGTGAAGTAACCGTCTGAATAATATTTTCCACAAAATTTGATTAAAAACAAATCTTACAAAGCACTTACAACAATAAAAAAATGACATTGGATTCCATTTACAAAATTGTTGAGGAAATTGTTCTTTTGGTGCTAATTCAGAGCTCTTTACAGTTGTAATGTTGTACAGTGTAATGTAATGTACAGTTGTAAAACTATCCATCCAGATCTTTACATCTAAATTAGATGGCTGATATTTATGTATCAGAATGCAATAAGATTACTCAGATTACAATACAATTTCAATCTTTAAATGGCATTTTAACAACTCTGAAAACTGCAGGAATCAGGTAATGATCATTATTGGTAGGCATGTAAACATTTAAGGGTTTATGGAATACAGTTCTGGAAAAAAAAGTAAGAGACCACTGCAAAATTATCAGTTTTTCTGATTTTACTACTTATAGATATGTGTTTGGGCAAAAGGAACATTTTTGTTTGAGTCTATAAACTACTGACAACATTTCCCCCAAATTCCAAATAAAATATTATCGTTTAGAGCATTTATTTGCAGAAAATGACAAATGGTCAAAATAACAAAAAAGATACATGTTTTCAGACCTCAAACAATGCAAAGAAACAAGATCAAATTCATTTTATAACAACATAATACTAATGTTTACACTTAAGAAGAGTTCAGAAATCAATATTTGGTGCAATAACCCTTATTTTTAATCACAGCTTTCATGCGTCTTGGCATGCTCTCCACAAGTCTTTCACATTGTTCTTGGGTGACTTTATTCCACTCCTGGTGCAAGAACTGAAGTAGCTCAGCTTTGTGTTTGTGTTGGAATTCAACAGACGCTGGAATGGAATGGCTGTAATACATGTAGAGATGCTGATTTCAGAAAAAAAATGCAGTGGTCTCTTATTTTTTCCCAGAACTGTATGTTACTGTGGCCAACAAAATAACTGAAAGTCTGAGTCTGGTTGAAGGACTTGCAGAAAGAGTAAGAGAGAAAGAATCCAGCATGGCTGCACCCTGTGTTTGGAAGGAGATTGATATCCAACAGTTAAAATATTGGGTATAACTTTGTTTTTTAGTTGCTCCCTCCCGTCCACCCTCTTCTGTAACACTGCTCCTGCACAGCGATTGAGCCACTGCAGTTATAAATGTGCTACTGTTCTCTGTTATGCTAATCTGTACATGGCGCTAATGTCAGCAAAAGCCGAAATTCACCCACATTGCCGAGTGTGAATGTTGTGAGTGACTATTGTTGGTGGTGGGCAGGTTTTCAGCCTCACTTTGTCACAGTCTACCCCAGGAAAGCGTTGGTTACCATAGTATCTTTGGGAATAAATAATACACTAAATTGAAAATGACTTTGAGCATTTGGAAAAGAGCTTCTTATTAACTGGTCCTCACCAAAGCACAGGCAGGAAATTACAGTTACCACAGAACGCACACCTCTATTAGGCCCATACAGATCCACACCTTTTACACTAACATGCCATTACTGTGATAACTCATGTGGAACTTAACTCCTGCCTCAGAGGGAGCAGCTAAATGGACCAGGTCTCTCAGTCTAAAACACACCATACTTTTTATTTCCTCAAATCGTTAGAAATCGTTGAGGTGATACCCTTTAAATTACAATTGAACAGTAAAAGGTCGACACTGGGGGATATGGGAGGTCTTCTTTAGCTCCAGGAGATCAGTTCAAGTGGGTGACACATGTGAAGGGCTGAGTGGACCATAGGTGCTTCCTGGATTAAGGTTAATCTTAAACATCAGTGGGATCAGGAGAGCATTTGGCTCCACTTCTTACACTCTGGTCTCCTGGGCAGGTTCTGCTCTCAAAGATATCAGCTCATGTGCTAGAGGCGACTAATAAACCAGGCAATGGAACAGTGTGAAATATGGAAAAGATTGAAGAAAACTGTTCAGATAAAAAAAAAAAAATACAAAAAAATCAAAGTTTTAAAAGCATTTACTTTTCAACTTTGTACTTGTTGTGTCATAATTTGGTAATATTCATTCATTCATTCATTCATTTTCTTCCGCTTTTCCATTTTCTGGGTCGCGGGGGCAGCAGTCCAAGCAGTGTTCTGCTGCCCAGAACACAATGCACCAGCCCCCATGAATCCTTCCGCAGGTGGTGGGTCCACAGGAGGACGGCTCACGTCACAACAGGCCTTGATGTATCTTCTGCCATGGGGGCCACCAGTGTCCACAGACACTGGGGGCGAGGTGGGGTTAAGTGTCTTGCCCAAGGACACAACGGCAGCGCTCATCTGTGGGAGCTGGGATCATATGCGGTCAACCCGTCAAGAGCGGGATTCGAACCCCTTTTGGTAATAATGAAACAGAAAAGAAGTTGTAGACCGAATAGTCTGATGACCGCTTGCATAATGATGACTTACACACAGTGAACACTTAAGAAATCCATCCCCTAATGATGTTTTAGTCTTAAATTGTTGGTTTCTTGATATATAGATTTGATCTAAGATGATTTTTGATCATAACTAGGGATAAACCAATATGATACTGATATCAATATCAGTGCCAATACTGAGAATTTTAATGGATTGGATATCGGTCCCATGACATCACTTCATTCAGTATCACCAACCAGTAGTAAATTCCTAATCGAGTGCACAATAACAGTTACTAAAAGGTCTTATATTGCACAAAACTGACACTTGTGAGCTTGTGTAAGCTTTCACACGTCTTTGAATAACCCTTTATAATTTGTTTACATCTCCAAAGCTCAAAATGCTCTATTCCACCTCGATGATGTGATATCATGAAGTGGCAGTTTTCAAGCTACCTTTTACCTTTAGTTCAGTAGAGACAGGCAATTCCAGAGCTGAAATTATGCAAATGATTCTAGTGAAAGTGTATGGTGTGGAGCACTTCCTGTAAAGTGTTTATAATTTGAGGGAAGAACTAAGCCTAAATATGAAAGTTTTGTGTGTTAAACGTGTGAACGGAAGAAAAAAAAAAAAAAAACTAAACTAAACACAGCACCAGGTATGTTTGTGATGAGGGAACAGCATTATAGCATAGATTTGATCATAGCATAATGGGCTCTTTAAAGGGACAGTGTGTAAGATTTTTACCCTTTAATTACTGAAATTGAAGATACCCATTCAAAATTACATTGTTTTCCAAGCCTTTTGACTTCCATCATGAAATCAAAGTATTCTTTTGGACTTAGATATAGTCACATAAAAGGGGGATCTTCCCCATGCAGAGGCAGCCATTTTGAATACGAGAGCCGCAGAAGGACATTTGGGCTCCGCCTTCGGCAAGGCTCGTGGTTTTGGGTAAACAACACAAGCATGCTGCCGGATCAGACACGTAATGGATCTAACATGTGTTTTGGACTAAATTGTTTTACTGGATTTTATTCGCTGGATCCTTACAGACAAATTGAGAGCAAGTTTATGGTGAAATACAGAGTTTGACCTGTGCAAAGCATTCTAAGGTAAGCTAACCTCGTTTTGTGCTTTTCCGTATAAAAGCCCCATGTGCTCGGGGAGTGACTGTTTTGCAGGGAAATGAATTGCATAGTCAAAAAGAGGAGACTGTAAGGTTTCATTTGATGTGTAGAGTGTCTTGGTACATGATGACATGATGACATGATGACAGAAAAAAAATGAGAAAAAAAAAAAAAAAAAAACGGGACCGCACGGCGGGCGGGTCCCTCGAGGTATGCCGTAGCTAAAACAGAAAGTGCAATAGCGACTATCCACCTATGCGCCACGAATCCTACACACTGGGGCTTTAATATAGGTTGATTTACATACATACTTCAATTGTTCAAGGGCCCCTTTTCAAAATATGGCAATTGACTTTTACAAAGACCCAGAAATAAGAGCCAGGAGTGCATTGTCAGACCAATCGCCATGATGACGAGAGTGAAATGCAGATAGACTCAGTGGCAGACGTGTGACGCTTTCATTATCTTCTGATTACATTTCCATTTACAAAGGAGAAAGATCCTGGCTGCCACATTTAAAGGGGCCTGGATCGGTTTGAGGCAGGCTAAAGCCAAACCAGGCATTAACAGTCAGCAAACGCCTCATTTGAAGGAGATACATCTTTTGTCAAACCTAATCATAATTTAGGATCTGAGGCCTGTTTAAACTTCATCATTGGGAACATTGTGTTTACAAATCACAGTGTAAGTTCTGAACAGTGGGAGAGATAAAAATGTTAAACTATTCAAAGGTTTGTTCAAACTTTTAGTTATTTCCAACATATTTCATGGTCCTATATTACGCAAAACTGACTCCGAAACTGTCTCTTGTGAGCTTTGAGCCACTTTAGAATGTTGTTACCTCAAAAACTGAAGTTATTATTAGTCTGTCTACATCTCCAACCATTGGCTGACGTCACTTTCTGCACAAGCCTGAACTTACTGCTGATGCAACAGTAGCTTTTGGGGGTATTGTGAATGTTTATTGTTGTTAAATCAACTCTCAAGAAAAGAATGGACCACCAAAATAAACACAAAGAAATGATGTAAGTGCAGTGTCCAGGGAATAAAACAATGCTCTGGCTATTATCTCTGTGGTGCATCCATTTTATATGTGCTCCTAAAACGAAACAATTCTGGACTCCTTTTATCATTTTCTCCCTTTGGTGACTCAGCAGTGTGTCTACCTTTTTTAGTACTTGCAATGTATCAGGCATCACATGTGAGCTCCAAGCCAAAATTGAATGTATTTTGGTCTTAAAGTCAAGTGTGAAGACAGATTACAGATCATGGGGATAATAGTATGGTTTGTTGATCTCATAGTGAGACAGGGACAAAAATCAAACTTAGAAACTTACAATGTGGAAATGGACATAGCTAACCCGCTAGCTGCAGTGTTCCAAATAGGAAGTGACCATGGGTGCGCTTACACATACACTCTGATTCCAATTCACTTTTTATTGAAAAACCGTTGCCCCTCTTTCCTAAACTGCTGCAAAAAACTCGCTCTACATGATTCTGGTATTTTGCTAGTTTGTCTGTAAATCAAGATCTGAACATTAAAGGTCCCATGGCATGAAATTTTCACTTTCTGAGGTTTTTGAATGTTAATGTGAGCTCCTCTACCCTGTTTAGCCCCCCCCCCCATGGTTAAAAGTTGCGAAATGTCTAAACTGAGCATTTGCGATCCTTTTCTGCGTTACAAAAAATCGGAGCTCAAACGGGCGATTTTGAACAAGGCACCTTGTTGACGTCAGATCGAAAAAAGAAATGCAAATGCAGTTCCACCCCCGTCTGTCTGTACTCAGCGTCTCTGTAAATCACGCCCAGAGAGTTTGGACAGCGAATGCGCTAGGCAATGCGAAATGCGTTATTTTTTGCCTGGAGGCACGTCCGAGTGTTTCTAGGCTCGGAAGTCCTTTATCTGAGCCTCTGGACCTTTGAACAGCAGTGGTTTAATTTTATTTTCTGTGGAAATGTGTTTATTTTTCAATGGAACGCTTCAAATCTCTCCCCCGTGCAAAAAAAAGGAAATGGATCAGCTGAGGGCTCAGAGCGAGAGTGGAGAGTTTGGCCACGCCCTCACCCTCTACTATTGGCCAGCTCTTTTCTCCTCATTTACATTCAAGCAACAACGCCCATTATAGAGTGTTCAGAGAGAGAAAAATTACTCTTTCTCATCTTATCTCTGTTTCTCATGCACTGAGTGTTGATTTTGAAGAAGGATTCATTTACAGTATTAGGGAACCATTAAGGAGCCATATAAAAGCATCAAGAAGTACCATGTCATGGGATCTTTAAAGGGACAGTGTGTAGGATTCGTGGCGCATAGGTGGTTACTAGCTATTCCACTTCCTCTTTTGGCTATGGCAGACCTCGAGGGTCACCCGGACGCGACGTAGCGCCGAGATCGCGCGTGCCCGCGCACGAACCGCACACCGCTGTATACATAAAGCGCGGTCCCCCGTTCACTTTTTTTTTTCTTTTCGCATGAAAACACACAATCCCGATCATGATTCATGACAATCTACACATCAAATGAAACCTTACAGTCTCCTCTTTTTGACTATGCAATTCATTTCCCTGCAAAACAATCACTCCCCGAGCACATGGGGCTTTTATACGGAAAAGCACAAAACTTAGCTTACTTAGCTTACCTTTGAAGGCTTTGCACAGGTCAAACTCTGTATTTCATCATAAACTTGGTCTCAATCTGTCCATAAGGATCCAGCGAATAAAATCCAGTAAAACAATTTAGTCCAAAATACGTGTTGTATCCATTACGATGTGTGATCCGGCAGCATGCTTCTTTACACAGGCTCCCCCCTTTCCCCCTCCCCTTCCCCTTCTCTCCTTCTGTCCTTCACTCCCAAACGCAGCGCGGCTAAGCAGCTGTTAGCAGGAGCCGAGGCGAAGGATGAGCCCAAATGTCCTTCTGTGGCTCTCGTATTCAAAATGGCTGCCTCTATATGGGGAAGATCCCCCTTTTATGTGACTATATCTAAGTCCAAAAGAATACTTTGATTTCATGATGGAAGTGAAAAGGCTAGGAAAACAATGTATTTTTGAATGGGTATCTTCAATTTCAGTAATTAACAGGTAAAAATCTTACACACTGTCCCTTTAAAAACAGACAAATCAGGCAGGAGTGATATCTTCAACAGCCTCGCGCCGAACTGCCTCTTGGGTATTGTTTTTTAATTTGGTTGACTCTTGGTTACATTGCCCTCTGTCATTCTTTTTTTTTTTTAATGAAATGCATTTGTGATTCAATAAGGGCATCAGGATCAGTGCAAATAGGTGGAACAGATATGAAAAGGGCCGTAGTTGACCAGTTAGAAAATGATCAGTGACTGTAATAAAAATACAGTTTAAAGGACCCATATTACTCCGTTTTCTGATCTGTTATAATGTTGTTTCCCTAACCCTAACCCTAACCTATGAAACAATACACAACTCCAGGTATGTTTTGAGGAGGTAACAGCATTCTAACATTTAAAACTTTAAAGCTGACACATGGTCCACGATGATTCAACAATGACTTTTTGAACACCTGTTTTATGTCACAGATTCATTGAAATCTCTGAGTGTGTTCCATACTGCTCTTTTAGGCCTCTCTCCTGCTGCTCCAGACTCCAGTGACCTTTAGTCCATTCACAAAGTCAGTCAAGTCTCATCTCCTCTTGTATTTCACAAGAACCACATGACTCTTTGTTATCTGACCTTTTCTCTCTCCGTACTTCAACATCACTCTAGTCAGAGAAACAACAAAGTGACACTTAGTTGTGATGTTCCTTTCTTTATATTACAGCTGGAGCCGCACAATAGGAAGTTCCTTGGATTGTCTGACAATGGGCTTTATCTGTGTGGCGTTTCCATAGGTTTTGTGTCAGATTGGGTTTCCTCTCTACTTCCACCATCACCTTGAAAATATGAACTGTAGGCATAACTGACCTAAATCCTGGCTCTGGTCTGGAGAAGGCTCCTGTAGGGAAATGCATCCACTGACTGCTTATGACCCAGCAGCAGTGTTGAAAGATGGGTCAAATGCAAAAAAATTCATATCAAGGAACAATGAATCCTCTTAGACTTTGCAGAAATTGCAAATTTAACACAGCTTCAAGTGTTAGAACTGCATAGTCTTTGAGTAAGCTCCCACTGACATAGCCAAACTATTTTACAGAATACAAATTATACTCTATGGTATTTCCAGAGAATTCTCATCTATTAGCCTTGTTTTACTTTTAACTGAATGCTTTGTATGTTACAAATATGAGAACGTTCTTACCAGATGTGGCTACAATAGTAGTTTACCACCACAGATATAAAGCAATTTGAGTGCCTTGAAGGTGGAAAAGCGCTACTGTATATAAAAATGTGACCATTTAAAATAAATTAAAAAAGACTTTTACATTTTACATCTGTTCTTTCTTGCAGTTTCATTCCATTGTTCATTCTCAGTACAAGCTTGTAAAAGAAATTTGTGTCTATGCAATTTCTTTTCTTTCTTGCATTGAATTGGAACAGACTTGTTGGATTGCTAGATTTATCCTTTTGCATCTTGCCTAGGCAACAACCCATAACAAAACAATCCACTGGCATGCTACAGCTTAAGAACTGGTTGTTGACAAGGATTGGATTTGCAGAGGGTAGCCGTCACTCGAGTTCTCCCCCAATCAACTCGCACTCTGTCTCAGTAATTGTCTTGTCCTCTAACCTACATTTTATATTTTTACTCCAAACATTCACTGCTGCTGGAATGTAAAGTTGTTGTTGTTGTTTTTTTTTTTATCTCAAGCCTTTAGTCATCCATGAAAGTGGAAACAACACAAGTAGGCACAGACTTTAAATAAAGAATCTGTACATCTATGAGATATTTTTTTTATACAAGAGCCCAGCACACTATTTTTGCACCTGCTGACAATAATTCAGCAGCTCAAGCCCACGGAGCGGCCATTACACCTGAATACACCAGCATTGATTTTGTGCAGGATGACCCCAGTGACCAGGCTTAGTTCCTGTTGAGGCTATATGCAATTATTTCCCAGGCTATGGCATAAAACAGCTTTGGCCTGACAATGACGCTCTGGGGAGTTGTTTTGGTGAGGAATTTGTCCAAAAAATAATATTGCACCTGCTGAAGTGTAAGGTTTAATTTTCAGTTTTTGTTTTTTTTTCTAGCCATTCACACATGACCGTATGGTGCCTCGGCAGGGACAAAAATCAAGTTGAATGACTACGCAGCAGCTGTCTGTACAATAGCAACGAAAACAGGAGCTGATTTGAATTTGTGACTTTAGGAAATGCAGATGACCTTTGATTGATCTCAGTGCAAACACAGCTGTGGGGAGGGGTTAAAAGTTCAAGTTCAAAGTTCAAATCAGCTTTATTGTCAAAAACCATATGTACAGGTTGCACAAACAGGATTTGAAATTGCAGCGCCACCTAGGGCCAGAGTGAACATAAAACATCTGATAAACAAAACAAACACCATGACTAAAACATCACATATTCCCATAGGAAAAGTACAGTAAACTTGTATATAATACATATAGGTAAAACACACAATGTGTGGTGTAATAAAGCTCAAATGGTGTAATTTAAGCAGCAGTGTCAGTGTCATTTAAGCAGCAGTGTCAGTGTCATTTAAGCAACAGTGTCAGTGTCTGTCAGTTGAGTGTCAGTGTTAAGACCTGGCCTGTAATTTGGGCTTGTTAATGGAAAGCATCAATCTGCGAAATATGATGTATTTGATTATTAATGTTCGAGGTATGCTGCTCCTTTCCTCCACATTTGTCTCTTGAGGTTAAGGTGTGTATGGCAGATTCTCAAATTTTGACTTTATTTTTTGGATAAAACCTGCTGTAAATATAAACAGTGATGGGATGAATACATTGAAAATCAATTTACTTACAGAATACTGAATATCCAAATTAAAATGTATTTTGTTGCGTATTGATATGTGGTCAAATCAGAGCACTGTATTCTGACTACAGTGGTACCTCACCTTACGAAATTAATTTGTTCTAGAAGTGGTTTCGTGAAAAATTCGTAAGTTGAGTAGCTATTTCAATGGAAAAAGCCTGATCCGTTCCAAGTTTTTTTTTTTATAGTGTAACATTTTTTTTATAGTGTAACGTTGTGTTCCTGACGGGCTAAGAGACTAGACCAGGACTAAAAGAACGTGGAATAAACCAGGTCTGGCCAGAACTAAACCTGGATTGGACCTGTTATTATTATAACATGGCAGTGCCGTTGGAGGAGCGCGGTGCTCGTTGCTCGTGTCTGCGCACCTTTAAGAGGCCGAGAAAGACGCTCTTTCAGCGGGAATA
This sequence comes from Paratrypauchen microcephalus, assembly GCA_036785185.1. Taxonomy (NCBI): domain Eukaryota; kingdom Metazoa; phylum Chordata; class Actinopteri; order Gobiiformes; family Gobiidae; genus Paratrypauchen; species Paratrypauchen microcephalus. The sequence continues at coordinate 9,465,045 of JAVJIX010000011.1, forward strand.
AGAGCGGGGCGGGGCGAGCTCTGCTTCTATCTCACCTCCAGAGCCGGGGGGCTGACACTGTGAGCTAACAGGCTGTTCTATCGGCGGGCAAGACCGCGGGGTCTCGCTCGGGGTGGGCTCTGGTTCTATCTGACTTCCAGAGCGCGGCTCACACTGTGAGCTGTGAGCCGCGCGGGCGGGCCGAGCCCGAGGAGGAGGCACGCAGCGCCGCAGCTCAATCCCGCAGCCCCGGTGTAGCGTACCGTATGGACCTTTTGATCCTTCGATGTCGGCTCTTCCTATCATTGTGAAGCAGAATTCGCCAATTCACTAAGGCAGTGCTTCTCAATTATTTTCTGTGATGCCCCCCCTAGGAAGAAGAAAAAATTTCACGCCCCCCTTCCTGCGCGCGACTATAAATAGTATTATTTGTCTAGAAAATTGTTATGAGAACACCATTGTATCCTTTTATTAACATTATAAACAAAAAAAAGAAAGAAACTTACAACAAAGACTGCACTGAGGACTCAAATATTAATGTGTTTTTAATGCTTTGCGCACATTTGTTTACGTTTTACAGAAATGAAACTTAAAACTACCTCATTTGCATAAGCTAAAAGCACTGAAAAAAAAACGCTCTCTCCTTGTGCCACTGATGCGTCAGCTTCTGTCGGACTAAAGGACACGACTCAGTGGAATATACGTGTTTTTTCTGTGACAGAGGATGTTCTGTTAATGGTGAGACTGTGCGTAAATCGCATGTGAGAACGCCACTGCCAACTACTGTTGTTGATGTGCAATTACACTTAGTTCTAGTACAGTACAGCAAAAAAACATGTTTCCCAGGGTCATACCCCCTGGCATCACGCCACGCCCCCCCCAGGGGGGCCCGCCCCACTATTTGAGAAGCACTGCACTAAGGGAACGTGAGCGGGGTTTAGACCGTCGTGAGACAGGTGAGTTTTACCATACTGTGTTGTTGTGTCTCCGCTCCCATCGCATGTTCGGCGGCGCTATATTGAGCCGTGCCCCCCCCAACACATTCCATTGAAAATCTATGAAAGTTCGAGTGTTTAAACAAGAGAGAAATGCGAGAAGAAAGTGTAGAATGTGTGGTGAGGCATTTACAGCCCTAAAACATGTAGAACAATTGCCAAATACAAAGTTGTCCTACCTCGTGGACCTCTCTGGAACCTAACCCCGTGTGTGTTGATAAAGTGTATTTACGTTTCGGGGCGTGCATCTGAGTGCGCATTAATTGAATTTTTGAGATTTGTTGTTTTTAAAGTGCTTTATAAATAAAGTTGGATTAGATTGGAGAGTTTGCGTTTCGTAACTTGAAATTTCATTCGTATCTAGAGACCAAAATTTGACGTGAAGGCGTTTCGTAACTTGAAATTTTCGTTTGTTGGGTCATTCGTAAGGTGAGGTACCACTGTATTTGGAATACTTTTATACAGAGTTGCAGTTCAATTATGGTGTAAAAAAACATATATAATTACTAACAACTTGATTTTTGTTTTGAAATCATACGCACACATTTCAACAGCTATGTTTGCATTTTTCTCATTAATACCGCCCAGTCCAAAGCCAAAATTACGTGATCAGTTACTCAAATGTGCATTCAGAATATGGATTTTCAGTAAATGTATTTAGTTACTTCCCAACACTGAAATAAACTAAGGTTTTACACAAATTAAGAAGCAATTTGTGAAAAAAGTTGAATTTTTTTTGTGTTGAATATAATACAGTATGTGAAGTGACAGTAAGTAGAGAGTTATATTCTAGAGTGATGACAGTACACTAGGAAGAATTCTATCCAAAAGTTCGACACAATTACATGCGTGGCAGTAGAGCCTTGGATGCAGTTTAACTATTGGTTAGAGGTGACATCAGTTAATCCATAAAAGAGCTCCCTTTCTGTTCCCTCGCCCTCTGACTTCATGCTCTTACTTCCGGTTTTCCGTTGTTGACGCTGCTCGTTCACCACTCTCAGGTAGTATTTTATTAATTTATTCTTTATTTAATAGGGACAGTGCATATTAATGAACATCTGCAACATTGCAGTGTAAATACTCCAGATTATAGCAAGAATGCTAATTTCCATCTGTAGTCCCTAGGCAGGTGACACCACAGTAAAAACAATAAAAACAATGAAAACTGGCAATAACACTAACATTAAAACATTAAAACATTGCGCATTAAAACATTAAAACTTCAAGTTCAAGATTCAATAAGGTCTGTAGTGTTGATTACTTGCTTTTATTTAGTGCTTGCTGCCATGGGCCCACGTTGTTTACAATAATTTCTCTTGTGGATCAATAAAGTTTGTCTAAGTCTAAGTTTGCTGTGGCATTCTTGTGTACAACCTGTCATGCCGGCTAGCGGGCGGGCTGGGTGTTTGGCATCTGTCTTTTGCCGCACTCGTCCAGCAACTAATACAGGTGTGTGTGTTTGTGTGTGTGTGTAGGTGTGTGTGTGTGTGTGTGCGTGCGTGTGTGCGTGCGTGCATGCATGCTTGCGTGTGTGTGCTATATGAGAACCATGCCTCTGTTCATCAACAACAAACCCATGTGTTTTTTCCTCTATTAGGTGTTATGCTAATGTTAATTTAATTATTGGTTCAGCTAGTACCCACTACATGAAATCTAGGTAGAAACCCTCGGTATGCCACACACGCAAGAAACAATTTTTTTCCAACATTTTAAACAGGATTTCAACAAAATGAAGGTGTTTTCTTACTTTTTATTCATCAAACATTAATCTTATTAAGAGTTTTGGCCCAACGTATAACATGGTTGTTAGGTAACAGTTAAGGGATTCCCTAGTGTGATGGCCGGAGCAACAAAGAACGGATGGGCAGCAGTGGTGACTGCACAAATGGCAGGCTGATGTGTAGAAGATGTCAGTCAAAGACAGCTGTAAAATGTTCTACCTGTGACACTGCACTCTGCTTTATTCAAACAAGGGACTGCTACAGTCAGTGGCGCGCACCAGACACTTAGTGTGTAAATACCTGTAAATATGTGTGGAACGTTTAGTGTCCATGGTTTATGTATACAGTGTGCAGTGTTATAGAATTTTTCATTACATATTTTCATTTTCAACACTTGTTTGGTATATTTTTGATTAAAAAAACACTTTTTTTATAGAATGTAATTCTCAGGGACATAATATAGTGACCTTGTGTGCAGAAATGGATTCCTCTAGTTGTAAGCTTTCAGTAGAGCCCTCAATGATGTCTGTAGGTTGAATGAGTCAAAAGTTATTAAACGCTTTCTAAATGTTTCCAATTTGGATAGGTTTGGATAGGTTTGGATAAAAGTATGATCCCTGTATAAAACGCCTGGACAAAGTATAACAAAAAGTGGAGTAAAAAGTTTATTTTTACAGCTATTGATTCCCAATTTGAAATTTGAGTGGTCAACAACGTATTGTATTGAAAGATAGTGTATTTTAGGCCTCAGCTATGAACAGCAGCTATAGACACCTTTTATATTTACAAAAAAATTAGGCGAGGATAAAAAAAAAAAACACTTTTTATTTGGTGTTCCAAGGTGTGTAACTTTTTTCCAATCACATTTGGAGTGAATGTAAATGCTGAGGGTAAAACTAGAGAACGTTACCTTTACACAGAGACCAAACATTTGTATATAATCCATATACTTCAATAACAGGTATGATTTTAATTTGGAGAGGTCTTTTTAGGGACAATTGCTCAAAAAAGGTCCTCCACTAATGTAGAATAATTGTAAAATATAAAGTTGTCCTACTTCGCGGATTTCTCTTATTGCGGGTTATTTCTGGAACCTAACCCGATAAACGAGGGATTACTGTAGTTTACTTTGACATTGACAAAGCAGAAACGCAAACATGGACAGTGTCAAAGGTTATATAACAACAAAATCCTTTGGACACTGTCCAGTATGCACACACTGTATTAAAGTTTTTAGTTAATTTAAAAGCACAGAGGATTTTTGCAGTTTGTTGCACTACTGTATAGGAAGGACTGACCTATATGTGGCGCATGATAAAATGTTGGGCCACTGCAGGAAACTAATTTTACAGAAAGTGAATGGATACTTTTTCCAAGTCAAAAAGTAGACAGGAAAGAGAACTATAGGAAGATGCCCAACATTGTGACAAAAATCTGTAATAAAGTCTACTGCAGTGAGCGTTGCATTAGAAAGTCTGAGACCGCAGGGTGGAAGAGCTCGCTGGAGGAAGATTTTCAGAATGTATGCAGCAGAAAATCAACAAAGTAACCCCCACGACTTAAACTGCTTTTCACAACTTTCAGACACCAGAGTGGAGAAAACATCTGCTAAAAACAACTGGTAAGAACACTCATCCTTGTTCTCTGACACTAAAACACTTAAAAACGGTTGTGTGATCTGATTTTATAATATATCTGTATTGGTGCAAAACTACATAGGAAGAAATCAGGTACAGACATTTTAAAGAAGACCTGTTACGCTTGAGTCTGCTATATAGTTCTAATCTATGATGCCTGTGAATCATTATGTTATAATTTAAACATTTTAAATCCCAATTTTCCCCTAAAACCACTGATTTAAGTCCACTGCATTAGAAAACTAACAACAAATAAAGAGCTGTGGAGCTGTCTGTGCCTCTGAAGGAAAACTGCACATTACTAGCAAGTAACAGCCCTGCCGGACGTGCGAGGAGCGCGGAGACATGAGTCACTGGATCTGCAGGAAGCACCGCGCTCATCCAACGGCACTGCCACATCCCTTGACACGACGCGCACCAACCTCTTGGAAAAGTGTGCACCCCTCATCGTGGTCAAATCCATGACAGAGCAGCATGACCGGCGCGATGCCACGTGTTCACCGGGGCTGCGAGCACGAGATCGAACCGCGGAGCCCGGACAGCGTCCTCTCAGCCCGAGCCACAAACCAGCCGCACGAAACCAGCAAAGAGCGGCATGTGGTGGTTTAATCCTGGTTTAGTCCAGGACCAGTCCAGGTTTAGACCTGGTTTAGACCTGGTTTAGATCTGGGCTAGACCTTGTTTAGTCCACATTTAGTCCTGGTCTAGTCCTGGTCTAGTCCCGGTCTGGTCCTGGTCTAGTTCCAGTCTGGTCTCGGCCCCCCCCCCGTCCCCCATCTATCAATCGGCAAAGGTCTACAGTCTCTTAGCCAAAAAAACCAAAAAAATCTGCGAAACAGCAAGGCCGCGATCAGTGAACCGCGAACCGCGATAGAGCGAGGGACCACTGTAGTTTATAGACTCAAACAAAAAATGTTCCTTTTGCCCAAACACATACCTATAAGTAGTAAAATCAGAAAGATTTATAATTTTGCAGTGGTCTCCTATTTTTTTCCAGAGCTGTACAACTTCGGGTGAGTAAAGGGTGAGGGAAACAATTATAACATGGTTAAAAGCACCGAGTAGTCGATTCTGGATAAGGTCTGCTTAAACCTTACCAGTAATCAATAACATCACTATAGTTTTATGTCACATGCAGTTGTAGTGGTAATAAGTTTAGCTTTGACGAACACTGAACATAGTGGAATCATGCCATCAAAAAAAGTGGATTATCTAGTATAATTCCATGAGGAAAACCTTCTCCCTTGCAGGCGTTACATGTTGGAGTGAGTCCAGGTGTTGATGTTTGTCACATCATACATAATGCCTTTATGTTTCAGGCTTTGGTGTAATGTTCAGTCATAAAGACCCATCTGCGCTCCCCACTTCACAGGCACAACACGGGCTGTGATTTCATCCTTTGACTGTGATCTACAGCTGCAAGAGCATCCAAGAACAACGTCACCATTAACAGCTTTAAAGAGCAGTCGCCTCGATCAATAATGCAACGTGTTTTCTTTATGTGTTTCCCTCCACACCTCATTAGAAACAGGCTCAGGGCGAAAGAAGGCCAAGAGCAAGCTTTAAGACAAGATGGAAAGATAGGAAAGATGGAGAGATAGAAAACGAGTGACATAAGCTTTGAATCCTCTTGAAGATTCTGTATAGGGTTTGTATAGCTGCCCATGAAAGCAATTTAGGAGGAATATCCTGTTTTTTTTTTCCATAGAGACAGGTACTTGCATGATTGACATTTTCCTGCAGGCTTTTAACGCTGTTCTAATGATATCCAATATGCACTCATATATTTCCACATGAAAACCTTCTAAGAAAAACACTAAAAACCTCACGGCAACAACATTTTCATCATTCATCATTCAAAGGTATTTTTTTCATTACACTCTGTTACATCCCATCTCCACTAGGGATAGATGGAGTAACAAAAAAACAAGAAAATGGAATGTAAAGTTGTATGTTAAAGTAATTTAAATTAACCAAAGTGAGCTAAAATATGCATGAAAATAATTAACTAAACTACAAAAACATAAAAACAAATAATTAATCACAAAGGCCTAATCACGAGGCACAAATAAACACAAACTCAAACCACACACAAAGTCAGACACACATAAAACAAAGTAACTGACCGACAAAAGACACAGATTAAAGTAGCGGGTGTGGAGAATCTCCTTAAATAGGGGAAGTGGCTGCAGGTGACACAAGGTATTGGCCAGGCAGGAGGCCGATGCACCAATCGTCAGCAGGAAAACCATCCTCCAATCCACAGCATGGGCCCACAGAGTCGGGATTACGTGGGGAAAGAGGACAAAAAAACATAATGGATATACGCTACAAGGAGAAAGAGCTGAAGGCCTGGAGCCGTAACAAAGAGAACTGTATTCTCAAAGTCTTCTACCGCGACTGAAATATGTTTTGTGGATTATTGTACAGCACAAGGAACAGCATGTAGTGAAGTTCAAGTCCATGGTGTCCAAGTCCCACATGTAGTGCTGTTCAAATGGGTCATTCTTATTATAAAGCGCCTGATGATATTTACCAATAACAGTCAAATATAATTCTGGATAAAAAACAAAATAAAAGACATAGTAACTTGCTTATTTACTTGGAGGTGTGATGCAATGGAAATCTTTACAATAACTGTTCATATAATCAAATATACAGGTCATGTATAAATTGGTCTTGTGATTTCTAATGGAATGAGGTTGTTAATCAGTTTTAGATTTAGTTATCACTGGACTCAACTTTCTTTTTCTTTTTTTTCACTTGATTCTACTGCTGATTACCCAGCTCCAGAATGATCTGTGCGCACAATTGCTTTATTAAATCAACTCTTTGATTCACAAGACAACTTTCCAGTTTTTATTCTTATAGATCAGAAATTCCACAACAGTGAGCAGTACGACACACACTATATAATGCTTTAGTCTGCCTTAGAGTTTAATTAAATTTAACCTCTTGTCACCAGTGCCATTTGCTTTTTTTTCATTGCCATGGCGAGTGTGAAGAGGTGCTGTGCCAAAGGTCTGAAGCATAACTCGTCTAATTAGATGCACCGGCTCCAATCACCTTCACTGGCCTTGTTAGCTATTTGATACAGTGACAAGAACACACAAGTGCAATGTAAACTTTATTCAGTCTTCTCATTAGAAAGCTATTTTCTGCATGTGATTTCTTTGCCGACTTTCGTTTGTAATTCATGTACCATGTTCTCACTACAGTCAGGGGAGCTACATTCTTCTGTTGAAAGTAAAAGTACACCAAAAATGTCAATGCCAGTTTTGAACAAACTGAGCCAATTACGTAAAGGTCACTGACCCCCAATTACATAATAGTTTAAGGGATGTCAAAAGTATAGGAACAGAACAGGAGCTGAACAAAATGCGGAGTGAATTGAACTGTACTATGTTTACTACTGCTTGTTGGCTCCTTAATGAAATGACCTTTTAGACTTACTGCTGTCTTCGATACAATGATCCAGTGTAAATCACATCCACATCGTATTCCAGGTGCTTTTGTAATTGTTACTGTTTCACTGGACCTCTAATTCCAAATATTGATCATCCAGATACTGACTGTGGTATCGATTCTTATGCAAAAAATACATAAAATTTTTGTCATATAAAGAAAACATTTATATATTTATATATTTTTTAAACCTGCAGATATATTTAGATTAGAGCTGTCAGTTAAACTCGTTAATTACATTAATTAATTACACTGGAAATTAACGTGCTATAAAAATTAACACAATTAATTATGAGCGGCAATTCTATTCTATTATGGCGAGCAAATCGCTGCCAGGACCTTTGAACGGCAAGTTTCTTTGTAAAAAGAATGAAGACTGGACTATCAACAAGAATGCGGTGATTTGTAGCTTTTGTCAAAAAGAATTTTCCGATCACTGAAGTTGCTCCAGCCTGACGGATCATTTGAACACGAAACACGTCCGGAGAAGTTCCATTGTTACCGGTGATAGTGCGAGCGTGAGCGCGCTTCAACAAACCAACAAACCACGCTCGCAGAATTTGGGAAACAACTAAGCAAACCGGCTGGTTAGCTCAACTGGTAAGTCACTGACTTTCCCCCCGGGGGTTGGGGGTTCAAATCCCCCCCGGGCAATGAGCTAACCAGTGTGGGTCCTTGGGCAAGACCCTTCACGGTACTGCCCCCCGGGCGCCGGAAAAAAAAAGATGGCTGCTCACTGCTCCTGAAAAGGATGGGTCAAATGCAGAAGTCAAATTTCGCCCGTGTGTCACTGTGTGTCATTGTGTGAGACCAATAAAGGCTTAATCTAAAAAAAATCAAAGCAACTGCAGAAAAACTGACAAACTCAATCGCAAAGTGGGTTCGTTTGCTCTCTCACTCACAATCTCTCGCTCTCTCTCTCACACTCTTAAAATGCAATTAATTAGATTAGTTAATTACAAATCCTGTAATTAATTAGATTCTTTTTTTTTAATCACCTGACAGCACTAATTTAGATCAGTTCAAGCTGGGGTGGAGCAGAGGCAAGTCCAGCTGAGACGTTAGCACAAAATGAGTCAGTGTCACCAGCTATTCTTTTTAAACTACACTTGAACTTTAAACCATAACGTAAAGGCTAAAGTATTTCTAAAGCATAAAGCGGTGGGTGGTGGACATTATTATTTCATCATTATTTCCTTTTAATACAAGTAAACAGTAGATTCTATACATTGTACTTGAACTACTGAACTGTTAATAATTGATTTTTTCTAAATGAATGTCAAATTTAATTCTGTAACAAGAGTGGCCTTCAAACAGACTGTTGGGCTCCATTCAGGAACAAGAATAATCTCTTTCTACCAAAACTGTCTTATAGAACCTGTGTAACTTTTCGGGTGGAGGGTCTATCAAACGATTGTCTCTATGGAGCTGTTATTGCTTTGTCTGGAATGTTTCACAGTATGGCATTAAACCTTTCTATCTTCATGGAGGCCAAAGCAGACCAAGATACAGGTCAGGTCTGTGGAGAGGCGACCCCGCTCACAGTCAGAATGCCTGTATTTCTAGGTATTTTTGACCTATAAAATCACCTGTAATGTAATAAATGCAAGACGGAGTTCTTCAATGTCATATTGTGGAACATTCCAGGCAAACAATCACATAACCGTGGAGACAAGCAATTAGTGCACCCTCAACCATAAAAGTTACACAATACACCTTGGACTACTATAACTCTATGACACCAAAATTGTTTTAAAAAAGTGCATAATTTTGTCTTTCTGGTCCAGATCTTTGGTGAGAGCCAGAATCTTGCGTTCGCTCATATGTGTAGATGTGGTTCTGGAGGATGAACCAGGCTCCTTGCAACAGTTCACAGTGGTTTGGTCCATCTGGCACATTGGAGATGGAACAGACTGAAATGAGACTGTATGATTCAAGATTGTTAAAGCTAATTGCCAGAAGTGTAGCCGGCATCTGATGTATAATTGTTACTATAGCGCCTGGTGTGTGTGATTTTAATACTATTCAATTTTGGAATAAAATATCACATGCAAATCTACAACACACCAGCTGCGAGTATTATAACTGACAGTTGGAGATTTATTATGCTTTATGGCGACAATAGCTCCATCACACAAATGGTTTTTACAGCTAAAATATTCAAGGTAAAATTGAGAAGAACAAGGCAGCAGAAGCTATAAAACCAAACAAAGGGAATTAATGATGCCAGCTGTTTACAGTCAAATATTAACTATGATAAACACTATGAAGGTATATTTCTCTTCAGCTAAAGGTAAAAGTTTTTATGTGCAAACTTTTTACCTTTAGTATTAATTGCTCATTTGCACGATTCCATGGAAACAGAAAGCTAAAACTATACATAGCAATGTTCTCCGTTAAACGTGCACTGTGTAACTTTTCTGGTGGAGGGTCTGTCCACAGAGATGTTAATGCTTTGTCTGGAATGTTTCACAGTATGGCATTAAACCTTTCAATCATCATCAAGACCAAACTAGGCCAAGCTACAGATCATATCTGTGGAGTGGCAACCCCACTCATAGTCAAAATGCCTGTTTCTCAAGATATTTTTGAATAAAATCATATGTGTAGAATCCCTCAGTCATCCAGGTAGAATCCATGGCAAGTAATGTGGTCTACTCCATTCAGTGTAGTGAAGACTGCAGTAACAAAACAGCCACTTCACAAGAGGATGTACCAACACAGACGGGCGTGCCAGAGTGGACCTTCATCTGCCGTACATCTCCAGCTTGAAGTCACGGGCCATTCCTTTGAGGACAGTGAGGAACTGGTTTGAGAGGGGAGTTAAAGAGGCTATTTTTGTCAAGAAAGAGAATCCTTCCTTGAACAGAAATGGAGGTTTCAGACATAATTTGTCTCCCATCTATAACTCTATCCTCAAATCTAAAAAAAAAAGAAAAAAAAAAAGAAATAAGAAAACAATAGGACAGCCAGGTCAGGTCCAGAGGTGTAAAACACCCATTATGGTCCTGAATGGTTCTGCTAACCAGACCACACACTTCACTCCCACTACATATTGAATAGGCCTACCTAACTAACAGAAACTGTAAACAAATAAGTGTAGTAGTTTCAAAGTAATTTCATTAGCTCCTCCCTTCAGCACATATAAGGCAGTGTCCACCAGTGTCTGACCAGAACTGAAGAAGCAGCTTGGATGAGCTGCCAAATGTATTCGACCAAATACACTTTTGTCCAGTTGACAGACTGAATTTCTCCTTTTGCTGTAAAATCATATGATCTATTTGCCTGGAAGAATCCATGACTCATCGCTGTACCAGCGGCGAGTCTGGTAACGCTTGGTCCAGAATGCGCTGCCGTTGCGCTTAGACAGACAGCTAAGTGAACCAATCAGAGAACAGTTAACGGACAGCGACGTGAACCAAGCCGGTAGGAAGCAATGCAAAAACATCTTTTTTTGTAAAGAAAGGCCTCTAGAGCTGTCAGCTGCTGTGGTTTTAAGGAATCGATGTGTTTTAGGTCATTTAAGACCAATTTTACAGCTGAATGGAAGGGACGTTGCGGGCAAAGGCGGGTGCACTGACGTCACCATCTTTGAACGAATCAGAATCACGGAGTCCGTTGTTAACTGGGGGAGCGAGGGTGGAGCAAGGGTGTCCAAATGGTATCGCGCTGTATAGCAAATACAGAGAGATATCATTTGGCTGGCCAGGTAAATGATCTATACCTTATACCTATACCTTATTGAATAAATATAAAGTAGATGTCATGATCCTCCAGTCTCTCCCTTTCCCCCTCTCTCCTGTGTCACCTGCCCTGGGATGAGTCACCTTTCACCAGCTGCAGCCTCCTGGTGATCATCACACCTGAGATCCATCCCCAATCTCCTTCTGCCCATATCAGCCCAGTTCTTCCTCTTCTCCTTGCCAGTTCATCAGCTTACCACACCAGTAACTAGTTGATGGCTCACGCTTCTTCGGCTCTTGTTTTTGAAACTGTTTTATGGTTGTTCCGGGACCTTTTGTTTCTGCTCCCAGTGCTCTCTGGATCTCCCCTCTCGGCTCCTCTGTTCTCCTCGTGGCTCATGTTCCTCCAGATCCCCTGCCTTATGCCTCCACCAGACCTATTTCCATTTCCATCTGTACAATAAACCTGTTAACCTTACTTGAGTTTTGTTCTGCTTTTGGGTCCTACATCCATGCCTTATAATAGTAGAGTTCTTTAATGTCATATTGTGGAACATTCCAAGCTGGGCAGTAACATTTCCATAGAAACAAGAAGGTGACGGACCCACTAACGAACAGTACACCTTATATATTTCATGCCATACATTGGAAGATTATAGCCGTAAGTTTTCTGTGCAATAAACACAACCAAAATGAAAATAACCACACATGGCTTTATTTTATCTAAGAGTTACATATTGTGGCTTTAAAGGACATATATTGGGCAAATAGACTTTAAGGCCTACCTGTAAAAACACCAACTGTCCTGTACTTAATTTGCACTGCACTGTCTTTTGTATTTTTGTTTCTCCAAAAACATATTAAAGTATAAAATGAGTAGTGTGGTTTACAATGAACAAAATGTAAAAATGAAATCTTCATGTGTCTAGATTGTAAGTAATACCACACGAGACAAGCCTTTTCTATAACTTTACCTTAGCTGGGTATTTGTTATACATTCTTCCATAAGAATAAGAATCTTATTACAAACGATTAAACACATATTAGAAATGACAGTAATATCCAAGAGATCTAGTAGTAAGTATAGCGCCACTGCACATTTCCACATCAGCACTTGTGTTTTGAATGAAAAAAGACAGATTTAATTAAAAATGTTGGAATTGGAAAACTCAAAACTAACTTTAGTCATAGAAATATCTGAGAGGAAAAGTATGGTTGTTATGACGATTCTTTTTTTTTTTTTCATGTATTTGAGCAAAACATATCCTGTCTCGGTATCTGCGTCTAAGATAGCTATGGTCCACTAATCAGGAAATGCATAGTTATCCTGCTTGTTGTTTTTAGCTTTACCATTATGATCTTCACTCTGGTCTCTCAAAGTAGTGAAAAGTGTGTATTAACTCATTTGCAGTGAATATCAAGAATGCTCGGAATGCGTGAGGTAAATGAGGAACAACTTTTGACCACCGCAAACAGTTTAAAATGAAGCAGTTCTGATTTTCACATTTTAAGACAGTAAAAATCAGGTAGAGCACATTTAAGCAGTGAGTAGATTAACATTTTATTGCCCCATATTAGGTTAGGTTTCTTTATTAGTCTCCACCAGGGAGAAATTTGTCTTAGAAGTAAGGGAACGTTGCAGTACAGACAGAAAAACATACAATATACATACACAACATCAGATAAAAAGATAGTGGTAACATCCACATCGTTCCCCATCCCCACCATCATTACCCTTCTCCCAAACCAAACTCCATCACCTTATAAAAAATACATATACGCAATCATCCTGTCATAAATAAATATAAGATCAGTCCCCTCCTTCTACACCCCATCACCAAGCCAAACACATTCACTCTAAAATACTCCCACAAACGCTAACTACAAGGGTCCATATCATTTCAAACAATCACTTATCTTCTCTGGTTGTTAAGTAGCTTCATAGAAGGAGTGTTTATAATGGTTATGCCTGCACAGAGGAAGCCTGAATCTCCTTCCAGAATTGAGAAGGACGTATTCACACTTTAGTACATGAGCGCTGTCGTCTAGTATTGCATTTGCCTCCCTCAAGGTTGCCTGCTCGAAAAGATCCTGAGGACTGAGAGGGGGCATCACACCCATGATCTTACCTGCTGTTCTAATTTGGCTAGAGATCTCTGCTCTAGATTTGACCGATACCATTTGGACACCCTCCCTCCACTCTCGCTCCTCCGGTTAAAAACAGACTCCGCGATTCTGATTCGTTCAAAGATGGTGACGTCAGTGCACCCGCCTTTGCCCGCAACGTCACTCTTAGGCAGCGGAAGTTCCTCCTCAGTTTTGAATCAAGATGGCGCAATCTCTGATTGGTTCACTTAGCTGTCTGTCTAAGCGCAACAGCAGCGCATTCTGTGGATCAAGCGTTACCAGACTCATCCGCTGGTACAGCGATGAGTCATGGATTCTTCCAGGCAAGCATGCAGGCAAAAAAATAAATAAAATAATAATAAAATACAGTAATAATAATAAAACAGTAACTGAGAGAGTATGGAAAAATATTGCACGTTTGGACTATATAGTAGAATTATACAGTCTGATTGCGGTGGGGATGAAGGATCTATGGTAGCGCTCCTTCTTGCACTGGGGGTGCCTCAGTCGGCTGCTGAAGGAGCTGCTCAGCTCTTATACAGTCCGGTGCAGAGGGTGAGAGGTGCCGCCCAGGACAGAGCTGACCCTCCTGACCAGCTTATTAAGTCTTTTTCTGTCCCGTTCTGTGCTGCTCGGGGCCCAGCAGACGACAGTGTAGAGGAGAGCAGTGTTGCCAACTCCCCAGCATCGGAAGTAGCTATTGGCCCGCCCAGAAGTAGCTAAAAGTAGCTAGACGAGCGAGCGGTCCAATCCAAACGTGAGAGCGGGGCACATCCTAACCTTCCTTACCCCGTGACACTAACCTTTTATTGGTGTTGTTATTACATATACTTGTTTGTTTTTTATTTTTTTATTTTTATTTTTTTTTTTTTAGATATTTTATATTTATCTTAGATATTTTATATTTATTTATATTTATCTATAGCTTGCTTTTTTATTTTGTGTTTGTTTTTTTTTTTTGTGCTGTAGTTTAACTAAAGCTTTTTATTTTTTTTATTTTTTTGTGCTATAGTGGGCAAACTATAGCTTTTTATTTTTATTTTTTTGGTGCTAAAGAACTAGCTTTTTAAAACTTTTCTGTGCTGTACAACTAGCTTTTTCCCACTCCCGTCTGTACTTTTGTGTATACACTTTTGGTTGTGGCATTGCGATTGAATACAAGGGGAGAAAAAAGAAATGCTCTAAAGAATGAGAGGGATATGCACGTGACGAGAGAAACTGAATGACAGAAACAGAGAGAGGAATGACCAGACTCCGAGGCGATCTGACGAGATGGGAGGGAGCAGAGGAGAGACTGGTGTGTGTCTCTTCCACTGCCCCTCTCTGTCTCTTTCTCTCTGTCTCTTTCTCTCTGTCTCTTTCTCTCTGTCTCTTTCTCTGAACGGGGAAAGAGAGAAAACGGCGCAATTATTTTTCCCCCTCCTGCGATCTTGGAGCCTCTGATCACCAGAAAAAGTCGCTAGATTTGTCGCTAGTCGCTTTTGTCTAATTTTCTCGCTAGGGGGGTCCAGAAAGTAGCTAAAAATAGCGACAAAGTCGCTAAGTTGGCAACACTGGAGGAGAGCAGAGGCCACCACAGAGTCATAAAAAGTCTTGAGCAGAGGCCTGCTCACTCCAAAGGACCTCAGTCTCCTCAGGAGGTGGAGGCGACTCTGGCCCTTCTTGTACAGGGTGTCTGTGTTGTGGGACCAGTCCAGTTTATTGTTGAGGTGAACACCCAGGTACTTGAAACTGTCCACAGTCTCTATGTCCTGCCCCTGGATGTTCACCAGTGAGTGAGCTAGTGGTCTCATCCTGAAGTCGATCACCATTGCCTTTTTTTATTATCTTTTATTATTACAAGGTACATATTTTGACATCACAATAACATTCACAAAACACTTAACACCACAATAACATTCGCAAAACACTTAACACCACAATAACATTCGCAAAACATTCAGAAGACTGGTGTTAAGGCTCAGGGGGTTGCGCCCACACCAGTCCACAAAGTCACTGATGACCGAGCGGTACTCCAGCTCGTTCCCCTCAGACACACAGCCCACAAATGGCCGAGTCATCAGAGAACCTCTGGAGATGGCAGCTGTCTGTGTTGTATGTGAAGTCCGAGGTGTAGATGGTGAAGAGGAAGGGTGAGAGGACAGTTCCCTGGGGGGCCCCAGTGCTGCAGACTACCACCTCTGACTCACACCCACGCAGCCGCACGTACTGTGGACGGTCAGTGAGGTAGTCAGTGGTCCAGGCAGCGAGATGTCCATCAACTCCCGCATCCTTCAGCTTCCCCCGCAGCAGCGCCAGCCTGATGGTGTTGAAGGCGCTGGAGAAATCAAAGAACATGACCCTCACAGCACTCCCGGTGGTCTCTAGGTGGGTGAGCGCCCGCTGCAGCAAGTAGATGACAGCATCCTCTACTCCTACGTTTGTGGGGCTCACCACAGAGCGGAGGTCACTGAGGATCATCCTCTCCATGGTCTTCATGAGGTGGGAGGTCAAGGCGACTGGTCTGTAGTGGGCCGGTTCCCTGGCGTTTGTTGTTTTGAAGCCATGTTAGAATGTTGTCACCTGATCAAAAACATACCTGGATTTGTGTTTTCTTTCATTCACACATGTTTGAGTTATCCTTATTAGTTAGGCAGTCCACCTTTAATAATTATAAACTAAAATTAAATGCCAACAGGTCTCATTTTTGTCTTTGCGAGTAATCCTTTAATACAGGTCTGGAAAAAAATAAGAGACCACTGCAAAATTAAGTTTTTCTCATTTTACTACTTATAGGTATGTGCTTGGGCAAAAAGAACATTTTTGTTTGAGTTTATAAACTACTGACAACATTTCTCCCAAATTCCAAAAAAAAAAAATATATATTATCGTTTAGAGCATTTATTTGCAGAAAATGACAAATGGTCAAAATAACAAAAAAGATAATTGTTTTCAGACCTCAAACAATGCAAAGAAACAAGATCAAATTCATTTTAAAACAACATAATACTAATGTTTACACTTAAGAAGAGTTCAGAAATCAATATTTGGTGCTATAACCCTTATTTTTAATCACAGCTTTCATGCGTCTTGTCATGCTCTTTCACATTGTTCTTGGGTGACTTTATTCCACTCCTGGTGCAAGTAGAAGTAGCTCAGCTTTGTGTTTGTGTTGGAATTCAACAGACGCTGGAATGGAATGGCTGTAATACATTTATTTATTTACTTGAAGGACTTATTTGAAGGACAATGTGCAGGTACATTCAAAAGATGGCTGCACCAGATTTAGCAGAATTCTAATTTCCATCTGTACATGTAGAGATGCTGATTTCAGAAAAAAAAATGCAGTGGTCTCTTATTTTTTTCCAAAGCTGTACACATTGAGTAACTGATCAGGAGTAGTGGTGGGACGCTTCTCCAGCTCTTTGTCAATATCTTAGTGAGGAGTAACTGAAGGAATTCCCTGATGCATTTTTAATGGGGAAAAATGGATGACCTGCAGGAGAAGTTAAGCAGTCGAACCACTTGCAAGTTCTGTGCATGGATTGTGTAAAATGGGCCTTTAATCAACTACTGGAGAGGCAACATGAAGTATGTTAAGAGTGAAATGTAATTTCTTATTGATTGGTACAATGGTGTCTCCTTTGTTATACATTAGCAAAGTTTATGTGACCAATGCGACTAACACAGCATGAAGCCACTCAGTCGAAGAATGGGTCAAATGACAGAATATCTCATAAGCCTCTTTCTTTCTATAGATTCTTGTCTCTTCCCAAGTTCCAAGGTGTTAATTAATGATAGCTTTTGGACAGTCACAGGTAAGGGACTTCTGCCAAATCATTTAAAGGTCCTATATTACACAAAACTTTAAGCCATATTAGAATGTTGTTACCTCCTTAACCCTAGAACACTTTCGCTATAAAAAGTAACACCATCACTTTTGCCGGGTAATTTTTACCCTATATAATATACCCAACAAAAAGTACTTGTCATGAAAAATAGATCAAAATATGACAACACATGATAAAATAGAGTGGTTTTCTTTTATTTTCAACTGTGGTATGTGTAACAAAATGGGAAAAAACATAGGAAGACCCTAAAAACATGCTCCAAAATTACTGAAAAATTAGGAATTTGAGAAAAAAATAATAAAAAAATCTGGAAACTTGGTCTTTGGTCCACCCATTCCTGGGACATGTGAGACTTCCCTGGTGAAGCACAGACTCCTTGACACATGAACAGTTGCAGGAGAGAGGAACAAAAATAGTATTTTTTCAGTGGGTAAAAATGACCAGTTGACTAAAATATTGTTTTCATCATAAGAATTCCCTTTGAAATCACCACTTTGTGGTATTTATTCATAACCACAGAGCCCTCCTGCCTCCTCTCTCCCTGACAGACTCCCCCATCACCACAGTGGACTCCTTCCGGTTCCTGGGCACTTGCATCACACAGGACCTCAGGTGGGAGCCAACCATCAACTCCCTCATCAAGAAGGCTCAGCTGAGGTTGTACTTCCTGCGGCAGCTAAGAGAAGCCAAGCTGCCAGTCCAGATGATGGTGCAGTTCTACACGGCCATCATTGAGTCCATCCTCACCTCTTCCATCACTGTGTGGTATGCTGGAGCCACTGTCAGGGACAAACAGAGACTGCAGCGCATTGTGCGCTCTGCCGAGAAGGTGATTGGCTGCAGCCTTCCATCTATCCAGGACCTGTGCGTCTCCAGGACTCGGGGGCGAGCAGGCCGGATAGCAGCTGACACTTCTCACCCTGGACATGGACTATTTGAGCCACTTCCCTCTGGTAGGAGGCTATGGTCCATCGGGACCAGAACCTCCCGTCACAAGAACAGTTTCTTTCCCTCTGCTGTTGGACTCATGAACAATTCATAACATCTGCACAAAGCTGGACACTTTATATCACTACTACTGTTCTGATGCTGCTCATCTGGACCTTTTTGTTATTTGGATTGCTTATTGTTTTTTTACTATATTATAGCTATATTTTAGTTATTATTATTAAGTGTCTATTCTTTAGTTATTACTAATATTATTTAGTGTTTTATGTTTGCACCTTATCACCGAGACAAGTTCCTAGTTTTGTGAACTCTGTTCACTTTACAATGGCAATAAAAATCTTTCTGATTCTGATTCTGAAATAAGGATAGATACACATTCCAGGACCACTCTTACTTAAATTTTTTTTTTTTACATCCTCTTACTTTAAATTCATTACATTCTTACATTCCTCTTTTACTGTTGCCGGGTGAAAATCACCTGAAAGCCTGTAGGAAAAAGTGGGCTTTGGGGCAGGGAAACACCTACACCTTCAAAGATGTCAAAAACAACGGTGAAGCTACAGGGAACCATGACACTCAGAAAAATTCAACATATTGAAAATCATGTAAATATCTTTGCTTGGGTGAAAATCACCTAGCGATAATGCTCTAGGGCAGTGCTTCTCAATTATTTTCTGTGACGCCCCCCCTAGGAAGAAGAAAAAATTTCACGCCCCCCTTCCTGCGCGCGACTATAAATAGTATTATTTGTCTAGAAAATTGTTATGAGAACACCATTGTATCCTTTTATTAACATTATAAACAAAAAAAGAAAAAAACTTACAACAAAGACTGCACTGAGGACTCAAATATTAATGTGTTTTTAATGCAGCTTTGCGCACATTTGTTTACGTTTTACAGAAATGAAACTTAAAACCACCTCATTTGCATAAGATAAAAGCATTGAAAAAATACGTTCTCTCCTTGTGCCACTGATGCGTCAGCTTCTGTCAGACTAAAGGACATGACTCAGTGGAATATACGTGTTTTTTCTGTGACAGAGGATGTTCTGTTAATGGTGAGACTGTGCGTAAATCGCATGTGAGAACGCCACTGCCAACTACTGTTGTTGATGTGCAATTACACTTAGTTCTAGTACAGTACAGCAAAAAAACATGTTTCCCAGGGTCACTGGCATCACGCCACGCCCCCCCAGGGGGGCCCGCCCCACTATTTGAGAAGCACTGCTCTAGGGTTAAAAACATACATGGAGTTGTGTTTTCTGTTTCTCTTTTCAGCCTAAATATGCAGCGTTTATATGAAACATGTGTGAATGAAATGAAACAACAAAATAACAAGTCCGGGTATGTTTTTGATGAGGAAACAATAGAAAACAGCATAATATAGGTCCTTTAAAATCAATTGTTTTCCATACACAACAGTTACTCTAAAAATCCAACATCTCACCAGATTCAGATTTCACTTGTGCATGTAAACACACCAAAAATCTAATTGAATTATTGCCTTACCCAATTATTGCAGTTATCACATTTTGACCAAACGTACCCACTGTCTCCTCTCCATTCCACAGCGCAAACCGTCCGACCTTCATCGCATGTGTTAATGACTTCCATTTGTCAGCAGCGATTTATCATCCGTACACACCCAGCCGTGTACCTGGCACTGGGCTACAGGAAGTGACCAAGCCAGCAGATCTCGGCCCATGGACTGGACTGCTAATACTGGACATATGGTTACAGAAACATGTTCAGAGGCAAACTACATTATCCTTTTGGTGCGGATGAGTCACTTGGCCAAGATCAGACCAAACATTTGTCAAAACTCCAATCAGAGAATGGACTGGAGCGAATTCATCTGCCCAAAGCCACCAAGCAAGAAAAACTCATTATGCAAGCGTTGGAATGTCTGTGATAGTGTTCCATCTTTGTCAAGTTGTGCTGTGTGAACCTCAAGCGATTTCAACTTTTGATCTCTTGAGTATTTATTTATTTTCTGATTTAAAAAAGCAGTCATTTCAGAGCAATTATCAGTCCAGTTTTGCAAAAGATCCAGTTATTTCTTGGCGCACAAATTATAGACTTAAGCAGGGTGAAAGAGAAGAAAAGAAGAATATGTGAAGCGGTCAAATACAGACATGTAATTAGACTTTATAGAGAAGGCTGCCCTAATTAGTTATTAAAAGTAATGTTATGTCAAAGTGCACTGTGACATTTGAAATATCTATGCTTTTGTAAAGGTATTCTTCCAGCTGAACTTATATAGAGCGTATAGGAGTGATAATTATAATATATAGAGACAACTTTTCATGAAGTGCTCTGCAACAGTGTGAGTGAAGCGATTCTCTTCTGTTTTTATAACAAAGCGACTGAAATTCCAACTGTGGGTGAAATAATGTGAAACTTAGGATAATGTGGGAGATCCAGTTTCAGTTCATCCTGGATCCCCAAAATCTGACTCAGAGCATGAGAGTGCCGTGAAGAGGAGGCAGAAATGGAGAAGAAGTCTGAGGAAAGCACTGAAGAGAGTGGCTATAGCTAGAGGTATGCTACTGGACAACTATACAGAGAATCTAGAGCAGGGGTCGGCAACCCGCGGCTCCGGAGCCGCATGCGGCTCTTTGATCCCTCTGATGCGGCTCAGTACAGTGGTCCCTCGTTTATCGTGGGGCTTACGTTGTAGAAATAACCCACGATAGGCAAAATCCGTGAAGTAGTCAGCTTTATATTGCGTGTATAAATATGTGTGTATTTCACGGTTTCTCTGACCGAGGCGCCGCTGCGCTGTTGCGGGTTTTGTTGGGGCGAAAACTTGCAAACATACAGCACTTCAGAGCAGTGACGGACTAGGATCATCGGCCCTGGCAATTTACACCTAGAAGCGGCCCCGTAGACCGTGGAACGGGGGGGAGGGTTTCTACAGCTCTTCACCAAACACAGAACTGTAGTGAGAACACATCCGTGTGCTCTCAGGACTGGTTCCGCCGCCTGGACTCAGTTCATTATGCGGAAACACTGCCGCAAGAAGTGTGCGCGCGGACACGTGGTCAAATCCGTAATAGAGCACGACCTCGGCCCTTCTGGCATGTGCTCAAATGCCAGACCGCTCAGTCCGTCACTGCTTCAGAGTCACACTGCTCGTGATCGAACATTTAAATAAATTTGGCAAACTGACCGCATTCTGTAGCCTACTGCAGACACGGAGGAGAATGACTGACGGATCGGCAAAGGTCTACAGTCCTTTAGCCAATCAGGATGCAGAACACAATACGTTTTGATACACTATAAAAAAAATCAGCGAAACAGCGAGGGACTACTGTATTTAATTAAAATGTATTTTATTTTAGTTAGTTCATATTCAAAATGTAATTCTATGGCACAAAGGTAAAAAAAAAAAAGAAAAGCTGTTGCGGTGTTATTTCATTTTAAATTTCAAAAGGGTTTTGTGGCTCCCAGTGTTTTCTTTACTGTGTGAAACGGGTCCAAATGGCTCTTTGAGTGGTAAAGGTTGCCGACCCCTGATCTAGAGTATATTTACATGTAAACACTAAAGCAGGACTAGACCAGGACTAAACCAGGACTAAACTGGACAACTGAAAATAAAACATCTTGGACCAGGACTACAG
Organism: Paratrypauchen microcephalus; assembly: GCA_036785185.1. Taxonomy (NCBI): domain Eukaryota; kingdom Metazoa; phylum Chordata; class Actinopteri; order Gobiiformes; family Gobiidae; genus Paratrypauchen; species Paratrypauchen microcephalus. Next base: position 9,487,052 of record JAVJIX010000011.1, read on the forward strand.
CAAGACCAAAAGAAATACACATAGGACTAATCCAAATACTCTTAATGTGACACTTTGCTCCCTTGCCTATGTGTGAATGAGTGCTGTCACTAAAGGATGATCACACTAATCTTTTTTTTTTCTCTTGTGTAAAACGAACTCAGTGAGTGACTTTGAGCTGAAGTATGAGCAGACCGAGGAGCTCGGAGAGGGCGGATTTGGGTCTGTTTGCTGGTGTCTGGATATCAGACAATCAACCAGTAAAATATATTGTTTTCATCTTTTGCAAAACTTCAAATGCACATTTAATATAAACTAAAAATGTCATTTTTCAGATGGTCTGTCTCGATGGAATTTTTCCTGGAGACAATTAAATACAGAATATTTCATGTCAAAGAAAATGAGAGGCAAAAGGAGAAATTCAAGTTTGTCAACTGGACAAAAGTTTATTTGGTCATTTCGCAGCTCATCCAAGCTACTTCTTCAGTTCTGGCTCGAGTGCTGGTGGACACTGCCTATATCTGTCTGAAAGGGTATATATAAGGGTTATTTTTGACCAAACTTTTGTCCATCTGACAAACTGAATTTCTCCTTTTGCCATGGATTCTACCTGGACGACTGAGGGATTCTACACAAAGAAAATGAGAGAAAAACTGTCTATGAATTTACCTATAATTTATTATTTTCAGTCAACTCTATTATATAATGGTGCCCTAATTTCTGATTTTCAGGTGGCCATTAAACACATTAAAAGAGAGGACCTGGATTTTGCTCCAGCGGTAAATTTAGAGTGTCTAGTCATTTGTATTGTTTGGAATATCGTTTTACTCTGCATTTACCTCTGATTGTGTAATCTGTTTTCTTTACATTTCCACTTTTAGACCATTGAAAACGAGGTGTACTCTGTCCCAGATGAGGTGGTCCTGATGATTAGAGCAGCTCCAGATTGCCACTTGATCAGAAAGAACCCCTCTGTGACTCTCCTGGACTGGCACCTCCAGGATCAAGGTCAGGAGGTAGTTCTGGTCATGGAGAGATCCACCCCATCTGAAGAATTGTTTGTGCATTGTGCATTCCTCTGACTACTGTCAGAGGAATGCACCACTGCCAGAAGACCAAGCAAAGGTATGCCAAAAAAAACAACAGAAAAGGAACAAAAAACTTGAACTCATGAAAAAATATACATAGGTTTCTATCTGCTCAGTGTGTACATTTGCATGGACAGTAATAATGAGATAACTAGAATAACCAGACAGCCCTATATATATATATATATATATATAGGGCTGTCTGGTCTATATATATATATATATATATATATATATATATATATATATATATATATGCTCCTCACCTTCCACGGTGGTTGGTCTCTCACTTTCATCCAGCTCGGGTCCTCTACCAGAGGCCTGGGAGCTTGAGAGTTCTGCGCAGTATCTTTGCTGTTCCTGTACTGCACTTTTCTGGACTGAGATGTCTGATGTTTTCTTGGGATCTGTTGTAGCCACTCCTCCAGTTTGGGGGTTACAGCCCCGAGTGCTCCGATCACCACGGGCACCACTGATGCCTTCACCTTCCAGGCCTTCTCCAGCTCTTCCTTGAGCCCCTGGTATTTCTCTAGTTTCTCGTGTTCCTTTTTCCTGATGTTACCATCGCTTGGTATTGCAATGTCCACCACCACGGCTCTGTTCCGTTGCTTATCCACCACCACTATGTCTGGTTGGTTCGCCATCACCATTCTGTCAGTCTGTATCTGGAAGTCCCACAGGATCTTGGCTCGGTCATTCTCCGCAACCTTCGGAGGTGTTTCCCACCTTGACCTTGGGGTCTCCAGCCCGTACTCTGCACAGATGTTTCTGTACACTATGCCCGCCACTTGGTTGTGTCGCTCCATGTATGCTTTCCCTGCCAGAATCCTACACCCTGCAGTTATGTGCTGGACTGTCTCAGGAGCTTCTTTGCACAGCCTACACCTTGGGTCATCTTCTTCGCATAGAGTTTATCAGATTGTCAATTGTGGCCTGTGGAATGTTGGTCCACTCCTCTTCAATGGCTATGTGAAGTTGCTGGATATTAGTGGGAGCTGGTACACGCTGTCGTATACGCCGGTCAAGCACATCCCAAACATGCTCAATGGGTGACATGTCCGGTGAGTATGCTGGCCATGCAAGAACTGGGACATTTTCAGCTTCCAAGAATTGTGTACAGATCCTTGCAACATGAGGCCGTGCATTATCTTGCTGAAACATGAGGTGATGTCCATGGATGTATGGCACAACAATGGGCCTCAGGATCTCATCACGGTATCTCTGTGCATTCAAAATGTCATCAATAAAATGCACCTGTGTTCTTCGTCCATAACAGCCTTTGAAGAGGAGTGGACCAACATTCCACAGGCCACAACTGACAATCTGATAAACTCTATGCGAAGAAGATGTGTTGCACTGCATGAGGCAAATGGTGGTCACACCAGATACTGACTGGTTCTGAGTCCCCAGACCCCCAATAAAGCAAAAAAAAATGCACATTTCGGGGTGGCCTTTTATTGTGGGCAGTCTGGGGCACACCTGTGCACTAATCATGATGTTGGATCAGCATCTTGATGTGGCGCACCTGTGAGGTGGGGTGGATTGTCTCGGCGGGGCAGAGGTGCTCGCTGTCACACATTTGGACAGATTTGTGAACAATGTTTGAGAGAAATGGTAGTGTTGTGTATCTGGAGTGAATTTTGGATCTTTGGGTCCATCTCAGGAAAAATGGGAGCAAAAACAAAAGTGTTGCATTTATATTTTTGTTGAGTGTATATACCGGGGTGAACTCTAAAACTCAGCGGCTAAGCTGTGGGGCAATGAGCAGGACCACACCAGCCCGCCGCCGTTCCCCGCGGGCAACGCCAGAGAAATGGAGAGTCCAGCCCCCTTCAAGGAGTTGGGTTCCAGAGCCCAAGCTGTGCGTGGAGGTCAGGCCGACTATATCTAGTCGATAGCGCTCAACCTCCCGTACAAGCTCAGGCTCCTTCCCCCCCAGCGAGGTGACATTCCATGTCCCCAGAGCTAGTCTCCATGTCCGGAGATCTGGTCGCCGAGGCCCCCGCTTTTGGCTGCCGCCCAGATCTCTCTGCACCGGCCCCTTATGGATCCTCCTGCGGGTGGTGAGTCCACGGGAGGATGGCCCCACGTCGCTCCTTCGGGCTGAGCCCGGCCGGGCCCCATGGGGAAAGGCCCGGCCACCAGGCGCTCGTTGGCGAGCTCCCACCCCAGGCCTGGCTCCAGGGTGGGGCCCCGGTGACGCCAATCCAGGTGACGTAACTGGCCTCGATCTATTACTCATCATAAAGGGCTTCTGAACCGCTCTTAGTCTGACCCGTCCCCCAGGACTTGTTTGCCTTGGGTTACCAGGGGCATAAAGCCCCCGACAACATAGCTCCTGGGATCATTCGGGCACTCAAACCCCTCCACCACGTTAAGGTGGCGGCTCAAGGAGGGGGATGTAACATCTTGTCGTGCATATACCTGATGCAGCCTGAGGCTGGTGCAAAATCTAACACCATTGTACACAAATCACATCTTGACATGATGGTGGAAAAGTGCTATAAAAAAGTGATCATTTACCATTGCACCACTATATCTACAAGCACGCTAAGAAAACTGGATAACTGGCCTAGTCCAATTTAAAGGCAAAATTGATGCTTGTGAGCTTTAAGCCATATTAGAATGTCTTTACCTCTGCAAAATCATAGCTAGAGTTGTGTTTTGTTTCATTCACACATGTTTGAGTAACTCTTTATTATTAGTGTGTAGAATCCCTCAGTCGTCCAGGTAGAATCCATGGCAAAAGGCGAAATTCAATTTGTCAACTGGACAAAAGTTTATTTGGTCAAATAAGTTTCGCAGCTCATCCAAGCTACTTCTTCAGGTCTGGTCAGACGTAGGTAGACACTGACTATAACGTTTTTGTGTCCTTTTTGTGATCAATAAACTTTTTCCAGCATGCTCCGTGGGACTGTCAGCGCTCAGAAGGAGAAATATTCCACATTTTAAATTACGGATGTGCCATAGGTTTCATCAGCTAAAGTTCAGAAAAGTTCACGTCATGAGTTGTTTTTAATGCACAGGAGGGAACAGTAATGACGCACTTTTGAGCAGAGACTTTTCTTAAAATATCTTATCAGAAAATGTATAAAAATGTGAAACTCATTTGTTAGTGAGGTAACAAATTCAGTTTGGATCTAATTATGAAAAACTGAGTCTCTGATAACACACAAAGAGCTTTATACATTATTGAGTTATTATTAAAGCTGCATGATGCAATTTTTATTATGCAATTATAGCAGAAGTATCAGTAGGTATTAAAATGTAATAGTTCCCAGTTCTCAAAAATGTTAATTTAAATCATGTTATGAAATTTTGTACAAAAGACTATAAAGAAATGAACTGGTCAGAGTATAGAGAGAGTTTAAGTTTAAAGTTTAAAGGTCTTGTATTGCACAAAATTTACTATTATGAGCTTTAAGCCATGTTATAATGCCTCATCAAAACATACCTGGAGTTATGTTTTGTTTCATTTACCCATCTTTGTATCATCCATTATTATTAGTCTGTCTACGTCTCAAAAGCTCAAAATGCTCTGTTCCACCTTGTGATGTCACGTAGTGTAGTTTTCAAGAGAACAGCCACCTATTACCTTAAGTTCATTATAGACTGTCAATTCCAGCTTTCAAATAATCCAAAGGGTCCTAGTGAAACTGTACAGAGTTTTAAAACACAGTGGAGCACTTCCTGTATTACCACCTGATATCACAAGGTGGAACAGAGTGTTTTCTGTTTGAGAGAAGGGTTTATGTGTTAAACATGTGAGAATGAAACAAAACACAACTCTGGGTATGATTTTGATGAGAAAAAACATTATAACATAGATCAGAAAATATGAGACCTTTAAATATCTCTCTTGATCGAAGTGTTTTAAAATAAGTCTCACTTGTTTCCATCAATCTTTCATTTGTCAATCTTGGACTCATATTCTTCAGATTGCAGTCATCGCTGAGCCACTTTCTGTTTGTTCTGCTATGACATAGAAATAAAGATGATTTTTTTATTAATCTTACTTTTATTTAAGTGCAATTTCGCCAGCAGCAGTCTCCATAGATTTTATACTTTCTAATTCAGTACATATTAGGCGTGTAACTTTACTTTTAAAAGGCCTATATTAGCTATTTTCTGATCTATATGTTATAACGGTGTTTCCTCATCACAAACATACCTGGAGTTGTGTTTTATTTCATTCACACATGTTTAAAACTAAATATTTCTTCTTCTCTCAAACAGAAAATGCTCTCTTCCACCTTGTGATGTAATGTGTTACTACAGGATGTGCTCCACTGTATTTTTAAACTCTATACACTGTATAATCCTTGGTATAGCCAAACAAAAAGGTAAAAGGTTAACATGACTGTTAAAGAGCCGCTAAATGTCTGTGCTAGAGTTAAGTCCGGCCACAGTCAAAATTTGAAAAATCCACCAAACTGGGCGGTACTTGGCGTGGCGTGGCTTGACCTATGAGTGACAGCCGGGTGACAGTGCCGGTCAGTGGAGAGTGACAGCGACACGAGTTTCGCCATGGAGCACAGCGAGGTATAGTCGGGGCTCCTCACGTACCGCCCATAGACCGTAAGCTGACCGCGAGTGGCTGTGCTTGTCATGTCATAACTGCATCTGACTCACTGGCGGCCGTCTGTTCAACCTGGAAATTCAAATGTAGTGGCCATAGTTGATCCTAAAGGGGCCGTTACAGGCAATTTTTAACAACCAAAATGCCAAAATAAGGCCAGGGATAGGTATACACTTCTATTTTAGACCCATTTACACAGGCAAATTCATGGCTGTGCGATGGGCTCACCGGTCTCCCCTATCATGGCTAATTTATACATGGAACAATTTGAACAGAGTGCCTTAGCCTCATATCCAGGCACTCCTCCCACACACTGGTTTCGTTATGTTGATGATAATTTTACAAAAATCAAAATTCAAGATTTGGAACCTTTTACTGCACATATAAATTCTGTAGATCCTAATATCAAATTCACCCGTGAAGATGCCAAGGATAACACATTGGCGTTCTTAGATTGTGCAGTAACGATAGGAGGAGACCGGGGACTCCAAGTAGAAGTCTTCAGGAAGCCCACACACACAGACCAATACCTGCTTTTTGATTCACACCACCCACTGCAGCACAAACTGGGTGTTATTCGGACATTACAACACAGGGCCCAAGTGGTTTCCACAAGCACAGAGGGTAAGGAAAAAGAAGAACAACATGTGCAGGAAGCCCTCTCTGTTTGTGGTTATCCCAAATGGGCTGTTAACAAAACCAAGAGAGACAAGGGCAAGAAACAAGATAATAGAGAATCCGAACCCAGGAGGAAAGGGGTAGCGATTCCGTACCTGGCCGGCGTGTCGGAAAAACTACAGAGGATTTTCAGACAATATGAAATCCCAGTTTATTTCAAACCCACAAACACTTTAAGACAAAAACTCGTCCACCCAAAGGACAAAACACCGAGCCACAAACAAAGCAATGTGGTCTACTCCATTCAGTGTAGTGAAGACTGCAGTGAGCGCTACATTGGAGAAACCAAGCAGCCACTTCACAAGAGGATGTACCAACACAGACGGGCGTGCCAGAGTGGACCGTCTTCTGCCGTATATCTTCACCTAGAAGCCACGGGACATTCTTTTGAGGACAGTGAGGTTCAGATCTTAGCCAGGGAAAAGAATTGGTTTGAGAGGGGAGTTAAAGAGGCTATTTTTGTCAAAAAAGAGAATCCTTCTCTGAACAGAAATGGTGGCGTAAGATATAATTTGCATCCCATCTACAATTCCATTATTAAGCCTAGATCAAACAAACAGGGAAACAATAGGGTTAGCCAGGTCAGGGCCAGAGGTGTGAAAAAGCAGGCGTGTAGGGATGAATAGGGATCGTTAAGCTAGACGCCAGAGAAACAAAAAAGACCGAAACCAATGAGATAGTTCCGGAAAGTAGTTAGCTAGGTAGCTCCTCCCTACAGCAAGATATAAGCAAGTGTCTTACCAGTATTCTTATTAGAGCTGACGAAGCCTCTCGGATGAGCGGCGAAACGTTTTCAACCAAACAAACTTGGTCCAGTTGACAAATTGAACTTCTCCTGTTATCATTTACACAGTTAATCAGAAAAAACAAATGGTTCTGGTATTTAGTGTCTCTTTAACTAACGCTTCATGACATCACAAGGCAGAACAATTCGAGCTTTGGGGATACAGACAGCTTAATAATGATAATGCAAGGTTATTCAAACATGTGTGAATGAAAACAAACTCCAGGTATGTTTTTTTTTAGGAGGAGACAACATTATAACATGGCTTATCACACACAAGAGTCAATTTTGTGTAATATAGGACCTTTAATGAAGTATGCAATTGTCAGTACTTTTTCCAAATAGACAAAGATGAATTTGGCTTCTTCTTATTCCAAATGAATTGTATGGGCCTCATGTAATGCCACTAAGCCTCCCACTAACACCATGATCTTGATATCGCAGCTTTGCCAATCACTGACAATAAAACTCACAACATGGAAACATCATATAACCATTAGTGTGAATCTTTCCTCCTCCATGTGGCAATATAATAATAAGTATCATTAGCAACCACGCAAGTTGAGTATCTAGGAAACCACGGTATGATGGGTAATAGCACTTTTTTCTATAGCCCTTTTTGCCCAGTCCTGATCACCGCTTAGTTTCTCTTCTGGGGGTCAGCTCAAAGCCTTTTCCCTACAGATAGGAGAATATCATTTTGTTTGTTGTGATTTGGAACCAGCATTTGCAGTCCTGTGGAGAGTTCCCCCGGAGAGAGAGCTGTTCCCTGGCGCCCTGGACAATCACCGAGCTGATTGCGATCTGGAAAAGCCTCTCTTTGTCGCTCTTTTCAGTGTGTTTGTATCTGGCAGGTTGTAAAGGCTGCTGTCATCCTTTTCTAATGCGCCAGATGTTAAAAGTAATGAATGTTAAAGATGTGTGATAAGGTTATTTTCAGTTATGAGTAAAGCTGAGGGCTATTAAATTGGCCATTGGTTATTCTTGGCATGGTATGGCATAAAGGCATGAATTATGTGTGTTATTATTGGCCTTTTTAACATACTAATGAGTACCTTTGCTTTGCCATCTCAGGTTGCAAAGCTTAAAACAGCAGCTTTGTTTAGTACCAGACATTTTTCAACATGGGTACTCCCTATACTCCAATCTGGTGTATAGCTCCATTTACTGGAAGCAGATTTAGGCTGCGTCCCATTACTCTATCTTACCCCTTGCCCTTCCTCTGCCCTTTTATCTACATCTTTGTCTTGTCTCTCGATACCGAGCTGAGAGGGCTCGGGGTACGAATGTTCCTCTAAGAAATGGGACACCACTCGATTACCGTTTGCGTCATCATCCCTTGCCTCTACCTGACTGCTACGTCTACAGAGGCGACAACAATTGACGCAAACAAATGTAAACAAATGTCAAGGATTATCAGGTACCTCAGCTCGACAAAAAAAGTAGCTTGTTTATGCATGAAAGTTCGATGAAAACGATAACGTCGGCTAAACGGACATCACTACAATTAAAACCGCAACAACAGCTCACTAAGATAAGACAAGATAATCCTTTATTTGTCCCACAATGGGGAAATTAAACATTACTAAACATTCACTAAAGGTAACGCAGAACATAAGCGGCATAATTGTAAACCATGCTAAACTGTTAATCGATAATTACAACTGCTGAAAATACATTTATGAGACTCCTTGGCTGGTCGATGTGGCGCTGCCATCCTGATCCCAAAACCTGCCTGAGTTTGTAGGCGTACCCCTTTGTTTCAAGTCTGGTCGAGAGCTTACTTCGTTTCGAGGGGTATGTAGCCCTCGGTCGTGGCCTTAGCTCTTGATCAAATTTAGAATCGAGACACCCCTTGCCCTCACATGAACGCGCAAAACCAGGGGGTAGTGGTAAGACGAAGGGGTAAGACAGAGAAATGGGACGCAGCCTAAGAATTACCATGGAGAAAAAAAAAAATGTTAGTGAATTAAGGAACATGCCCCAAAATGTTGATGTAATCATGCAGTAGTAGTGAATGCAGTTTGATGGTTTGAAAGGCTTAGAATACATCAGGTGATAATTTATTGACTTAAAACATAAAACGGTTTCTGCTTATGACATCACAACCCTAGGAATATTCAAACCAAGTGATTTATCAAATCAAAACAAATCAAACAATATTTTTAAGGCGCTTTTCATACAAAATTGTAACACAAAGCGCCTTACAGTGGTCAAGGATTAGAAGATTGACCTTTATTGATCTCACACAGGAGAAGTTGTTTCTATATTTGACCCGGGGACCATCCCCATGATTTTGTTTTGTTATTTAGGCTTGGTCAGGCCCTAAGCCCTAAGGATTTTACCTATGGCGCATGTTTGTGTTGGTGTGGGAAACCTGAGTGCCCGGAGGAAACCCACCCAGACACGGGGAGAACATGCAGTCTCCACACAGAAAGGTCCGGGCAACCCGAACCTTCTTGCTGTGAAGCATGAGTGCTAGCCACTCAGCCACCGTGCTGCCAGAGGGGGGAAAAAAAAAAAAGGCTCAGAGCAGCAAACATAGTGCAAAGGATTACTGAAATAAGCATGAACTAATCTTATACAATTCCAGGTATGTTTTTGATTGAGAAACAATGATTAAATGCTCAAAAAGTCATTTTTGCTAAATATGTGTCCTTTATTATCCCTATTAGTCCACTGACTTCAGTAGATATTTCATTGTGTTTTATTTGGTTTAATATTTCATAAATTTCCCATTACTGTTGAACAAACTTATAACATTTGAAGGACATCATTAATCAGGCATTTTCTATTTGTGTTTATACCACAGAAAAAAACATCATTAGTGTATTTTTAATTTCAAATCCATAACTGCATACTGGTTTGAAAGTTTCCACACTAAATGGTATCTGACACGTGGCACTGACTCGAGACATATTAAATGAAAAAATCACTAATATCTCAGTTCGTTACCGCTCCCATAAGATCAGTGGGAGGTTGCTAATCTACACCGCAGTTCCTCCTAATGCTGAAAGATTTCCTTCTAAAGAACTGCAAATAAAGCCAAGAGCTGAAACACACATTATTGCATTCATTATTATTTATCCCGAGCTTTATTCCATAAGCTGATAATCTGTTAAATGGAGCCTGTTTCAGGGAGATCTGATGGTTTAAATCAGGATGAACGCTCCGTAAGCCTTCTACTCCAGGACCCCCGTGGTTGTTCTGACTGCAGGCGGCCCTCATTAGGAATAACTCCAAAGCCCAATGCAAATGAAAAGGTGATATGAGACATTGGCTATAGCAACTGAGTATATGGCTGTTCAAGGCTTGAGTCTCATTATGGTGCTATGGTGTTTAAACTCCTTTATGATTAGAGCATTTCACACTGTGAGACTAAATCAGCTTTTATCCACACTGGGAGCCTGGAGTTTTTCACTTTGTGCAGGGCTAAGGGAACTTCAGGCAAACATGAAAATGCCAATGCACAATGAACAATCAGTTATATGGTGTAAAGTTAAATAACATGTATCAATTTTGTCCTTTGGTATCTGCTTACCATTGTTGGTATTATGTATGTGTGTTATTGTAGTTGTGTTACCATTGTTGGTATTTTTTGTGCTCACCATTGCTGGTATGTTTACTTGTTGTGGACTTTAAATGTTCCTGATAGAAACCCCTAATCTGTAATTTACTGTCCCTGATCAAAAGTTGTTTTTGTTTTGTTTTGTTTTTGTACAAGAATGGAATTTGCCATGTTCAATTCAATTCATCTTTATTACGGACTCATGGTCTATTTTTTTTTTTAAACAGACAAGGACAGTGACAATACAAAAACAATAAACATTTATGTTTTTAAAAGACAGCCATACCAGTGCCTCCACATGTTGGACTGACATCGTATTGCACTGAGTCTCAAATTTGTGAGTGCCATTATTATTTCATTGTCTGATTTGTTCAGTTTGCAGATAAAACTGTACAGTAAAGTTCTTCGTGTGTTAGAGTGTTCACTCGTGCAGTAACAAACATGTCAGTCGCACTCGTCCATCGTGGCCTCCTCAAAAGCACCTGCAAAGCGTCATTGTAGGCCACCTGCAGTCTTTGCAAACCGGCTTTTTTGTAATTACTCCAGAGATGGGCTGTGTACAGTGGTGTACATTGTTTTGTTTTGTTTTGTTTTGTTTTGTGTGTGTGTGTTTTTCAGATGAACTGACATGGAAGCTAAATCAGAAAGTTAAGTTATGTTTTGGCAGACAGGGGTGGGATTCAATGTTTTCTTCTTCCCACTCCTTTTTGAGCATTTAACTGTATATTGGTTCCATGTATTTATTTCCTTGTGTTGTCCTGCTCAAAATGAATAAAGAAACGAAAAATGAAATGAACATAATTTCTTTAAAGGAAACATACAGTGCATCAACTTAGCCATGTTAGAATGTTTTTCCTTAAAGCCCCAGTGTGTAGGATTCGTGGCGCATAGGTGGATGGTGCTATTGCACTTTCTGTTTTAGCTACGGCAGACCTCGAGGGTCACTCGGGCGCGCGCACGAGCCGCGCGGTCCCGTTTTTTTTTTTTTTTTCTCATGAAAACACACATTCCCGATCATGTACCATGACGCTCTACACATCAAATGAAACCTTACAGTCTCCTCTTTTTGACTATGCAATTCATTTCCCTGCAAAACAATCACTCCCCGAGCACATGGGGCTTTTATGCGGAAAAGCACAAAACGAGGTTAGCTTACCTTAGAATGCTTTGCACAGGTCAAACTCTGTATTTCACCATAAACTTGCTCTCAATTTGTCCGTAAGGATCCAGCGAATAAAATCCAGTAAAACAATTTAGTCCAAAACACGTGTTAGATCCATTACGAGTCTGATCCGGCAGCATGCTTGTGTTGTTTACCCAAAATCACGAGCCTTGCCGAAGGCGAAGGTGGAGCCCAAATGTCCTTCTGCGGCTCTCGTATTCAAAATGGCTGCCTCTGCATGGGGAAGATCCCCCTTTTATGTGACTATATCTAAGTCCAAAAGAATACTTTGATTTCATGATGGAAGTGAAAAGGCTTGGAAAACAATGTATTTTTGAATGGGTATCTTCAATTTCAGTAATTAACGGGTAAAAATCTTACACACTGTCCCTTTAATCATGATCTTTCTCTGAGTTGTATTCTGATTGATTCATGCATGTTTGAGAAATCTTGCATTGTCCTGAATTTAAGGATTGCATGTTCAGAAGATTTATAAAAAACAGAATAAAAAATCTATTACTTGCTATTATAAAATTCCAAAGACAAAATGTTGAAGACAAAATGTTCAACGATAATGTACTTTAAAAAAACAAAAAAAAACAAAACCATACTATGTCTTATAACAGAACTCCACATATCTTGAAACCATTAACTATAATTTGAAGATCAATTTGTCATTTTTTGTACATTCATTCATTTTAAAACACCATTTGGCAGCAGTTCCTCTTTTGAATAATTGAGTTGTGAAATAAATACCCCACACCATCAGCGTTTATGTATCTTATGTATCTTAAATTATAAAACTGACAACTTTTGAAAACAGAACCTTTGGTACCAAAAGAAATATTGTACAATTATGGCTGTAATGGAGTTTGTATCCTCACAGAACCTCATTCCTCTTATGAAAATGTCCACTGTTAAACACTTAAAATAATTAAGACTTACATTTGTGTTGAGGGAAAATAATGCAACCCACTCAACCAAAAGCACATTTTACTCAAGTGAAATGAGGTAAAAATTGACTTCTGTTAATCCAATTAAAGACATGAATCATTTTATATGGAACTGTTCTCTTTATTCACATGTTTATTTGTACAGAAATATCCAGGCTGCTCTAAAATGAAATTACAAGATATGTTTTTGTCATGCTGGAAAAAGAGCAAGAAAATGTCACATTATGGACATGATATTCAAACAAATCTTTCTTGGCTTTCTATCCTTTTGTATCATTGCTATGGACAAACTTTCAAATCCCTAAGTGGCACATTTAGTTGTAATTGTAGAAAAATTAGCCTGTCAAACTAGTTACATTCTCCCCTCCCAACGTTTATCAATGTATTTGTGCAAAATGTCCACTGTCCAATAATCAGGAAGTGTGTGTTAGTATGCTGGTTGTTGTTGTTAGCTTTACTGTCACGGCAAAACTCCGCACTGGTCTCTGAAAGTTGTGAAAAGCTCAGCTAAACTCATTGCGGTGAAAAAGTAGGATACTCGGAATGAATAAGGTAAGAGAGGATAACTTTGGACCTCTACAAACCATTTCAAATGAACTAGTTCTGTTTTTCACATTTGTAAAACTGTAAAAATGAAACAGCGAATTTTACGAAAACACATGAGGCGAGCACTGCATGTCCCCTTTTCAGGCACCTTATTCACTGCAAAAAGAGAGAAGTGTATGCAGGGGAGCCTGTAGCAATCACTGTAGAGATGGTGATAACTGAAAAAGTTTCATGTTTGTGCCTTTTCTCCAGACCTGTTACTAGGCTACGGCTGCTGATTGGCTGTTATTACCGGTAAATTGTTTGCAAGTGACAATTTGACATGTTGAAACCTTGTGACCATAGACTGTATAAAGAAGTGGACATCACCCATAGCCTTCGACTCCATTCAAATGAAGCTCGTCGAGGCAAGCACAGGGCCATATTTGGAGCCAGGCCCATATTTAGAATTCAGACTGTGAGTATCATAGCAACTGATGAGCCAATCTGGAGCGAGGCTGTTGAACGTAAAGCTATTAAAAGCATAAGCATTAAGAAAAGTTGTGAAATTATTTGTCTTGCTGTCATTTTTTTTTACATCACAAGAACCTGGCATTTGAACAGGGGTGTGTATATATATAAATGTGTTGGTCTCACTCACTCTCATCCAGCTCGGGTCCTCTACCAGAGGCCTGGGAGCTTGAGAGTTCTGTGCAGTATCTTTGCTGTTCCTGTACTGCACTTTTCTGGACTGAGATGTCTGATATTTTTCCTGGGATCTGTTGTAGCCACTCCTCCAGTTTGGGGGTTACAGCCCCGAGTGCTCCGATCACCATGGGCACCACTGATGCCTTCACCTTCCAGGCCTTCTCCAGCTCTTCCTTGAGCCCCTGGTATTTCTCTAGTTTCTCGTGTTCCTTTTTCCTGATGTTACCATCGCTTGGTATTGCAATGTCCACCACCACGGCTTTGTTCCGTTGCTTATCCACCACCACTATGTCTGGTTGGTTCACCATCACCATTCTGTCAGTCTGTATCTGGAAGTCTCACAGGATCTTGACTCGGTCATTCTCCGCAACCTTCGGAGGTGTTTCCCACCTTGACCTTGGGGTCTCCAACCCATACTCTGCACAGATGTTTCTGTACACTTGGTTGTGTAACACTGTGATATCAGTTGATTAAAATATTTAATCACAATTAATCTCATGAATGTCATGAGATATGTTAAACTCACGATTAATTGCAAATTAATCGCACATTTTTGTCCTTTGAATCATCTTTTTAATACTTTCATCAACACAGAAAAGTGAATATCCTTGCTTTATTGATGTTTTTTTTTTAAAGCATAGCATATCAGTTGTCAGTGAGACAACTTTGTGTTCAATGTTCCATCCTCATGTTCCACTTTCATGAAGTGCTCTGCAACAGTGTGAGTGAAGTGCTTCTCTTCTGTCTTCATGTCAAAGTTACTGAAGTTCCCACTGTGGGTGAAATAATGTGCTGTGACCCTGAGGTAGTTCTCATTACTGAGAGACGTCCTGTAATCTCCAGTTAGCACGACTGTTTGTCTGTCCCAACACCTGCTGTACTAGGGGCGAACTCGCGCTGGGACTTTTGGGCAGTGCTGTGCTTGTGCGAAGGCCAAAGTCCTTGTCGCACAGCGCTGTCTGTTTGCATGCCACACGGCGGAGCTGGCACTTTTGAGGGTGGGTCCAGCGGCAGGGGGTGCCTATTGAGTGGTGGTCTGACATGATGTGGATCCCACTGAGGTACACGCTCCTCCGTGGGTTTGTGGATGTGGTGGCGGTGCTGGGGAGTGGGGGCGGCTGGGTTAGAGAGGCTGCGGGGTTTCTGCCACTGTCTGCAGTCCTTGTGGGGGTGGGCACGGATTTGCTGTATAATTTGGAGTGAACATTGTTTCGTGCTTTCCTCGTGTGGGGGGTATCGGCGAGCGTGCAGGGCTTGTGTGGTGAAGTTGTGTGTGTGTGCTCACGCATGCACAGCCGTGTCGTGCTTTTGGCCCTCCTCCTTCAGCCAGGACTTGACAGTTTCATAAAAATTGTTTTCCTTCTTGTTTACGGCTGTACTTTTCTAACGTTACTAGCAGTGGCCGGAGCTAATGAAAAAACTAGCTCACTAGGTCACAAAGAGCATTAATCTTGTGATAAAAAAATTTAATTAACGGTGTTAAAATTGTTTTGCGTTAACGCGTTAATAGCATAATATTTTTGACAGCACTAATATAAACACAGTCTACGGTTGTGACCCAACAAATATTGGTAACAGAATTGCACCGACCCCACAGATATGAGGAGAAATTATGAGAAATCCTACTTGGGCCACACCTCCACAAACTCCTGAAGAGACAAATCAGTCTTAAATCCTCACTGTTGCTTGGCTAGGTAATCATGTAGTAATTCTGTTTAGTCCAGCGTGAATCAATGTCACAGAAAAGCCTTGAGCAATTCAACATAAGGGTTGGCCTAACCCAAAGATAACTTTTTTTTCCATTGCCTTCTGTTGTTTTTGTCTTTCAGGTAACTGCTCCTGCACGAGGCCATTTGTCTTCGTCTGGAGCAGACACAACACCAGCAAACAGAGCAACATTCATATTCCTCCAGACACACCACTGACCCGGATAGTCGATCTCGAATTCTGTTTCTCGAACATTGCAATTGTAAATGAAAGGCTCTTACCATTTGACAGCAACAGAAGGTGCAGGAGATACAGCTGGGTTTGATCGCAATCTAAATATGTCATTTTATATGCAAGCCATCAATTCTAAAGGTTAGATCTGCCGTCTTCAGGACACGGGTAAAAATAACGGATTTCCATTTCCTCTTGACGTGGAAAAGGTCAGATGTGTTATGAGAAACATCTGGTCCCAGCATCATTCTTACTGTACTTGAGAATTCAGCCATCAGTATTAAACTTTCAAATATATTACAATCCTCCCGTGGACCCACTACCTGCGGGAGGATTCATGGGGGCTGGTGCATTGTGTTCTGGGCAGCAGATCTGCTTGGACTGCTGCCCCCGCGACCCAGAAATGGAGAAGCGGAAGATAATGGATGGATGGATGGATGGATATATAACAATATCATATTATGGGCAAGCAGTTCCATATTCCATATTTGTGATAGCTTTTTTTTTCTTCTGAAAACACCTTTACCTTTACAAAGGGCAACAGTAGCTCATTGTTACGAACTGATACGAAGATTGGTGTTTCAAATCTCGCTCTCAACATAAACATCATTGGTAGAGTGGTCAGATCCACAGGTTGGCAGTGTGATTCCAACTCCCACAGATGAATGCTGTTGTTGTCTTTGGGCAAGACACTTCACCCTGTGTCTGCGTACACTGGTGTATGAATGTGTGTGAGAATGGGTGAGTGGTTCCCTGATGTAAAGCACTTTTGCCTTAAAGGTGGAAAAGCGCAATATAAAATGTGACCATTTACAATGTACAAAACTAACTTTTTTGTTTGTTTGTTTTTTAAAGATCCCATGACATGGTACTTCTTGATGCTTTTATATGGCTCCTTAATGGTTCCCTAATACTGTAAATGAATCCTTCTTCAAAATCAACACTCGGTGCATGAGAAACAGAGATAAGCTGAGAAAGAGTAATTTTTCTCACTCTGAACACACTATAATGGGCATTGTTGCTTGAATGCAAATGAGGAGAAAAGCTGGCCAATAGTAGAGGGTGGGGGCGTGGCCAAACGCTCCGCTCTCCGCTGTCAGCCCTCATCTGATCCATTTCCGTGTTTTTGCACGGGGGGAGAGATTTGAAGCATTCCATTGAAAAATAAACACATTTCCACATAAAATAAAATTAAACCACTGCTGTTCAAAGGTCCAGAGGCTCAGATAAAGGACTTCCGAGCCTAGAAACACTCGGACGTGCCTCAGACAGGGTAGGGGAGCTCACATTAACGTTCAAAAACCTCAGAAAGTGAAAATTTCATGCCATGGGACCTTTAAAAAAACAAACAAACAAACACTAAAACAATCACTGGAATATTCTTTTTATTCAATGACAGTTGCCAACACAACTATTTTTTCTCAAAAAGTGGATAGTGGAAGAAGTACAACATGAACAATGTTGAACATTAAGTAACATAAAAAGTAACCAAAAAGTTTTTAAAAAGCAACACAAACTTTGCTTTTACTGAAAGTTAATTAGGTTTCTGTCATCTGCTAATCTTATGAAGATGTTATTGCTTTGTATGGTTTAAACTTGTCTGTTATTTATTCCATTTTTATTTTCCAAATACAGTACTAGGTTTGATGTTGTCACCTGCTTGTCTTTAAGTGCCCCTTTAAAGTTGGTTAAATTGACCTTTTACTTACTGCAATTGACCAACAGGAGGAATGAACGAAGAAATGTGAGTGTGTTTGAGCAGAGGAAAGCACTGAAATATTACTTTTTAATAGTTGAAGTCGAGTTTTGAATAAAGTCTTCTTTCAACTGTTACATCTTATTGCGTGTGTTGAGATGTATTTGTTTTGTTTGTAGGCCGATCTCAACAAAATGATTCTCTCTTTCATGTTCA
This sequence comes from Paratrypauchen microcephalus, assembly GCA_036785185.1. Taxonomy (NCBI): domain Eukaryota; kingdom Metazoa; phylum Chordata; class Actinopteri; order Gobiiformes; family Gobiidae; genus Paratrypauchen; species Paratrypauchen microcephalus. The sequence goes on from JAVJIX010000011.1 coordinate 9,504,926, forward strand.
GCCGCTCCTCCTCTCATTTCTTCTGCAGGAAACGCCCTCCTCTCCAGTGACTACAAAGTGATTTAGAATAACATTTAGAAAGCTGTCTGAGTGAGATTCAGGCAGCACATAATTCATCAGTGTTCGGATTAGTTACAAACTCTGTATATTCTCCCTGTAGGATTAACACTATTCCACTGTGACATGAGTGTGTCAGGAGACTGGAGACTGGAGAGGAGGATTATAGAGTTGGAAAACAGACAGAAACGTCAGTTGTACAGGCCCCATCAATGTTTAGTGTTGACTCTCCAACTTCAACTATACATTTGATTTGATACATTTAAAAGTAGGGATGGCCCAGTATGTTTTTGTTTGTTTGTTTGTTTTTGAGCTGATGCAATATCTGAGATTTGTGTTGCTATGGCTGATAACTGTTTTTGCCATCACTTACTGAGATTTAAAAATCAATAACAAGGCTTACAAATGTAGATTACAAATTCAGTTTTGTAAAAATAATCACAAAATGTGTTTGTCTGGGATTCAAAAGAATTTGTTGCATGATTGTTTAAATATTCAGCCATATTTTTAAACAAAGTGCTCTTCTTTCTCCATTTTTTACTCATAAGTTAAAAAGAAAAAATATTATGCAGTGAAGACAAATGACACACGGGCACACAGAGACTGGGGAGGCTTAGAAAAATGTTGATGCCTCATATCGGCAAAAGTTTCAATATCTCACTGATGCAGTACAACAGAACAGAGCGGTCGTAGGCAGGATAACACCAAGAACCTTTTTTTTTTTTTCAGAACCTAAAAGTCACCAAATCCAAATGTTATTGCATCCACATGATTTATTTCATGCATTTTTATTTTTGTATTTTTATTTTTTTAATAACTTGATTTTTTTTGTATGTGTTTTGGAGAGTCTGACATTATTGGCCTGAAAAAGGCCTGGAAATTATTTGGAAATGTCTTTCAAACAACATGCTGCAACTTTGACCTCAACTATATTATATGACCTGGTGAACGTTTAAAAAGAATAACAAAGCAATTTTAGAAACATATTTTGTTTTTGTAATTCAGGGTCATTTTGACTTGTTATTAGGCCTGTCAGTGCATCCAAACTGGACCACATTCAGACAAAGAGCTCACATCACATCACTGCTGCACTGATGAGTTTGGGTGCTGTGTCAGGGTGACCCCATGTGTCTGGAGAGGTACTTGACCATCTCTTGTTAAAACAACTCGGAATAAGACAGCAGCCAATACAAGCCACTATCTTTTGAACAGAGGTGGGTAGGCACTGGAATTTCCCCACTGGGGGACTAATAAAGGCATATCTTATCTTATCTTATCTTAAAGCAGACAAAAAAATAGAACTAGAGTAGAGCTACAATTAGAACTACAAAATAGTGAACAAATAGTGAACATATTTAGAGAAAATATTGCTTGAGAACTGAGAAACTGTTTTGATGGCAAATGTATTGATTCATGATTCATGAATTACTATAATTAGAGATACAGAACTTTCAATAATGCACATATTTAAATAATAAACATAAAAAAATTACAAAGGTAATTCATATTTGAAGGAATGGTGCAAGAACCAAATGTTCAAATGATATTGCCAATATAAAGCTTTTGTCACTTGTAGAGTACAAAAGTAAGAGTACTGCGCATTTGGTGCTTTAAAGGATCCAAGATTTTCTGATTGATTTGTGATTTTTATTTATTTTTTTTGACATTTGAGATGCTACAGGCTTTTTACACCAAATGTGGCAGCAAAAGACGTCCATCCAGAGGAAATTCTCCAAGACTTTCCAGAGGAAACACTTTGAGGTAATGAGCCATTTCATCACCAACCAAAACACCAGAGCAGAGTGAGAGTGAAGCCTCTCCTGTTGTGTTCACCTGGTTCCCCCCAGACACTGCTGTGATGCTGCAGGACACAGAGGAGGGACACTTTTGGCTTTTCTTCTCCTCAAACTGACCTGATGCAGATCTGCTGACCCTACCTGACCAGCCCTTCTGTTATGCCTCACTGAGATTGTAACAGGGGTAATAAGGCATCGTTCATCTGACAATTTTAAATGGGTGTGTGTTTTTTTTCATTTTGGCCATGTATGGCCATGAAATTGGCAGCTGGAAAGAGACAGTACTTATTGTGTGAAAACTCTATGAACCTTCTCCCTCACTCTGCTCACCCTGTAACAGCTCAATACAGCAACATAAAGTCCCATAAGTGTAAACAAATGCTAATGTTAAATTAAATATTGATAACTAGACCTGCCCTCCAGGCAGTCTAAAGGCCAGTTGGCTGCTCTGTGGGTGAAATTGGGGCACACTAGGGACAAAGTACCACACCAGCTGTGCCAGCGTTTGATCTTGAGCCACAGAACCAGCTCAGCCCGACCTCTGGACAAGCCTCTGTCTCCCCCCTGTGAGATTTATTTATCCTCCATTTTTAACTAAAAGAAATTTAAATTATTATAGTAAAACCATTGAAACTTAAGCACATGTTAAGCTGTAGCTGTGTCTTTTACTTAAGTAGCTAAATTGATTACTTATTCCACCACTCCCCACAGGGGAAAGAGTTACCAAAACTTTTACTCAAATAAGAGCACTGTTAATTCAAACTAAATGTAATCGAGCGTGGGGCTGGGAGCTCACGAAATGTACTAAAGTTTAGGTTAATTTATTTTTTACAATAATGGATTTTTAATAATCTAAATGATTAATTATTATCTGAATTACCCAATTAATTATAGTAGAGCTAAAGTTTAATGTAACTAAAATAGAAGAATGTGAATCTAAATAAAACATCAGTAGCCATTGCTGTTTTATTTGGGTTCAAACTCTCCATCTACAACAAATTACAACAATAAGCCACCAAACCTAATACAAACGTAACCAAATACATGAATAGTACAGACAGTAAATTACCCCAATATTGATCGGTGCCTTGGTGGCAAACGCTGAGGCTCCGCACCAGACTAGGAGCGACAGTATTCTTGTGGCAGCCAGTGTCAGGCTGAGCTTCACCCTGCCTCTGCGTGTCGTACTGTATATACAGTGTCCATCTGCAGTCAATACAAAGAAAAATACACAGCACAGCTCCTTATCAGTGCGAGCAGCAACAGCACAGACTTTATCCAGCAGGATAGCAGCTCAGTCTGACTCATTTACGCAGTGTTCAAATAGTTTGAATTATGGAAGTTGGTCCTGCGGTGCGAAAGTCGGGTACAGTAACAGCTGAGGGACAAGTGCAACCTGCAGCATAAATATCAACGGCCTCCTAATGAATACAGGCTATGTACCTGTGCCACATGTCCCATAGAAATATAAGATTACTCTTCTTTCTGCCCCTTTTCATTCACTATTTTGTATGTTTTACTTCATGACACTCTTGATGTCTTTTTATATTTTAGGAATGAAATGTTTTAAAATGTAATTTTGTGGCTTTTTGTTACACATTCGTAAGGGTTAGTATATCATTTCTTATCTATTAGTATTATATTGTATGAAAACATTATCGCATTATCAGTTTTGAATTGGTTGTTATAGGCCATTATTTTAGGAGCTTGTTGATTTTACGCAAAGAAAAGATAACTGAGTACTACCTACCTCTTGAATACTTACAGTGTTTATTATAGAGCCTAACAGCCTACAGATGCAGGATGATTTTCACCTTGGTAAAGCTGCCACAATCACTTGCAGAGTTTGAACTACAAGGCTCCAGCTCCTAACAATCCGTCAGCGTTTGTGTTGTGTCTAATTGGGCTCACTGTGAGATGTTGCTAACTGTGAGTTACTTTTAATAAGAGCTAGACGCTGCAGTGCTTAAGTACACCTCATTTGGACTGACGGCAGACCGAGCAGCGGCATTACAGTGGATAAAGGCTAAGAGTTTGCTTTTGCTTTTCAGTCAGCAACAGAACTTTGGTTAAAATTGCTTTTTAATAGGCCAGTCAAAATGGTTTCCGCTTTCATGTTCAGCCATTCCTCCTCTCATTTCCTCTTTATTGAAATTCCCTCCTCTCTTGTGACTTCAAAGTGATTTAGAAAAGGATTTATAATAAAGAAAAGAACATAGTAAAATAGCTTTGGTTTAAAATTCATTTGCAAGGCAGCAGCTCATTCTTACATTTGAGATATAACCTGCTTCTATTTTGTCTCTGATGCTAAACGGATGGAAATGTAAACACTAATATTTGGAGCTACTTGTTTGATTAAAGTGCTCATGTTACACTACTTTCTGACCTATGTTATAATGCTATTTGCTTATCACAAGCATAACTGGAGTTGTGTTTTCTTTCATTAGCACGTGTTGAACACACAAACCCTGCACATTTAGGCTGAGTTCTTCTCTGAAATGGAAAATCCACACACCTTCACTAGAATCACTGGGATAATTTCAGCCCTGGAATTGCCAATCTCTACTGAACCAAAGGTAAAAGGTAGGTGTTAACTTGAAAACTACCACTACATGACATCACAAGGTGGAACAGAGCATTTTGAGCTTTGGAGATGTAAAAAGACTAAAAATAAAGGGTTACTCAGACATGTGTGAATGAAACAAAACACAACTCCAAGTATTTTTTTTGATGAGGTAACAACATTATAACATGGACTACAGCTCACAAGAGTCAATAAGATCCTTAGTTCTTAAAGGTACATTATGTAACTATGGAGGAAATGTTAATGCTTTCCTTGAAATGTTGCACAATATGTCTTTTAACCCTCCTGTCGTGTTCGGGTCAAATCTGACCGTTTTACAACTTATAATATTCATAAATATTATGTTTTTCATCTGATTACCTCAAGACCTTATGATATCCTCCACACTGTGGACTTGAACATATAAAAGTGATGATCACCTATTTCATTCAATTTTGAGTGTTTTAATCAACCTTGTTACACCTGTGGTGTTTCCGGTCAAAAGTGACCGCCATAGGAAATGAATGGGTATCCAGAGTAAATTCATTCAACATACAGAAAACATCCCCATACACACTGCCCCAACTCACTCACTCACTCACACACTCACTCACACACACACAGACACACTCACACACTCACACACACACACACACACACACACACACACACACACACACACACACACACACACACACACACACACACACACACACAGGAGCAGCTATGCCTGGAATATGCAGGTGTACATGGGGAAACCCAGTACGTGGAAGGGCCGAAAAAAAACAGGGCATGCGTGTTGTGCTGGACATGACAACCGGTCTCCAAGGGCATAATATCACACGTGACAACTTCTTCACATCACATGCTCTTGGTCAGGAGCTACTGAAAAGAAAGCTCACCATGGTAGGGACAGTGAAGAAGAACAAGTCCGATCTTCCTCCTGCGCTGGTATCGACCAGAGGAAGACAGGCACTCTCATCACAATTTGCGTTCACTGACACTCACACTCTTGTGTCATACGTTCCCAAGAAGAACAGAAATGTCATCCTGATGAGCACAGTACACAAAGACGCCGCTGTCAGCACCACAGAGGACAGGAAGCCCCTGATGATCCAGGACTACAACAAGAACAAGGGAGGCGTTGACTGCCTTGATAAGGTAATGTAAAGTCTCATCATGCATTTTATTTTATTTTTATCTAGGTGAATCATATCATTTTGTGCACAACAGATTGAATATTGTTCCTAATCTCTTATTATTTATTGTTCCTTTACTGAAGCTTACTGGTACATACACCTGTAAGCGGATGACGGCTCGCTGGCCTGTGGCACTGTTCCACAACATTCTGGATGTGTCAGCTTTCAACGTGTATGTGGTGTGGACAGCAATCGACCCAACCTGGAATCAGGGGAAAAGTTTCAAGAGGAGGCTTTTCCTCGCAGAGCTGGGGAAAGCTTTGGTGACTCCTCTTATACAGCGACGCCAGCACATTCCCCGCACACCAGCCTCCACCAGTCTGGTTAGGAGCATGCAAACTCCAGCCCCAGCCCTGGCTGCTCTCCCCCAACAAGGACATGGGCAGAAAAGGAAGCGCTGTGGCCTCTGTGCCTCTAGAGACATCAAAACCAGCCTGACATGCTGCTAATGTCATGCTTATGTTTGCAAGGCCCACTCTGACCTGAGTGTCACATGCCACTCATGTGCATGAATGAATACACACACACACACACACACACACACACACACACACACACACACACACACACACACGCACACACTCACACACACACACACACACACACACACACACACACACACACACACACACACACACACACACACACACACACACACACACACACACCCTGTTGAGTTTGGTGTTTGGTTTTCCATTTATTTTTTTGTATTATATGTTCATTTTGTAGTTCATTTTCAGTGCCCAATTGTATTTTCACTGATGTTATTTAATGTTTACTTCTATAAATTGTTGTTAGACACTACTTTGAAACATTGTTCTCAACTAAAGAATGTTTAATAAAAAAATTGGTGGTGAAAAAAAAAAATTGTGCTAATTTAAGAGCAGTTAAAACAGACCGGTCAATTTTGACCGGGAACACTAAAGTAGGGGGCTGGAGGCGAACACGACCGGAGGGTTAATCTATCCATCCATCCATCAGTTTTCTTCCGCTTATTCAGGGCCGGGTCACGGGGGCAACAGTCTAAGCAGGGACTTCCTTCACCCCAGACACTTCCTCTAGCTCTTCCGGGGGGACCCCAAGGCGTTCCCAGGCCAGCCTGGAGACATAGTCCCTCCAGCGTGTCCTGGGTCTTCCCCGGGGCCTCCTCCTGGTGGGTCTTTTAATCTATCTCTGTGGAATTATTTGCCGTCGGTTCCAGTTCAGATCTCTGGAGAGGCCACCTGGCTTATCAAAAAAAACTAAATGCTCTGTTCCAATTTGTGATGTCATGTAATGGTAGTTTTCAAGTCAATTCAACTTCAACTTAAAACTTCTTTTACTTTGAGTTCAGTAGAGATTGGAAATCTCAGGGCTGATATGATGCAAATGATTCTGGATGGCATTACTACATGACATGTGGAGGTGGAGCAGAGAGTTTTCCAAAAGAACTCAACCTAAATATGCAGGATTTGTGTGTTAAACTTGTGTGAAAAAAAACCAAAACACAATTCCAGGTATAACAGAGATCAAAACCAACATTGCCAAATAAGTTCTTGCTAACTCACTGAACTGTTTAGCTGAAATATGTTTTGTTGTGATACCTAATTTTCTCTTAAGGACCTTTTCTTCATAAATATAAAACATTTATTTATTTATTCAGTGCTAGTTGTTAGTAAAGCGCCCCCCCCTCAAACTGACACCTTCTGTATTGGTCCTCTCCACAGCTTGTACACCGAAGGGCAGTGGGGACGCTTCATCCAGATGGCACGCCACCAAAAGACTCCATATTATGTGTAGCAATAAAGCTGAGTGCAGCGTGATGCTATTGTCCGCAGCGCCTTTGTTCCCCTGTTGTGTTGAGAATTTGATTTTGGCAACCCCCAAATGGAACCAACTGACCTACAGGAAAAAATATTTTACTAAAGAAAAATATATATATATCGCTCACCTTCTATGACAGACCAATAAATGTAAAAGTGCCATTACGGTTCACCTGACAACTTTGATGCTTTTTTTTTTTCTTGCTAAGCTTTCAAATGTAAATGAATGAAAGGCTTATTTGTTGGTAAATGGCTGCTCCTTGGCATTTACTCTGCAGGCAAAGTTATGACCCCTGCTGTAAAAACGCATAATCAAAAAGAAGGCACGCTGGTGTCTCATCTGTCCCGTAAATAGTGGTTCTTAGTCGGACAATCTGGAGAGCATGATGTCTGTAATCTTTATGTCCTTGTTAAGACGGCCTATCTTTGTTGAGCAGAAGTGTATCTCTGAAGACGCTGTTACTTTTATTGTTCTTCCGAGCTGCAAAAACAGAAAAATGGAATTATAGGTGAAATAAAATCCTGGGTATTTTTTATAGAACAGTTTTCATTGTGAATAGTATTCCTACAAACCTGCAAACAGCCAGTATTGAATGTTGTAATTTCTCTCAAAGAACACTGTTGTGATTACATTTCCAAACTCCAGTAAATGTTACAAGTCATTTTCACTGGCTGCTCTGTGTCTCGCTCAAGGAGACAGCAGCAGTATTCAGGGCTGGTAAGAGGTTCAAACTCTCATTATGCAAAATTGACTTACTTGACTTACTGGAGCATTCTTGCATGTAATAACATTGTTCCCTCATCAATTACTTACCTGAAGTACTTTCATATGTCACCCAGGCATGCTTGATTAAGCATGCAATCTCTAAATAGTACCCATAAATGTACAAAAGCAGGATAAAAAACAGCATGCTCTGAAGATGACTGATTAGTGCAGGGGAGCAAGCACTCAGAGCATCCAAAACAATACAGGAACTAATTTAATATAAGTTGTTTTCAATCAATCTTTTGAAAACAACACAAGTAACATGGTGATCTAACTGTATGGTTTAACAATCAATACCCTATAGAAGTTTAATAAGCAGTCTTTAAAGGTTGCTTTTTGTTTTGTTTCAAATTGTCAATGATAGCATTATAGAGATGCAGCAGCCTTGTAATTATGATGACCAAAAAAAAAAAAAATCCATTAACAGTGGACGTAGTGAGGCCAGATAATTGTTAGCCAATAGATAACGAGGCTACCTCCTTATCTATTGACTGTTAGGTTGTCAAATTCTCTCACACATTCCACAGACGCAAGACACTGTTTACTCAACCATCGCACCGGTTCTTAGTAGCTTTTTCCAACTGTAGCTTCCTCGCAGTTTGCATAAAGTTTGTTGCTATGGCAAACAAAAATCCACTACCAGTTAGCTGCAAAAGAAAGTCCATTTATGAGGTCGCTGAAAGAAGAAGAAAAGGGGAAAGGAGCGAAGCTAAACTAAGGTTATTCTCGTAGATTCCTTCCAGTGATGGTGGGCACTGAAGCAGAGGGTCTAAGGGCTGACGCGTTGGTCGCTAAATTACTTCTGGCCTGGAAACTTCTGCTAATCATTTCAAAATGTACAGTATAGTTACAGCAGCAACAGTGATTCTGAACGTGCACCGGCTCTAAACAAGCAGCGTAAGCGTAAGGAGGAGGCGGGAGGAGGCGGGAGGAGGCGGGAGGAGGCGGGAGGAGGCGTTTCTACTTAGGGAGCTGAAAAAGGGCAAACAGTCACGGGATTTCTGGTTCCTTGGAAAATCCTCTGTACAACCTTTAAGTTTTGATTCCTTATGTTGTTTACTCATAATGCATTTTTAGTCAAACACAGTGTTGTGACAGAGAAATAAGATAAGATAAGATAAGACTTTTTGATCTCACATAGAAGAAATTTACTTGCCACAGTAGCTCCGGGCAGACACAGTTTGAACAAGAAAGAAAGTGCATGCAGGTAAGAATAAAATAAAATAAGTAATAATAAAATAAGTAATGATAATAGAAAAACAGTAACTAGGAGAGTATGGAAAAAATATTGCAAGTTTGGACTATTATTAAAATTATACAGTCTGATGGCGGTGGGGATGAAGGATCTGCGGTAGCGCTCCTTCTTGCACTGGGGGTGCCTCAGTCGGCTGCTGAAGGAGCTGCTCAGCTCCTCTACAGTCCGGTGCAGAGGGTGAGAGGTGTCGTCCATGATGGACGTGAATTTGGCCAGTACCCTCCTCTCAGCCACCTCCTACAGCAGTGTTTCCCAACATTTTTTTTGTCTTGTGTACCCCCTGAGCCTTTTTCTCATACCTCGAGTACCCCCTCACTCATACGTGTTGATAATTCTCCAAAAGTAGAACATGACACAACAGATTATTAAATGAAAATCATTTTATTTCATCTCCTTAATTTGAAAATTTAATTCTCAGACATTTTTTTCTCCTTTCTTTAACTCAAATTTACTCAAATTAGAATCTCTGCTCTACAGAGTCCAGAGCTGGCCCTCCTGACCAGCTTATTAAGAAATGAGAAGAATTTGAGCCATTTGACTAACGCAATATACTTGGGTTAGGTATACAGTCATTGAATGTGAGGGTCAGTCTCATATTATGCCAGTAAGAAACAGGAAACTGGGATATTATGTGATACCCTGCTGCAGTTGCTCTTGACGCTGACAGATGTTATATGGCCACATAACACACATACATCATTTATATGAGTGCAATCTCATATAAAGTTTGTTTTTTGCTCCGCATTGCTTCTTATCAACACGTAACATTAAAAGTGCACTGTGTAACTTTTCGGTTGGGGGTCCATCACCTTCTTTTTCTATGGATATGTCATAGCTCTGCTTGCTTGTTCCACATTAAACAGGTCTACCTCACAATTATTCAATTACAGGTGGTTGGCGGCACGGTAGCAGAGTGGTTAGCGCTCTTGCTTCACAGAAAGAAGGTTCCGTGTTCGATCCCTGGGTCGCCCAGACCTTTCCGTGTGTGTTCTGTGTGGAGTTTGCATGCATGGTCTGTGTTCGATCCCCGGGTCGCCCGAGCCTTTCTGTGTGGAGTTTGCATGTTCTCCCCGTGTCTGGGTGGGTTTCCTCCGGGCACTCCGGTTTCCCCCACCAACCCAAAACATGCACCATAGGTACTCCAGCTTAGGTCCTGACCAAGCCGAAGCACGAAGATCATGGAGATGGTCCCCGGGCGCCCTAATGTGTGCTGCCCACTGCTCCTAATATATGTATATATATAGGATGGGTTAAAATGCAGAGAAGAATTTCTCCAGTGTGAGATCAATAAAGTTCACTTCTTCTTCTTTTATTGCTCAAAAATACTTAGAAAAACAGGCATTCTGGGCGTGTGTGTGTGTGTGTGTGTGTGTCTCCACAGATCTAATCTGTAACTTGGTCTAGTTTGGTCTCCATGATAGAAAGATTTAATGTCATACTGTGAAGCATTCCGGACAAAGCATAACATCTCCATGGAGAAAAGCAGGTGGCGGACATGCTACTAGAAAAGTTGCACAATACAACTTTAAGAATATTGGAATTTTAGAGGTGAAAGACTAAAATTCACCTCCAAAATTCACCATACGCAACTTTTCCTTTCCAACTGCACCATCCCACACAAAAACACATTCATCACAGTGCAGAGATTTATTTCCTTTGCTTTGAAAAGATAGCGCTCTCCCCGCAGCTGTTTGCATGCTTCTTTTTCCCCCAGAGTTTGACCTGCTTTGATTGCCTTTGAGCATCACCACCTTGGCCCAGCTGTCAGTCACTCTGTTTCTCCTCTCCGTCCTCGTGGCTCCACGCTCCCACAGGCAGACAGCAGCAGATGAGCACTGCTCCAGTAATAGGCTATTACAAATCATCCAGCGGTCCCAAGCCCAGTCTGTCACTCAGTCAATAAAGACATAATAAGAAACTCAAAGAGGCCACCTTCACAATGAGACTGATCACACGCTACAAGACAAATTGACAAAAGAAACACATGGCTTCAGCTGAGATTGGAGACTTCTTAAAGCATATAGAACATGGACATGTACAAGACAATTTAAATGCAAAGTGAATGAAGTTTAACATTTTAAAAGATTCAAAAGATCCAAAGAAGCAACATGACAGAAAAGGGTGCATTATCTCAAAGTCATGGACTGATTCTTTGCTGCGGGCTCTGTCTCTAGTCACTTTTCACTGTAGCAAGCTTTTCACAGTAGCAAGCAACACTTTTATTTATGGTGTTTTTGAGTGTGAAAAATGGCCTTGAGACATTTTGTAAGGCTAACATCTTTCAAAGAATGCAGAAAATTTGCAATTTTATGTAGAGAATCCTCATAGAAAATGATCTAAGTAGACTTTACATAAGTCTTCTATAACCTGAAATGCCTTGGCACTCTCGCTTTCTCTTTCATTTGAGCATTCCGCTTTCCCCTCTCAACCTTAAAGTGGTACTAAACCAGGCATGGGCAAACTACGGCCAGGGGGGCATATGCGGCCTGTTAAGCTTCTTAATCCGGCCCGCCAAACTTGAAGAAATTATATTAATAAACCTTGTTAATGTTTTAATTTCCCTGCAATTCTGGCGTTTTCCAATAGCTGGCGCACTAAATACACTGACCTTTGTTGAGGTGCAGTGTTTTGCTCCATGTTTGTGCTTTACTCTTTGACCCCTCAGCCCTCCTCTAAAGATGAGCGGAGCTAAGAAAAGAAAAGTGGACAGAGAATGTCGAGTGTTTAATAAGGAGTGGACAAGTAAATATTTTTTCACCGAATACTTATCAGCTGCTGTATGCCTGATATGCCAAGAGACTGTAGCGTTTTTTAAAGAATATAATATCAGCCGTCACTTTGCGTGAAAAGTCCCTCAGTCGTCCAGGTAGAATCCATAATCAAAGGAGAAGTTCAATTTGTCAACTGGACAAAGTTTGTTTGGTTGAAAACGTTTCGCCGCTCATCCGAGAAGGTTCGTCAGCTCTGACGAAGCTGAGCCGTCACTTTGCCACAAAACATGCTAACAAGCGGTCAACGAAAGAATGAAAGAACCTGAAGGAGAACAGAACTTTCAGTGCTTTAAAATAGTAATAGAATAGTAATAAAATGTCAATACAGTAAATAGATAAATACCGTGGAACTTGAAAGATGGACATTTTGTTGTAATGCTTTTGTTCATTTTTAATTGAAATAAAGCACATGTTTTCTACATATCCCATGTTATTTTTAGTGTTTTTACCAAAACACTAAATCCACCTGCTCCTGGTCCGGCCCTTCTGTTAAATTTTAGAATCCTTTGTGACCCACGCGTCAAAAAGTTTCCCCACCCCTGTACTAAACAATACTTTTTCACTGCTAAACTGTGTATATGGTGTTTTATTTGCATTTTCTACTAGTTAGTTTTTGGCAACTTTAGTGCAAACTAAGCAAATTAGGTAAATGGTCAAAACAACCACCTAAATCTATGTTTGTGCTGCCTTCAGTGGCTACTGTAATTTCCAGTAGTTGGTGACATCACACAGAATTGCCCATTCAGCTGTTTCTGATCTCAAACTCCTGGCTTCAGGGGCGGAGTTTGAAGTGATCGCACTGTTCCTCCTTCCCCCACTTCCTCCACTAGCAGCTCTGTTTAAAATGTGGTTGTGGGCAAAGCTTAGGTGTTTAAGTGTTCAAGATCCCGAGGAATGGGTCAAATAATGAATTTGTTCCAGCATTTTGGATGGAATTCCTTTTGATGACATAGCTAGAGACATTCTGTTTTAGAATTCAGCTCAACTTCCTGTATTTGTGAACTTTTGTCTACAAACTTCCACTTAACTCTAAAACTGAGATAAATGTTTACCACAGAGATTACCCCACAAACCTGAAAACCTATCAAATGCACTTTAACCTCTAAAATTCAATCATATAGCTTTAGGTGAACCATGTACTCAAATGCCCATGAAAAACATAGCGATTGCTTTCTGCTCTTAGTTGTAAATCTTTGTGTTTTATGGGACTATTTCCTGGCTGAAGTCGATGTGCTGATCATCAGTCTTTTCTTCAGCACCATTAAAACTTGCTGCTCTTAGTTCCAGGCTAGTCAAACATTACCCCGCTGGCTGAGTTAAGAGTAATGCTTGAAGCTAAAGTGTGTGTCCAGGCTATTGACCAGCTGGTGTGAGTATTTTTTAACTTTTCCAAAACAGTGGAAGAATAATCAATTCTAGATTCTGATACAAATAAAATGGAATGTATTGTCCTTTCTTTTAGTAGTATCTGGTAGTAATTAGTCACATCTTATGTAGGTGGGAACTTACAGGTGCCACATAGAGGCAGGAGGAACACGGAAACCAAAATAGCTCCTACTGAATGGCCAATTCCATTTCTAAAGTGGTTCAACAGAAATGTTTCTAGCAATTAACAATTAGTAAAATAATAGAAAAATATGTAATATTTAAAAAAAAAAAAAGTTCTCAGAATGTTGCCGTTAACAAGAATTTTAAACCCATTTGTAGCAATATTTCAAACTTAATAAAAAAAAATCCACAAATCGCAGGATATTGATCTGTAATAGTCCTATAATAGCCTTCAGGTGTCTTCAAAATAGAAATAAGAGCTCAGTTGGTTACCTATGACTAAATGCTTTTAACTAATAAGGACGCTACTGCTAAATCACCTTAATTCCTTTAATTATTTACTTCCCCTGAGTGAATGAAAACATAATATCATCAAGGATGCTCCACCAATTTGTTTTATTTATCATCCTAACTCTCTTCACTCCCTCCGCCCACCCTCTTGTCTCCAGCGGCTGCATATCTTCATGTTGATTCTTTGTTTGGTCTCCACGCACCTCCTAATATGTAACACAACTCATATGAGTGCTGCATTCATTCATTGTTAGTAAATTATTCATAAAAGCTCCTCTAATGGGCTACATCTTTCTTTGATTTCAATTACACATACCGCGACCTGTGTTCTTTGGAGAATCAAAGAAAAACAAACAACTATTTACAATGTTGTCTGAGTTCAAACTAATCTGACTAAGGTATAAATAACACAAATGCAGCTTGCCTTGGGTTTTGGCTTTAAAGGTGTGTTGTGTAATTTTTCTGGTGTCAGATGCTTTTCTCCATGGAGATGTTGGCCTTGAAGCTTAAAGAGCGCTATATAAAAACGTGACCATTTAGATAGATAGATAAATACTTTATTAATCCCCGACAGTGGAAATTCATGTGTCCAGCAGCATAAAAACACACATAATAACAATCACACACCAAACATACAACAGTAGCTATAAAAAACACCAACTAATAAATAGCAATAACAATAATCCCACAATCATCATAAGAACAGTATAAAAACAACATAAAAACACAAATGTAAAATGTAAAGTGCGCTTCAGCAGGTGTTGTACTGCCTCAGAGCAGCAGGAATAAAGGACCTCCTAAACCTCTCTGTCCTACAGCGCAGAGACAGGAATCTGTTACTGTGCCTGTTCCGCTGGGCTGACACCGTCTCGTGCAGCGGATGTCTGTTATTGCTGAGGATGGCCTTCATCAGGCTCCTCATCCTCTTCTCCAGCAGCTCCCCAACAGAGTTCACTCTCCCACCCATCACAGACACACACTTCCTGATGATCTTATCTAGTCTATTCCGGTCCCGCTGGGTAATGCTGTTTTCCCAGCACACCACCCTGAAAAAGTCAGTGCCAGCTACAACAGAGTTGTAAAAAATGTGCAAAAAGTCGTTGCAGACATTGAATGATTTGTGCTTACACAGAGTCTGTTTTGTCCCTTCTTGTAAGCCTCATCTGCGTGTCTAGACCAGTCCAGTTTCTGGTCCAGATAGACACCCAGATATTTGTATGACTGGACGACCTCAATACTCCATCCAATAGCAAAGGCTGGTGCGGAGATTTCAGCCTGCGGTAACCGATGACCATCTCCTTAGTTTTTGATGTATTCAGTAATAGACCGTTCCTCTTACTCCAGGCCGTGAAAGCCTCAATGGTCTCCCTGTGCCTCGTCTCCACCCTTTACACACGCCACCACAGCCGTGTCATCTGAGTACTTCTGTATATAACACGACTCAGATTTATATTGAAAATTGGCTGTGTATAGGGTGAACAGGAACGGTGACAACACTGTGTGTTAGTCACCACCGTCCCTGACTTCACACCTCCTACCTTAACATACTGAGGCCGCTCGGTCAGGTAGCTGTTAATCCACCTAACTAGTTTGTGCTCCATACTAGAGGTAAGATCTTAAGCCCGAGCCCGAGCCCGACCTGACCCGACCCGAAATTCGGGTCGGGTTCGGGCCTAAAATGTCAATCATTGCTTCGGGTCGGGCTCGGGCCGGGCTTCTCTCTCGCTGACTTTAAAAAAAAATAAATATACGTTTATAAAAATGTATACTAAAACGATGTGTGGATACTAAACTAAGGAATACTTGTTTTAAAATAAATAATTTGGATAAAACAGAAGGCGCTGTAAGGTAATTGCTATTTAACTATTAAACAGGAGCCGCTCTTAATAATCTTCCCCTCCGCAAGTCCGCATCTATTTTGACCTGGTATCCCCAATATGGAGGAGCAAGAAGTTAAGGATAAACTAAAGACAGGACTGAAAAGACAAACACGCACCGGTAAGAGTGAGGTGTGGAAAAGCTTCAAATTGATTGTTGAAAATGCTACAGAAACTTGCGTTGGCTTCGCTGAATGTAGTTAATGTGGCGCTTTGCTTTCATACGAGAGCAAAAATCTAAGCTGCGCGCCTGTGCAGTTGCGCACTGCACGCACATTCTCAGCGCACAAGAAAACCTCTGCAGCGCAGGGATGAAAGAGTTCCGCTTTTTTTTCAGCCGCGGGGTCATCTGAATACGGGGGAATCGTCCAGTATTCAGAAACAAAAGTATGTGTCTCGTATTAAACTTCTACCGGTGTAAGCCACGAGCACGTGCAAGCCGCGAGCACGCGCAGCTCTTTCCGTGTGTAGCGGGGGTGCATGTCGGATGTCGCGCACAGGGTTCCAAGGAGCGCTCAGGGAGTTAGTGTGTTTGCTCAGACACATAAAACATTAAGGGGAACATTGACCTCGACGCTGAGCAGGCATTTAAACAGCTGTACTAGCAAAATTGATGATCGTCAAACATCTATATTATCATTTGTTTAAAAAAAACGCCCCTCACAAATAAAATATGAAATTTCGGGTTTGCTTCGGGCTCGGGCCTGCAAATCAAGTTAATTGGTCGGGCTCGGGCCGGGCCGGGCTTTAATACCCGCGGGCCGAGTCGGGTCGGGCTGGATTTTTTAGGCCCGATCTTACCTCTACTCCATACCCATAGACTCAAGTTTTCCCTCCAGGATGTCAGGCCTGATGGTATTAAAAGCACTGGTAAAGTAAAAAAAACATGAGTTTCACATAACCCCCTGTCCCGTCCAAGAATGAGAGTGTTTTGTGCAGCATGTACAACACTGCATCATCCACTCCCATTTGCTCCTGATAGGCAAACTTAATTTACCATTAAACCTTTCTAACTTCATGGAGACTAAACCAAAAACCAAGTTACAGATACCTGTTTTTCCAGGTATTTTTGAGCAATAAAACCACCTGTAATTGAATAAAGTTAAAGCAGAGTTGTTTAAAGCCATACTGTGGAACATTCCAGACAGAGCAATGACATCTCCATAGAAACAAGCAGGTGATGGACCCCCAGCCAAAATGTTGCATAATGCACCTTTAAACCTAAATTTTAGTAATACTAGTAATTGCTGTCATAAAAGTACAACGCAAACGCAAGCAGAGTTCTCATTACCGAAAACACAACCCACCTCGCCTAAATGAACATCAAAAACCCATTATGACAAAGAATAGAGCTTCGTTATTGCATACGATATGTTGTCTGTGCCAAATTTAATTTCCGTTCATCTCATCCCTGCCTTTATTCCGCGATGTCTCTTGTTAAATATACTCTCCCCCTGTCCTTTCATTATGGGTCTCTATCAGTGGAGCTGCTTTATGGCGCTATATTAAACCATAGTCTCCACACAGGTGCATTTTCTATACAAATTGAATTCAGCAATAGCACCATTAAATTAGCAGGAGCAAATACTTCTCTTTAAAACAGCGTTGGCACAGTGACTGTTTACGTAGTGAGTGAGCCGTTGTGTTTGTGTTTGGAGCACGGAAAATTTTGATCGCGTAATGTCACTTTTAATCAAAGGATGAATGCTAATGTGCAGAAAATAAATTGATTTTTAACAGTGCCTGTCAAAAGCCTATCAGAGGTTTTAGGAGATTGTGTTTCTAATGTCTACGTAATTGGTTGCTTGTTGTGAATGAAAGATCACTAATATTTGTATTACCTCATGGTTCTGACTGAGCCCTTTTCAATGCCAGACTGGCCATATAGGCAGAAACTAACTACATTTGGATGAAAGAAAGTCCAAATAATGTTTGATTTCAACAGTATGAATAATGTGGTTTTGCAAGTGCCAAGGAAACAAATGAAATGCAAAGAAGAAAAATAGACACAGCCAACAGGTGAATGGATAACTGAATGAGAAAGAAAGCTCTCAGCTCTGTAGAGAATTAAGTTTTGGTTGGCAGCAGATTGGCTCTACAGACTTGATCTCTATCTGCAAATGGATGCCCGTCAGTCCTGGACACATTCACAGCCTCTATGTTCATGGGAGTGGTTCTCCCTTTTCTCTGTTTTTTTGTTTGTTTTTCCTGTCCCAGAAGAAGCGTTTAAGGACAGGAGATGCTCTGGGACACTTAAATATTTGCCTATTTCCTAGGCCATTTCCTATTATCCTAGGCCATTATTTATTTATTATATTGTTCTGTTGCATGCTACTTTTTCTTGCTGTTCTTGATCTGTGCGTTGCAACACTGGAATTGCCCCACTGTGGGACTAATAAAGGCATATCTTATCTTATCTTATTTCATACGAATGTTGGTTAAAGAAACTGTATGTAAGATTTTGATTTTAAATTCTGTAAATTTGGCTTATCTGTGTACCCAAACATTTTAGAATTAAATATAGCTTTTACTGATGACAATTTGAACATTGATTTATTCTTTATTTAATTAAGGTTAGTGTTTTGGTTATCAAGACCATTATCCAGCCAGAAAGCAGAATGAGCCTCACTTGTGTCTCTCATTTGAGTTGCCAAATCCAATGCCAGTTCCTTTTGCTATTTTTAATCACATGGATGATGCTATGACATAAGAAGGATAAATGGTAGGCCTAATTATCTTAAACTTAAGCCTACACATTTTCAGTCTTCCTGCATGTTACATATTTCTAGAATAATGCCAGATAATACCTGTGACTGACGCAAACTAATCAATCACATATCAATCAATGCTGAAATCCAGGTGGTGTAAACCTAAAAGGGCCCTCTCTGATCTGAATGGTCACTACCCAACCCCCAGCACCTGCAGCGTATCATAAATGAGTGCCTGTGCAGCCTTATATGGGTTTAATAAAAAAAGGTAAGAGGGGTTCATACATTATTTGCTCTGTGCATTCAAGCTTGCGTATTCTCTCCCTTTCCCCCTGCCTGAATGGATTTTCTCTGTCAACTTTCAAACAGGCAAAGGATAAGCTAAGCTAAGTTCTCAGTGATATGCAGAAAAGAGTCCCTGTCTAGTGCAGTGTGGTTGGTCATCACTCCTGACAGTCCTTGAATGCAAAGAACGTCAATCATTCCTGAAATTATGAGTTATTATGCAAACTAATTTTTTTTTTTTAGCTTTCTATAACATTGTTCCGTCATCAAAACATGCCTGAAGAGGTTTCAGATGTCATCCATTCACACATGGATTTTGTGCAATGCTCAGTCCACAAGCCTTCATCACTCATGCTCCCACACAACATTTCTCCATAAATATACAAAAACACGATACAAAACTGTACACAAGAAGAAGAAGAAGAAGAAGAAGAAGTGACTTTATTGATCTCACACAGGAGAAATTCTTCTCTGCATTTAACCCATCCTGTTATTAGGAACAGTGGGCAGCACATTACTGCGCCCGGGGACCATCTCCATGATCTTCTTGCTTCTGTTTGTTCAGGACCTAAGATGGAGGATTTTACCTATGGTGCATGACAACTAACTTGACAAACCTGATGCAATGTGCAGTAGTTTCATTAGTGGAGCTGCTGATTGAATTGTGACAGCACTCTGAAGGGGGACTATAATGTTTTTGGTGAAAATAGCATTTTTAAAACAATGAGGTAACATGGAGATCTAAATGCATTTATGTTTTAGCAGTTAATACTCCATAGAAAAAAAATTAAATATTCCCTTTTTTAACAATCTTCAGATAGTTAATACAAATTGAAATGATAACACTATGACGCTGATGCAGTTTTGTTATTTGTTAGGACCACTAGACAAGTTGCAAGGTGTATAGTTTTGAGAATCTCACATTTATTTATCTTAGCCTGAAATTATATTCTGTTATATTTTTAGTTCATAATTTACAATGAAAGTGACCGTGGTTGAACTGCTGTGGCTCCTGGGAAAGAGTGTGAAATACAAAGCTTCCCTGTTAGCAGTTTGGTTAATGTGAACCACTGAAATGCATCCTGAACCAGCTTGTTTGTTCTGTTCGATTGGTGTATTTGAAATAGTAGCCGCTTTTTCAGAAGTCTCACTTTTTTTGTTTTGCTTTTTTAACAGTTCACATTTTGTTCCAGCTCTGTGGGGCGTGTGCACAAAGTAGATTAGTTTTTGACTCCTGTAACTGCTCCATGGTTTTCATGAATTCCCCATTCCAAGTCCAGTACACTTAAACCAGGATGTTTGGTATATTTCTTCATTTATTAATAGGCCTGCTTAACATTCATTGGAACTAATTTGCTGTCATCGGACCATAATTGAGCTTGGCATAGAGGGTGGTGAGGTCAAACGGATGGGCAGCTGCTGAGAATAAAGAAGCAAATGTGAAGAAGACAAGAGGTGGAATTGAATTTTGAATCTTGTATTCCCCATCAATGAAAAAAGACTCAGGAGGGATTCAAATCCAATGGAAATGAAAATTGGATTCATTATTAACCCAAGAATAATAATAATAAAAAAAGAAACAAAATTCTTTTACCTCCAGAGAAATTTGCCTCATTTTCCAAGGCCTATCTATAAAACTGTAAATCTTTCTTTCAAATTGTCTGATCAATCTGGATGTGCCAAAAAGTGGAGTTGCAGATAACATTGTAACTAGTCCCTTCTATTTTATAAGGGTTTATATGCAAAAACAGTCAATGTTGCTTTAATATGGCATTTTGTGTAGCTGTCATAAAAGAGAGAACCAAAATTTGACCCAACCAAATCTGCCAACTACTGGAAATTTGTTTAAATACCACCTATTTCCAGTTCAGAGGAAACTTCTACAGGCAATGGGCTCACCGGTCTCCCCGATCATGGCTAACTTGTACATGGAACAATTTGAACAGAGTGCCTTGGTCTCATATCCAGGCACTCCACCCACACATTGGTATCGTTATGTTGATAATTTCTCGAAAAGCAAAATTCAAGATTTGGAACCTTTTACTGCTCATATCAATTCTGTAGATCCGAACATCAAATTCACTCGTGAAGATGCCAAGGATAACACATTGGCTTTCTTAGATTGTGTAGTAACGATAGGAGGAGACCGGCGACTCCAAGTAGAAGTCTTCAGGAAGCCCACACACACGGACCAATACCTGCTTTTTGATTCACACCACCCACTGCAGCACAAACTGGGAGTTATTCGGACATTACAACACAGGACCCAAGTGGTTCCCACAAGCACAGAGGGTAAGGAGAAAGAAGAACAACATGTGCAGGAAGCCCTCTCTGTTTGTGGATATCCTAAATGGGCTGTCAACAAAACCAAGAGAGACAAGGACAAGAAGCAAGACAACAGAGAATCAGAACCCAGGCCTGATTCTGGCCAGCGTTTCTGAAAACTACAGAGGTTTTTCAGACAACATGAAATCCCAGTCTATTTCAAACCCACAAAGACAGAAACTGGTCGACCCGAAGGACAAAACACAGAGCCACAAACAAAGCAATGTGGTCTACTCCATTCAGTGTAGTGAAGACTGCAGTGAGCGCTACATTGGAGAAACAAAACAGCCACTTCACAAGAGGATGTATCAACACAGACGGGCGAGCCAGAGTGGACCTTCATCTGCCATGCATCTCCTCCTAACAGCCATGGGCCACTCCTTTGAGGACAGTGAGGTACAGATCTTGGCCAGAGAAAAGAACTGGTTTGAGAGGGGAGTTAAAGAGGCTATTTTTGTCAAGAAAGAGAATCCTTCCTTGAACAGAAATGGAGGTCTCAGACATAATTTGTCTCCCATCTATAACTCTATCCTCAAACCTAAAAAAAAAAAAACAATAGGGCAGCAGGTCAGGTCCAGAGCCTGAATGGTCCTGAATGGTTCTGCTAACAAGACGCCACACTCCTCTCCCACTGCATATTTAATAGGCCTACTTAACTAATAGAAACTATAAACAAATAGATAAATTCATTGTAGTTAGCTTCTCCCTTCAGGCAAATATAGGCAGTGTCCACCAGCGTCTGACCAGAACTGAAGAAGCAGCTGGATGAGCTGCGAAATGTATTCGACCAAATAAACTTTGGTCCAGCTGACAAATTGAATTTCTCCTTTTGCCATGGATTCTACCTGGACGACTGAGGGATTGTACATTTGTAGCCATGTGTCGTGGCACATGGACAAGAGGTTCTAGAAAATGATAAAAGGCTTTTGCCCACCAGCCCCAATTTGCATCCCTAATTGTCCAACACCACTACCTCGAAGGGAACAGTAATTCTGGTATAAAGCCTAACACAGGTAAGTATAAAGTGACAGAGACATTGAAGATGAAAACAATGCACAATTTAATTAAGTTACTTATTGATTTGTTGTATACAGTTTTTAGATAATTCGTTAAAAATATATATTTCTTCACACTGTCACGCATACAATAAAGTTGGATAACAACACTATTTGGCTACATCAGATCTACTGGAACAAGCAACTCCAAAACTTTGTGTTAGAGTTTTGAATGCGAGTCTACTTTTCAACCTAAAAGTTATAGCTAAAAAAATCAGAGGTACTCAAATATCCCTTGTATCTTTTTACTCCACTACCATTCACATTTCTATGTTGGTATGTGTTAAGCCATATCTCTGTTCCTTCATGTCAATTGTCAAGTGTCTTACATCTTTTTAACTGACTCACTCGACACCCATTAAAGCACTCACCTTATCTCCTGCAGTAATTATACACACACACACAGGCCTACTGCCACATATGCATGCAACGCTATCATATCATTATGACCCAAAGTAGAATCCTTATACCTTTGCAAAGTTCTGCTGTTGCTCACTGACTGCTTCTTGCTTGTATAATTCCAACTATTTCCCAAATCTAATAAGCATGTGACATCTGACAGCATTCACACTCCCTCCTTTGAAACATTGGTATCCCATGTGTGACAAAAGCATTAGATTAGTTTTCTGTGACTGACACTCTACGTTTTGCCGTCTTTATTATCACCCATTGCAGAAGTCTGAGTGTCTCCGAAACAGGTAATCTTTTCATCTTTCCCTGCCCAAGTGGAACAATGTGTCCTGACAGCGGAGCAGCCTCTGTCCTCCCTCAGGCATAAATGGTAACCTGATTAAGAGGTCTGTGATAGGATCTCATGTGCTGATGGAAAGAGAGCCACAAAGAGATTAAAAGGATAAAGAGGATAGATAAAGGCTCAATGATAAATAGTGAGCAGTGCCGATGGCTTTAGATCCCAAAGTCCTTGCAGCTAGCACCCATGAGACCCACCAGAACTTCTGTTGTCATTGGAAAAGTGTATTGTCTATGATTTACAAAGTCAATGGACATTATATCCTCAATCTTTTTTTGGTTTTAGTGGCTCATTTACAATTTAAATATGCATATGTTTCAAGGGTTTGGGGTAAAAATACAAAAACACACAATTACAAGCATATTCTGGAAACTCTAAAAAATGGTGGTGTCCCTCAAGGTTCGATCATAGGTCTATTTTATTTCATTTAATATCTTTTAAATATAATTGGTTTCCTTTTTCATTTTTTAGATGAGGCCATAATAGAAAAAAATAGGAAATTAGTTAAAATCATTTGAAAAGTGTTGACAGATTTTTAATTGAAAGCCCATGGACTGGAAACTCATTTGTATGTCACCTTTGATATCAAATTGTATAGATATTTTAAAATGACACTGTAGCATAATTTGACATAAAGTGATGATTTTGCAGATTTTTTTTTTTTTTTTTTTTTTTTCCATTGCATTTATATAGCGCCTTTCATGACATGCCTTGTCATCCCAAAGCGCTCCATAGTTCACCGTTCATTCACTCCACACTTGGTGGTGGTAAGCTACCTTCTGTAGCCACAGCTGCCCTGGGGCAGACTGACGGAAGCGAGGCTGCCAATCTGCGCCATCGGCCCCTCCGACCACCTCCAACACTCACGCACACTCCACTTTCATACTAGGCAAATGTGGGTAAAGTGTCTTGCCTAAGGACACAGCGACAGTTTTTTTGCAACTGGCGCCCCACTGTGGCACCTGGAATTCCCAGCGGTCTCCCATCCAAGTACTAACCAGGCCCTGCCTTGCTTAGCTTCTGAGATCTGACGGGATCAGGCTTTGACAGGCAGGTATGGCCACAGATATCAGGTATCCTCTGTTATTGATGACTCTGGCCATCTGGAAATCAATTGTTTCTTCAAGTTAGCTTGCTGTTACGAATCACGGGCCAGATTGTGCTTTACAATAGTCTTCATGTTCCAAAATTATCTGTCTGAAGTTGGAAATCATATTTTGGAAGAATTTTGACACTTGGACACATTGATGGTAGGCCTGGAATTGCCAAACTGCCAATTCCAAATGTTTATGGAGTGAAGGTCATCACCCTATTGTGTTATTGGTGCTGGTCTTAATGGATATTTGTGTTTTGTGTTGTGCTTTTGTCAGACATTTAGGCAGTCTGGAAGTCAGATATACCACTAAGCCAGTTGCCTTCATCAGCCTCCACTGGTAATTGTATTTTTTATTGTGGAAAGATACACAGGACCTTTGTTCTCTGATCACTGTGTTATTTACTTAGTTACCCATATTCACCATGCGTGAAGAGTCCCTCAGTCGTCCAGGTAGAATCCATGATAAAAGGAGAAATTCAATTTGTCAACTGGACAAAGTTTGTTTGGTCGAAAACGTTTCGCCGCTCATCTGAGAGGCTTTGTCAGCTCTGGTTCTAGTGCTGGTTAGACCCTGTTTATATCTAGCTGCAGGGAGGAGCTCCCTACACTGAAATAGCTCTGAGACTATCTGACACTAGCTCTGACACTAATATAAAAGAGGCAGATTAGTGGAGATAGTGTCAGAGCTATTTCAGTGTAGGTAGCTCCTCCCTGCAGCTAGATATAAACAGGGTCTAACCAGCACTAGAACCAGAGCTGACGAAGCCTCTCGGATGAGCGGCGAAACGTTTTCGACCAAACAAACTTTGTCCAGTTGACAAATTGAATTTCTCCTTTTACCATATTCACCATGTTTTTGGTGGTGATTTTCTCTGAAGTCAGAATCAATAGTGGTTGCTGAGTACTTTGTGCGAAGGTGAGATCAGTGCACTGGAAACTTCTACACTTGCACCTTGGTATTGATGAATTTATGTTCATTTGTAAATGGACAAAATGGACTTAGATGGAGTCACTAGGGAATCTATTTTGCAATGCCCACTGACCATTTGAGAAGAAAACATAAAAGTGGGATATTCAATAATGACCATTGCTTCATTGTTTTGCAGAGTTTTGTTTTCAGAATATAAGAAACATTATTTATATTAACTCTTGTTTTGACATGGATGTTTTTTGCACATGTAGTTCTCCTCTACATTTGTGGAATCCTCCATGATGCCATTAAGTCGTTTGAAAATGTATGTTGTAGCTGGTACACAGTGGGAAAAAGAAAACATCAATAACATTGGCAACCCACAGCCAGCTTACAGCCTATCGACAGAAAAGTGGAAACTGTGATTTTTTTTTTCCACTTTGGAGGCAACATGAAGATAAACCAACAAGCTGACATACAGAAGACATCAATACTGTGGTGTGCTTTTAAATCCCTCAGTGCTAGAATACACTTTGCATAAGATTAAACAGTGAAATAATATTTGAGTTATTTGTAGCCTATAGATACATGGTGAAGATTAAATACAGAAACATGGTAAAGAGGCTAGCACAGTACATATATATTGTATAAGCAGCCCTTGAATTCAGAAGGAGATGAATCTGCACCTAATTATTAAGCAAGAATGTGATGATGCCATGATTCCAGATGGGGACAAGAGACAGTTTTTTTCTATTGATTACATTGTACTTTGCCATGAAATATTGGAAAGGTAAATTCTTAAATATGTTCGGAACCTCATCATTTCTATTATTGACTAGACCCAAGATCATGCTATATTACAGCAAAAATCTGCAGTTCAGCAATATTCATTTTAGCTGCCCCCTTACCTGTATTGAATAATATTTGCCTATAGAATGCAATGATGTCATCTGAAACCCAGCAATAGCAAATTTAGTTCTTATTTTTCATGCATCTACTTCCCTCCTGTCACCCATAATCCACACTACTGTCAGCCATCGGAAAAAAAGATTAAGTTGTTCTTGGGTATGCAGCACAACATTGAAAATTGTCATATTTTTTGCATCAGTCATGGTATATATAGCAAAGGCACAATTTTAAGACCCAAAATGGTAAGATAATTGTCATCTCACTACAGTACGTGGTGTGCTTCACTGATTTACTCAAGCGTAAGTAAGTTAGTTCCATATGAGTACATACAGTTCTGTGTCCTAATGTGTTTAAGTTGTACTGTCAATTTCAATCAATACGTTTGGATTAGTGCTGTCAGGCGATTGAAAAAAATGAATCAAATGAATTACAGGATCTGTAATTAATTACAGGGGGTCCTCGGGTTACGACGTTGATCCGTTCTTAAGACGCGTCGTAACCCGAATTTCGTCGTAAGTCGGATTTTGACCTTCCAACCAAAGCACCAATAACCTTTCCATCTCAATAATTAGACCACTATGCTGCTTGGTTATCACTGTCTCTTTCATAGGAGCAGATCAGAGCCCACATCAGGTACTTCCGCCCACATTGGGCACGCACACAAGGCCGTCTTCTCCGCCCTACAACCACAACAGAGCGTATTCTTCCGCCGTGCGCCGCGCGCCGTTTAGTTTGTTTACGTCGCTTACCACGCTAAACCGCGTAAGACGGAATGACGCGTAATATATATATATATATATATTTTTATCGGGGCGCGTTCATAACCACGAAACGTCGTAAGTCGAGACCGTCGTAAACCGAGGACCCCCTGTAATCTAATTAATCACATTTTAATCTCGTGAGAGAGAGCGAGAGAGAGAGATTGAGAGAAAGGGAGAGAGAGAGAGAGAGAGAGAGAGTGAGAGAGAGAAAGAGTGAGAGGCAACCCACTTTGTGATTGAGTTTGTAATTTTTTCTGTGGTCGCTTTACTCATTCGTTTCCCAAATTCTGTGAGTGTGGTTTGTTGAAGTGCGCTCACGCTCGCACTATCACCAGTAACAATGGCACTTCTCTGGACATGTTGAGCGTTCAAATGATCCGTCAGGCTGGAGCAGCTTCGGTGATCGGAATTTTTTTTTTTGACAAAAGCTACAAATCACCGCATTCTTGTTGATAGTCCCGTCTTCATTCTTTGTATAAATAAACTTGCCGTTCAAAGGCCCTGGCAGTGATTTGCTCGCCGCACGCCACAATTAAAATGCGAGCACACTGAATTGCTCATAATTAATTGCGTTAATTTTTATAATGCGTTAATTTGCAGTGTAATTAATTAATCTATTTAACACGTTAAACTGACAGCCCTAGTTTGGATACTGAATGACTCCTGAATAAATTATTATGAACTTCGCTAAAGGATTTCCCATCAAGTTAAGTGCATGGCTAGATATGTCTTAAGCACCTTTAAATCTCAGCCGGACATACATCGACATCGCTGTTTGCTTTGTGTTTCACCCTGCAAACTGCAAACTGTAATTGCTGCTCTCTGGTCCAAATCTATGTCTATTACAGAGACTTCAGTCGGGGTGACCACCAAATCAATTCGATATAGGGAATCAACCTTCAATGCCATTCAAAGTACAGGTTAATGTTATCCCATAGTTTTCACAGTACGCCTTCCTATGTGACATTTCCTGAATGGTTTCCCAATGGTAGCTCTTACTGATGTATAACCATTGCTTGTGGCAGAGGAAAGCTCGTTTACATTTTGCCATCAGCTCTAGATTGGCTGGAGTTAAGGGATTTAGGAGTCGTGAGGTGTGGGGCATAGAGGTAGCATGAGGACAACGCCGTCTCTTGCATGTTTGTCTGGAGGCAACTATTTCTAAAATGTACTAACGTCAAAATAAGTTCTATATTTAAGGGTTGTAAGCTAAGCAAGCTGGGCCTGGTTAGGACTTGGAGAGGAGAGGGCTGGGAATACCAGGTGCCACAGTGGGGCAACAGTGGCTCTAGTGAAAACTGTTGCTGTATTGTTAGGCAAGACATGGCAAAAGGAGAAGTTCAATTTGTCAACTGGACAAAAGTTTATTTGGTTGGATATGTTTCGCAGCTCATCCAAGCAGCTTCTTCAGTTCTGGTCAGACGCTGGTAGACACTGCCTTATATCCGTCTGCAGGGAGGAGTGAACTACAATGGAATTACTCTGAAACTACTACACCTATTTGTTTTCAGTTTCTGTTAGTTAGGTAAGCCTATTCAATATGCAGTGGGAGTGGAGTGTGTGGTCTTGTTAGCAGAGCCATTCAGGACCATAATGGGTTTTTTCACACCTCTGGACCTGACCTGGCTAACCCTATTGTTTTCTTTGTTTTTTTTTTTAATTTAGGTTTGAGGATAGAGTTATAAATGGGAGACCTCCATTTCTGTTCAAGGAAGGATTCTCTTTCTTGAAAAAAATAGCCTCTTTAACTCCCGTCTTAAACCAGTTCTTTTCTTTGGCCAAAATCTGCACCTCACTGTCCTCAAAGGAGTGGCCCGTGGCTTTGAGGTGGAGATGTACGGCAGATGAAGGACGGCTCTGGCTGGCCCGTCTTTGTTGGTACATCCTCTTGTGAAGTGGCTGTTTTGTTTCTCCAATGATCTACAATCCGAATGGAGTAGGCCACTTTATTTGTGGCTTTGTGTTTTTGGGTGGACCAGTTTTTGTTTTAAAGTGTTTGTGAGTTTGAAATAGACTGGGATTTCATGTTGTCTTAAAATCCTCTGTAGTTTTTCAGAAATACCGGCCAGGTAAGGAATGGTTACACCCTTTCTCCTGGGTTCGGATTCTCTGTTGTCTTGTTTCTTGTCCTTGTCCTTAGGCAAGACATTTCACCCATATTGCCTTGTATGAATCTGGTGTGTGCATGAGTGTTGGTTGGAGGGGCAGATGGCGCAGATTGGCAGCCTCGCTTCTGTCAGTCTAACCCAGGGCTGTTGTGGCTACAATAGCAACTTACCATGAATAATACAATGTAAAGTGTTTTGAGTGTCTTTAACGGTACTATAAAATGCAATACATTATTACTATAATTAGTGGATTCAGATTTGTAAGTCATCTCAGGTTTTAATAATGAGCCACAAATAATGTAATTTGCTCAGGGAGTTCTGACTTTGCATTCACTTCATTTTGCTAAATTTAGAGTTCATAAATGTCTTACCCCAAGGATTCTGCCACCAAAAGAATGTGGTAAGTAAAATGAACAAACTCATAAACAAAAAGGAATCATTGTGTCATGTGTTTTACTAGTGCACCAGAGATGTCGATCTAAAACCACAAGAGAAATGACTATGCAAGGTGTGCTGTCAGTGACTGATAGGAGTGCAAAGTCCCTCCAAGAGTTTTAAACACAACTTCAGTATAGAACAGATCCACTACTGCTCCGACTGCACGGTTTCTCCTGTAGATCCCAGGAGTCCGACTCTTCGCGACTATCTAAATGGCATCACACTCATAGTGACAGGAAGCAGGCTATGTTTGGTTTGGGAACAATAATCTTGACCCATGGCTGATTTAATACAGTGACCATGCCGAAAGGGATATGCTGCTTCTTATCTGCAAGGTTGTTTAAATGCTCATAAATGATAGTGTAAAGAGAAAAGTGCTTTAAGATACTCAATTTGTGTAGACACTAGTTTATTGTTTTCTACTTATATTGGACAAATGGAGTTCATCAGCGAGGGGGAGGGTGCCATGCAAGACGGAGGCCCTCACAAAGTCTTCTAATATGCATTTTTCATTGGGTAACATTAGTGTGTGTACCTAGGTCCTTACAGCAAAATGTCCTGACACCAGAGTCACCATAACATCCTGTAAAACCTCTTATGTCGTACTTTAAGATGTAGCTTTCACAGCACTTATAGAGTCAATAACATCGCAACATGAAATCTGGGGCAATTTAAAGGTAAAGTTGTAATAGATAAGCGTATTGAGTTTAAGTGGAGCTTCATTAAACTGTTTTTTTGCCTCTCTCCCTCTCCTTGTAGTCAAACATTATAAATACTAGTGTACAAGTTCATTTCCATATGCATGCCGAGATTGAGCTATTTATGAGACATAATTACACCATCAAAACAAATTAAAATTCCACTCTGCCTCTCGACTAACGAGAGGTGTGCTTTTCAAGAATCTATTACTGACAACAAGGGGAACAAATGGACTCATATATCAGCCCATAAGGGAGGCACAACAAAGGCGAGCTCTGATGCCTGATTAACGACTGTACTGAGATGTTTTGGACCAGTGGGACTTTTATTACTAACTGTAAGATTTAGATTTTAAATTCCATCAACCTGACCTAACTGCAGATAAGAGGTAGACATGTTCAAATCTAATATAGCTCTTACTGCTAACAGTTGTAATGCTGATGTATAATTAATTACAATTTTGGTTCTCAAGATGGGTATCCAACTTCCAATTGACTCAATTATTGCCCATTGACTCATTATTGACTGTTGCATGTTAGCAATATCAAATATGCCTTTGGCATGAGTTGCTAGGATACTGCTGTTAACGCAGGGAGCGACCAAGGGGCAAAGCTGAGCGCTCAACAAGTGAAATAAAAGTCCCCCAGTGGAAAAGATAAAACATCAATAACATTGGCAACCGACAGCCAGGTTACAGCCTGTTGAGAGAAAAGTGGAAACTGTGATTTTTGTCCACTTTGGAGGCAACATGAAGATAGACCAACAGGCTGACATACAGAAGACATCAATATGGTGGTGAGCACCTCAGTGCTAGAGGACACTTGCACAAGATTAAACAGTTAGAGAATGTGAGAGTTATTTGTATAGATACACCAATGCTTATGGTGAAGATTAAATACTGTACAGGAATATGGTAAAGAAGCTTTTCATATTTATTTTTCTTGTATGTGAGGAGCAAAAGTAGTTTCGCCCCAGATACGTAGTAGTAGTCTAGTACAGATACACTATATTGCCAAAAGTATTTGCTCACCTGCCTTGACTCTCATATGAACTTAAGTGACATCCCATTCTTAATCCATGTTTAATATGACGTCAGTCTACCCTTTGCAGCTATAGCAGCTTCAACTTTTCTGGGAAGGCTGTCCACAAGGTTTAGGAGTGTGTTTAGTGGACCACCCTTCCAGAAGTGCATTTGTGAGGTCACACACTGATGTTGGATGAGAAGGCCTGGCTGTCAGTCTTCGCTCTAATTCATTCCAAAGGTGTTCTATGGGGTTGAGGTCAGGACTTTGTGCAGGCCAATCAAGTTCATCCACACCACTAATCTGAAGGCCACATGAAGTTTGGAGGTCTGTAGTGATTGACTGCGCACTATGCGCCTCAGCATCTGCTGACCCTGCTCCATCAGTTTATGTGGCCTACCACCTTGTGGCTGAGTTGGTATTGTTCCCAATCTCTTCCACTTTGTCATATTACCACTGACAGTTGACTGTGGACTATTTAGGAACATGGAAATTTCACAACTGGACTTGTTGCACTGGTGGCATCCTATCACAGTACCACGCTGGAATTCACTGAGCTCCTGAGAGCGACCCATTCTTAAACAAATGTTTGTAGAAACAGTCTGCAGGCCTAGGTGTTTGATATTATTCATCTGTGGCCATAAAAGTGATTGGAACACCTGATGTTGATTACTTGGGTAAGTGAATGCTCACCCAATATAGTGTGTATTGTATAAGCAGCCCTTGAGTTCATCATGGCCTAACTTCATCCCCAGATAAGAGGTCGACATGTTCAAATCTAATATAGCTCTTACTGCTAACAGTTGTAATGCTGATTTAAAATTAATTAAAATTTTAGTTCTCAAGACGATTATGCAATCGCTTATTGACTCAATGATCGCCCATGCCTCAGTGTTGACTATTACATGTTAGCAATAACAAATATGCATGTCCCATGCCGAAGGCATGAGTTGCTAGGATACTGCTGTTAATGCAGGCGGCGACTGTTGAGCGCTCAACTTCATAAGACAGTTTACAACAACTGTGTATGGGTGAAGTTCAAAGAACTCTCACAACTCTCACTACCCTCACTACTCCAGTGCTAGTGCTGCCTCTGCAGCTCAGTGAGTGAATTCTGGAGGTTCTGGCTTTCACATATTCATAAACTGAAAAATGCTTCTTTTGAATATTTTGGAATTTAAAGCTGGAGTCTGTTTTTTAAACTATGAAAGGAGGAAATAGGCATTTAAATGTATCTAACTTATTCTTATAGATCTCACAAACCCTGTGACACATCATCAGTATTCACATGCATGAATGTTGGGACATATGGACAGCTTTAGAACAGCTTCTACAGGTTATGAGTCGAAGCAAAGGAGCACCAACACCACACACCCAGAATGCTCTTATCCAGAAAACACTATATGGTGACACATTCCAGGTTTGCAACCATGTCTCAGTCTGATACAGAGAGCTTGCCATGGTCTGATTATTGTTGTTTAAAATATGAGACAAAAACCCATACACATTTACGTGGAAAGTTGAAATCCCCCAGCTATTTGTCTTTTTTTTTTTTCACCAAGTAGTAGCTTAAACTTTGATGGCAAAAAAGAATGACTTTGCAGTAGCAGCAAATGACGCTTCAGCAACAAAAGTAGCTGTGGTAACAGTGGTTGTTCAGTTTTCATTCATTTTCTATGAGTTTGCTGAATATGCTGTAAACAATAGCGGTGCATCGGAGGGCAGTAGGCTAGTATATAGTTGAACAGCATAAATTATAAATAACATTCACTATCTCTATCTCTAACACTTTTTACATCACCAAGCAAAAAGTGAAAAGGCTTGAACTTGAGAACAACATTGCAATATGTGTGATCATTTTTCCTCATGCTTGTCCCATTTATCACTTGTTAGACATGTCACATACAGTGCACTTAATCACAGCTGTGCCTCCTGTTTTCTCAGCGTCATTATGAAAAATGAAGGGGGGATTCTGGGTTGACTTTATTCCAGGTGATTCATTCCACTATTCCACTTGTACCATGCAGGGCCCAGGTACTGCAGACTGATTGACTCCCTGTAGGCACTGGTGATTACACTACCTCCACTGTTCACTCATCAACTGTGAATTTCCATCCCAAAACAGTTTATCCTAATCCTAAGAAATAAATGAATGGGGTCAAGCAATAGTGGGGATATTACAATAGTCATATAATGTTGAGTTCTAACTGGGGCAAGACAGGATGGTAACTTTTATGTTTTCAGGGTAGGGGAAAGTAGTTCAGTAAAGGTCATATTACACAAAATGGACCCTTGATGCCATGTTATGTTGTCGTTACCTCATCAAAACATATCTGGAGTTGTTTTGTTTCATGAATAACCTTTTATTATTAGTGAGTCTATATTGCCGAAGCTTAAAATACTCTATTCCACATTGTGATGCCATGAAGCAGTAGTTTTCAAGTTAAATTTTTTACCATTCAGTAGCGATTGGAAATTTTTGTATTGCCACATAACATCAGAGAACTCAGCCTATATACAGCTCTGGAAAAAATAAGAGACCACTGCAAAATTATCAGTTTTTCTGATTTTACTACTTATAGGTATGTGTTTGGGCAAAAGGAACATTTTTGTTTGAGTCTATAAACTATTGACAACATTTCCCCCAAATTCCAAATAAAAATATGATCGTTTAGAGCATTTATTTGCAGACAAATTTGTGTTTGTGTTGGAATTCAACAGACGGTGGAATGGAATGGCTGTAATACATGAAGAGGTGCTGATTTCAGAAGAAAATGCAGTGGTCTCTTATTTTTTTCCAGAGCTGTATGTGTGTTAAACTTGTGTGAATGAAACAAACCATAACTCCAGGTTTCTCTGCGATGACATTATAACCTAAATCAGAAAATAGTGTAATATTTTAAAATTAATGTACAATTCATTCATTATTCTGATTAAAAGACCCGGGCATGCATTTATATTGTTAAGGGCATCTGTATTGCATTCTGTATTATGTCAAGAGAATATAAATTTTTCTGCTCTCAAAGCAATATTAAAGATTAACATCTGTTCAATTATTTCTAATTCAAGGCAAAGTAGCTACCAGATTTGAAGTGTCTTAAAATATGTTGAAACAAAGTAGTACAGTTTAAAGAGTTTGCAGCGATCCAAACTTAGTTCTCACTTTCCTAGTACCCTATGTATTCACCACAATGACTTTATAGGCACTTTTCACGTTACTTCCTGGTTTGTGTAAAAATTGTCTACAGTGAACCCTCGCTCTATCGCGGTTCACTGTTCGCGGCCTCGCTGTTTCGCGGATTTTTTTTTCCAAATTTTTTATTTTTTTCAATTTTTTTTTATAGTGTAACTTTTTTTTACAGTGTAACATTGTGTCCTGCGTCCTGATTGGCTAAGAGACTAGACCAGGACTAAACCAGGTCTAAATCAGGACTAAACCAGGTCTAGACCAGGGATGGTCACGCAGGGTGGTAGGGACAGAGTCTCTGATGTCCTTCACGAGAGCGCCTGGGTGACAGGAGGTGTGGCCTTTGTTTACTTGCACGAGCCATGGAAGAGACTGAGTGCGAGCCGGACCATGGAAGAGCCAAGAATCAACATGGACGGGCCTGGCCCGGACGCCGTGCGGCCGGGGGAGCCGCAGCGGGGAGAGCCGCATTCGAGGGAGCCGCAGCGGGGGGAGGACACTCGCGCGCAGAGAGGCGACAGTGGGTCTTCCCCGTCACGCCTAGCGGATGAACCCGACCCCGTCCTAGAGAGCTGTGGAGTATTGGCGACGCATTGATAGCCATGCCCCGAACTCCGGGGCGGACTGATTTTGGAGCCGGGGTGAAATGCAACCAACCCTTGTGAGCGCAGGTTGGTCTTACCTGGTCTTGTGGTGAGGACTGGTGCTCAGAGGCGTCTGTTAGCGGTTTGGCACTGTTAGCAGTGGCTTGAGTCTTGCCCAAAATGATATCCAGGTCGCTTTCCACTCGACTTTCGCACATGGCATGGATATGTGGTACCAAAACAAACACACGTGTCCGCGCGCACGTGTCAGCGCGCACGTGTCCGCGTGTCACGTGTCTCCCCCCGCGTCAC
>JAVJIX010000011.1:9545000-9625000 GCA_036785185.1 Paratrypauchen microcephalus
ACCTCCTGAAAAGGCTGAGGGGTTTATTTTTAACACGTTTGTAGTCTGAGCAAACAAAAGTATACAAATAAAAACAGCTAGAAAAAAAGATCAATTCAACTGTTTCTAATGAACAAAATTCAGCACAAATATATATCAAAATCATTATATTTGAAGCTTTATTAGATCTCAAAATCTGCACAAAATATGCTTACTTTTTACTCTTTAAGTACATTTTTAAACAGGGACCTTAATACTTTTCGTATTTTGAGTATTTTTGCACACAGCATATAGCACAATAGAATGTCCGTTCATTAGCCTTGAATAGACACCTCATTAATTCTATTGGATCAGCATGTGGGAAAAAAAAAACATCTTTCGCTTTTATGGTCGATATGATACTGTTCCATTCCTCCCAGGGAGGAGAAGTAAAGTGGATAAATTAATTCTTCAGCTAAATATTCCCTACAGCTGTGCACAGGCAGTGTATGCAGGCTGCTGCTCTAAACAAACAGAATAATAGAGCCTTGGTGCAAGACAATAAATCATTTTGTGTGACAGTTTCAACACGTAGGCTAGTTATCTGGGAGTTTGAGAGTGGAAGGTATGCCATTTCCAAAACCTCAGATGTCCCCGAAATGATGTAACCTGGGTTTAAAAGATTGTTTTTGGAGAAACTAAACAATAGAGTGGATGATGAAACAGTGATCTTAAAGATATTAAAGGGCACTAAAGATTATAGACTGTGCTGTCAAGACTGGAACTGTTTTTAAAAGAGCCAGAACTCAGAATGAACTCTCCTCCCTGTCCGTTCTCTTTTCTTATTCTGATGTTGAACCATGACAGAGAAACGAGACTGTTCAACATTGTCTTAGATTGGATAAAACTGCTGTCCAGTTGCTTCCTAGTTCTTCTGTCTCATCCAACAAAAATATATTTTGAATGTGTCGGAGGAATTTCATTCATTGTTTTTTGGTCTTCTTTGGTTCGTCACAGGAGCGGAACAAAGAAGACCAGGCATGTGGAGAGGACTGAGGAGCATGTCTGGTTTTGGACAGAGTGGCAGAGGGACAGCTGATGGTGACCAGTGCTGGGCGGACGAATTGAACTGTTATTTCAACAGGTTTAATGCGCCCCCCACCCCCCTCTGCCGACTCCGTCCTCCTCTTCACACCTTCCCGGGCCAGTAGCCATACCCCCCTCCCCCTTCACACGGACTCAACCCAGCACCAGCCCCCCTCCACCCCCCACTACCACCACCCCCCCCGCAGTCCACCACCCCAGTCTTCCCCTCACTCCCCCCTCTCTGTCACACCGGACGAGGTGAGGAGGGTACTTAGGCGTCTCAGGCAGGGGAAATCCGCAGGACCCGATGGTATCTGCCCCAGGCTGCTGAGAACCTGTGCAGACCAGCTCTGTGAGGTTCTCTGCTACATGTTCAATCTGAGCCTCAGCCTGGAGAAGGTCCCCGTCCTGTGGAAGACCTCCTGTGTGGTCCCGGTTCCCAAAACAACAAACGCCAGGGAACCGGCCCACTACAGACCAGTCGCCTTGACCTCCCACCTCATGAAGACCATGGACGCTCACCCACCTAGAGACCACCGGGAGTGCTGTGAGAGTCATGCTCTTTGACTTCTCCAGTGCCTTCAACACCATCAGGCCGGCGCTGCTGCGGGGGAAGCTGGAGGACGCGGGAGTGGATGGACATCTCGCTGCCTGGACCATCGACTACATCACTGACCGTCCACAGTACGTGCGGCTGCGCGGCTGTGAGTCAGAGGTGGTAGTCTGCAGCACTGGGGGCCCCCAGGGAACTGTCCTCTCACCCTTCCTCTTCACCATCTACACCTCGGACTTCATATACAACACGAACAGCTGCCATCTCCAGAAGTTCTCCGACGACTCGGCCATTGTGGGCTGTGTGTCAGAGGGGAACGAGCTGGAGTACCGCTCGGTCATCAGTGACTTTGTGGACTGGTGCGGGCGCAACCACCTGTGCCTTAACACCAGTAAGACAAAGGAGCTGGTGATCGACTTCAGGAGGAGACCACTACCTCACTCACCGGTGAACATCCAGGGGCAAGACATAGAGACTGTGGACAGTTTCAAGTACCTGGGTGTTCACCTCAACAATAAACCGGACTGGTCCCACAACACCGACGCCCTGTACAAGAAGGGCCAAAGTCGCCTCCACCTCCTGAGGAGACTGAGGTTCTTTGGAGTGTGCAGGCCTCTGCTCAAGACTTTTTACGACTCTGTGGTGGCTTCTGCTCTCCTCTACGCTGTCGTCTGCTGGGCCCCGAGCAGCACAGAACGGGACAGAAAAAGACTGAATAAGCTGGTCAAGAGGGCCAGCTCTGTCCTGGGCTGTCCTCTGGACTCTGTAGAGGAGGTGGCTGAGAGGAGGGCACTGGCCAAATTCATGTCCATTATGGACGACACCTCTCACCCTCTGCACCGGACTATTGAGAAGCTGAGCAGCACCTTTAGCAGCCGACTAAGACACCCCCAGTGCAAGAAGGAGCGCTACCGCAGATCCTTCATCCCCACCACCATCAGACTGTATAATTCTAACATATAGGCCAGACATGCAATATCCTCCTTTTCATGTTGATGCTTGTTGTTACTATTATCATTATTACTACTTTCCATTATTATTATTATTATTACGTATTACTATTTGTATTATTTATTACTTACTTTATCCCCTCCCTGCCTGCATGCACTTTTCCCTCTTGTCCAAATGTCCTGGAGCTACTGTGGCGAGTAAATTTCTCCTGTGTGAGATCAATAAAGGCTTATCTTATCTTATCTTATCTTATCTTACCCTGCCAGATGAAGCACACCAGAAAAGTATGATACTAAAAGGAAATAGATAAGGCTCAGTTCCTTTTGCTTTGCTCTAAGGTCTCTTGCGCAGACTGCAACAACAAAAGCAACCTCTCCGTAAGATAACAGGCAAGACAGAACACAAGTAACACCGAGCAGATGAGGCTGGAGCAGGGCTATGGAGAGAAGCCCATTTACAAGCAAAACTGCAGCATAACAAAAAGGGGGTGCAAGGCTGACTCTCGATTGTCGATGGAGTTGTCAGTCGGCATTGCACTGAACAAGCTACGAGAGTTAAAAAGCCTGCTACATGATAAATACTCCAACAAGCCTAGTTCTGAAATGGGTCCCCTACTGGTTAATGATATATTTTTGCCTCCTCTTCAATTATATACAGTATGTGGGGGAGTGTGACGTCATCCTTAGCATTCGGCTCCAACCAAATGAAGCTCACGAGACTAGCAGTTATAGGAATACATTTTGAGTGGGAATTTATTTACGTGCTAAACAGCAAAATAAAAACACCGGGATCATGTAGAGCAAGTTGATATGGACATTTTAAGACCACGGTGACGAGGCTCACTGCAGCAGTTACTGAGAGAGGGGTGGGGTGACAACTTTTCAATGTGAAGTCAATTGGGCCCACAATCGATGAAGCCGGAAGTGCCCCCATGCTCACTTCTTA
Source organism: Paratrypauchen microcephalus (assembly GCA_036785185.1). NCBI lineage: Eukaryota > Metazoa > Chordata > Actinopteri > Gobiiformes > Gobiidae > Paratrypauchen > Paratrypauchen microcephalus. The sequence continues at coordinate 9,548,494 of JAVJIX010000011.1, forward strand.
TTTGGAATGTGGTGGCTAGCGGGTTAACTTTGTCTATTTTTATACAGTCTGTTTCTATACGCAAAATTGACTCTTGTGAGCGTTAAACCGTTTTAGAATCTCATCTCCAAAACTCAAAATGCTCTGCTCTTAGTATTCAAGTTAATAGCTATGTGGTGGATACATCTGCCACCATGCGATAGTGTTAGTATTTCATTTAATTTATGATAAAAGGAGTTCAATTTGTCAACTGGACAAAGTTTGTTTGGTTGAAAACGTTTCGCCGCTCATCCGAGAGGCTTCGTCAGCTCTGGTTATTGTGCTGGTTAGACACTGCTTATATCTAGCTGCTGGGAGGCACTCCCTACACTGAAAAAGCTCTGAAAACGATCCCCACTAATCTGTGTCTTTGTTTTTCAAATTACTCTGGCGACTAGTTTCGACCCCCTATTCAACGTCTAACGACCCTCTCCACCCCTCTGGCTCGTCTGCCCTAATGTTTCTTTGTCTGTTTTGACTTGGTTTAAGAATCGAATTATAAGTGGGAGACAAGTTATGTCTAACTCCCCCATTTCTGTTTAACGACGGATTCTCTTTTTTGACAAAAATAGCCTCTTTAACTGCAGTCTTCACTACACTGAATGGAGTAGACCACATTGCTTTGTTTGTGGCTCGGTGTTCTGTCCTTTGGGTGGATGAGTTTTTGTCTTAAAGTGTTTGTGGGTTTGAAATAGACTGGAATTTCATATTGTCTGAAAATCCTCTGTAGTTTTTCCGAAACGCCGGCCAGGTACGGAATCGCTACCCCTTTCCTCCTGGGTTCAGATTCTCTGTTGTCTTGTTTCTTGCCCTTGTCTCTCTTGGTTTTGTTGACAGCCCATTTAGGATATCCTGCCCATTTAGGATATCATTTAGGATATCATTTAGGATATCCTGCCTCCCGGCAGCTAGATATAAGCAGTGTCTAACCAGCACAATAACCATAGCTGACGAAGCCTCTCGGATGAGCGGCGAAACGTTTTCAACCAAACAAACTTTGTCCAGTTGACAAATTGAACTTCTCCTTTTATCATGGATTCTACCTGGACGACTGAGGGACTTTTCACGCTTCATTTAATTTACATTTTCATTAAGTTAATTATAGCACATAGTTTAATTTAATTCCTTTATTTATACTTATACAGTATGTTCAAATTTTGGATGCACACATTTTAGTTCATATAAGTCTAAATGATTACTTACACTTACACTTAAATCAGCTCCCACAGATGAATGCTGCCGTTGTGTCCTTGGGCAAGACACTTAACCCACCTCGCCCCCCCAGTGTCGGCGCACACTGGTAGAAGAGCCCCCATGTCAGGAGAGTTACATTAACGCCTGTTGCGTCAAGCAACATGGAGCTGTCCTCCCGTGGACCCACCACCCGCAGAAGGATCCATTGGGGCTGGTGCTTGAGATCTGGGCAGCAGATCTGCTTGGACTGTTGCCCTCCTGACCCGAATACCAGATAAAGCGGAAGATGATGAAATGAAATTAAACTTGTTTTTTTTGTTTTTGTTTGAGTGGCCGGGCAGAGGACCCTTGGAAGAGACCATCGACGCTGAACAAAGGGAAGACCACTATTTAGTTCATTTTGCTAAGTTACTTTGTTTGAGGTTACTTTATTATTGTTTGTTATTTTCTGTATTATAAGTATGTGCCTTTTTGTTACTTTAATTAAGTTAGTAGTTTTAGTTAATTATTTAATATAATTTACCCCTCTTGTGTTCAGTTTCGTTGGCCCTCATGCATTTAAACGCACCTGTTCTGTCTGGAAGTTTTAGTTTTTATTCTGTTCAGTTGGATTTAAGTTACCCCAGTTGGGCCTGACATTTTGTTAATGATTTACTTAATTTGAGTCTTTGATAAATTAAATTTTTATTTGACTTTATGAAATCCACCCACAGGAGGATCCATAGGGGCTGGTGCAGTGAGATCTGGGCAGCAAATCTGTTTAGGCTGTTGCCCCCACGACCCGAACCCAGATAAGCGGAAGAAAATGGATGGATGGATTTATTAAGTTTGAACATATTTTTTATCCCTTGTCTTGCCTTTTTCATTTGGTCCGCTACAAGTTACCCTTTGGCTTTTGTTTAGTGGAGATTGGTAATTCCAGGGCTGAAGTTATCCAAATGTTAGACTTTAAAAACACGTGTGGAGCACTTCCTGTATTACCACATGGTTGAACATGATGAGGAAACAACATTATAACATACAGCTCTGGAAAAAAATAGAAGACCACTGCAAAATTATCAGTTTTTTCTGGTTTTACTACTTATAGGTATGTGTTTGGGCAAAAGGAACATTTTAGTTTGAGTCTATAAACTACTGACCACATTTCTCCCAAAGTCCAAATAAAAATATCCTTGTTTAGAGCATTTACTTGCAGAAAATGACAAATGATCAAAATAACAAAAAAGATACATGTTTTCAGACCTCAAACAATGCAAAGAAACACGATCAAATTCATTTTAAAACAACATAATACTAATGTTTACGCTTAAGAAGAGTTCAGAAATCAATATTTGGTGCAATAACCCTTATTTTTAATCACAGCTTTCATGCGTCTTGGCATGCTCTCCACAAGTCTTTCACATTGTTCTTGGGTGACTTTATTCCACTCCTGGTGCAAGAACTGAAGTAGCTCAGCTTTGTGTTTGTGTTGGAATTCAACAGACGCTGGAATGGAATGGCTGTAATACATGTAGAGATGCTGATTTCAGAAAAAATGTAGTTGTCTCTTATTTTTTTTCCACAGCTGTTTATCAGATAGGGCCTTTTAAAATAATGTCAATGTCAAATGAGCGCAGAATAGAATAGTTGTGTTTGCTGAAGACTAGAAGTAAAGACTTTCATTTCACTGAGATAACTGTCGCTTAAATCGTGGAGGCATTCAGTTATTTCTAGCAGGGAATCTATGGAGTCTTTCAGCACAAAGTAATTGCAGTTGGTGGTGATTGGACAAGCCATATATAGCTACACGCTTCCTCCGCTCTGCCCTAGGGCATGTGTGGTTTTACAAAACTGCAGCTTTACTTTGTAAAAGATCCCTCACATTCAGTACAGTTCAAAGGGAGGTGTTCTAATTAAAAACAAAAAAAATCAGTTTTCACCTGCCCCCTGTCTCCATTTACTGCTCTGTGCTTGCAATTATTCACACAATTCATACATGTAGGTTTAAAAAATGTCATGTAGCAATGGAAAATAAATGTGAATAAAAATCTGTTACAAATAAAACAAATAAAAATCTGCTTACAATGAAATGTAACCATGAAAAGGCAAGATAGGACAGCATTGAACTGGTTTCTATCTTAAGCCATTTTACATCAATATTATGGTTTACAGTTAACAAAATATGCAATTATGAAATCATGATCTACATATGTTTAGTGTTAATAAACCTGAAAAGAAAAATGCCTTATAAGTGCCTATATTACACAATTTTCTGATCGATATAATCAGTAACATAACATATCATCACAAACGTACCTGGAGTTTTGTTTTATTTTATTATATTTGGATTGTGATGTCATAATACATCACAAGGTGGATGATTTCAGACCTGGAATTGCCAATCTCTACTAAACAAACAGTAAAAGGTAGCTGCTAACTTAAACTATATGACATCACAAGGTGGAACAGAGCATTTTGAGCTTTGGAGATGTAGACAGACTAATAAACCAGGATTGAATGAAATAAAACACAACTCTGGGTATGTTTTTCATGAGGTAACAGGATTATAACATGGCTAAAAGCTAACAAGAATCTATTTTGTGTAATATAGGACCTTTAAATAATTACAGCAACTACTCCAAGTGTATTATTTACCAATTGTTAGTGCTGCCGGAATAGTCAATTATCCAAAATAAACTTCTTATGAAATACTGAGTCAGCAGTGATAATACCAAGTAAAAAATGACCGTACATCCTCCTATTCATATTGTCACGGCCCTTGAAAACTACCCTATCCATTATCAGTATTACCACAGAGATTACTTTTTGCACTCGTGGCCATTTTATAAACACTAGTTGAACTTTACGGATGGTTGCGTGAAGAGTCCCTCAGTCGTCCAGGTAGAATCCATAATAAAAGAAGAAATTCAATTTGTCAACTGGACAAAGTTTGTTTGGTCGAAAACGTTTCGCCGCTCATCCGAGAGGCTTCGTCAGTTCTGGTTCTAGTGCTGGTTAGACACTGCTTATATCTAGCTGCTGGGAGGAGCTCACTACACTGAAATTGTTCTGAAACTATCACAACTAATTTGTTTCTTTTGTTTTTCGAATTTCTCTGGCGTCTTAGTTTAGCATACCTATTCAACCCTAACGACCGTCTCCACCCCTCTGGCCCTGACCTGTCTGCCCTATTGTTTCTTTTGTCTGTTTTGACTTTGGTTTGATAATGGAATTGTAAATGGGAGACAAGTTATGTCTGACTCCTCCATATCTGTTTAACAAAGGATTCTCTTTAACTTTGTTTACAAATTCGGCTGTGTTCTCAATGTGGTGCACAGCCGAATTTGTAAACAAAGTTAACAAGTTAAGTTTCTCCAGTTTGGTCAGGATGAGACAATGGTTTCCTTTGATGTAACCTCTCTTTTCACTTGTATCCCCACAGCTGTAGTGGTCGAAGCAGCGAGAAGGAGATTACTACAGGATTCCAAGCTAGAAGAGAGAACCAAACTTTCACCTGACCAAATCTGCCAACTGCTGGAAATTTGTCTGAATACCACCTATTTCCAGTTCAGAGGGAACTTCTACAGGCAGATCCATGGCTGTGCGATGGGCTCACCGGTCTACCCTATCATGGCTAATTTATACATGGAACAATTTGAACAGAGTGCCTTAGCTTCATATCCAGGCACTCCGCCCACACACTGGTATCATTATGTTGATGATAATTTTTCAAAAATCAAAATTCAAGATTTGGAACCTTTTACTGCACATATCAATTCTGTAGATCCGAACATTAAATTCACCCGTGAAGATGCCAAGGATAACATATTGGCGTTCTTAGATTGTGCAGTAACGATAGGAGGAGACCGGCGACTCCAAGTAGAAGTCTTCAGGAAGCCCACACACACAGACCAATACCTGCTTTTTGATTCACACCACCCACTGCAGCACAAACTGGGAGTTATTCGGACATTACAACACAGGGCCCAAGTGGTTCCCACAAGCACAGAGGGTAAGGAGAAAGAAGAACAACATGTGCAGGAAGCCCTCTCTGTTTGTGGATATCCTAAATGGGCTGTCAACAAAACCAAGAGAGACAAGGACAAGAAGCAAGACAACAGAGAATCCAAACCCAGGAAGAAAGGGGTAGCGATTCCGTACCTGGCCGGCGTTTCAGAAAAACTACAGAGGATTTTCAGACAATATGAATTCCCAGTTTATTTCAAACCCACAAATACTTTAAGACAAAAACTCATCCACCAAAAGGACAAAATACCGAGCCACAAACAAAGCAATGTGGTCTACTCCATTCAGTGTAGTGAAGACTGCAGTGAGCGCTACATTGGAGAAACAAAACAGCCACTTCACAAGAGGATGTACCAACACAGGCGGGCGTGCCAGAGTGGACCGTCATCTGCCGTACATCTTCACCTAGAAGCCACGGGCTATTCTTTTGAGGACAGTGAGGTTCAGATCTTAGCCAGGGAAAAGAACTGGTTTGAGAGGGGAGTTAAAGAGGCTATTTTTGTCAAAAAAGAGAATCATTTGTTAAACAGATATGGGGGAGTCAGACATAACTTGTCTCCCATTTATAATTCCATTATCAAACCAAAGTCAAAACAGACAAAAGAAACAATAGGGCAGACAGGTCAGGGCCAGAGGGGTGGAGACGGTCGTTAGGGTTGAATAGGTATGCTAAACTAAGACGCCAGAGAAATACGAAAAACAAAAGAAACAAATTAGTAGTGATAGTTTCAGAACAATTTCAGTGTAGTGAGCCCCTCCTGGCAGCTAGATATAAGCAGTGTCTAACCAGCACTAGAACCAGAACTGACGAAGCCTCTCGGACGAGCGGCGAAACATTTTCGACCAAACAAACTTTGTCCAGTTGACAAATTGAATTTCTTGTTTTATTTTTACGGATGGTTGTATCAGCTGGCAGCCCTCTATATAACAGACATTATGTTGATTAGGTTGAGAAATAATGGCAAAATTATCCTTCTTGGTGTCCAGACTTTGAAATATGCTGCAGACACGGCCAGTCTTGCTCCATTAAATCTCAGAGGTGGTGATCAAGACAGCATAGTGAAGTCTCCAGGCCAGTTCGTCAGAGCCTCTAGAGTTCATTTGCCTATGTAAATCCTGCAGTCTTCTGAGTAAATCCACCCTGGATCTGTCTACTCAGCTGTGTTTGCATGGCATTGCACATTTGACCCTCAGTCTCTCCCTCGTCTAGGCCAGGGGTCACCAACCTTTTCAAAGCCGAGGGCTACCTTAAGGTCATCAAATAATACGAGGGCTACCAGCTCAATTAAGATAATTCAAAAGTCTAAATAATGCACTTTTATGCTGTATTATTATTTATTTGATCACAATGTATGCATACATGCATTAGTTATGTGTAAATTACCACATTTGTGTTTCATTGTCAAAGCGACATTTATTTTGTGCAAATGAACATGTCACAATTAGATTAGCAAAAATATACTAGTAATGTGGTAATGTAGTAATAAATTTAACATTATTTCAACTCCTTTTTTTGTTTTAAACAAATCAAACTCTTATAATTTCAACATTGAAGCAGGCTGAATGATTTCAAATAATAATAATAATAATAAACACCATTACCTGAGCCGTACTGCTGTTGTCCACGGACTCGTCGCTCTGGATGCTGAACCACCTGTATTCACGTAAGTCCTTGTCCAGCTGCTCATTCAAGTTTTCGGAAATAGCAGACACCCGTCTTGTCACTGTACTCGCACCAAGTTGTACATTGGCCAGAGTTGAGATGACATCTGATCCATTTTTCTCGTCTTTAAAAATAGTCTCAGCAATCATCATCATCGCTCCTTTTACAGTTTCTCCATCTGAAAATGTCTTTTTGTTTTTTATCAAATAATTTGTTTCCCTGAAAGAAGCCTCGGTTGCCTTTTTAGCCTTTTTCAGTGGTCTAGTGAAGAAAGACTGCTGCTTGGCTAAAGCAGCCTTTAACTCTCGTGCTTTCTCAGCTCGAAGTGCACTCTTAAGGGGAAAGTTTGTGTTGAAGCTGCCGTGATTCGTAGCGACTTTCCACATTGTGCCGTTTTGAAATCGCCACTGTAGCTCCACAAATGAGACATACACACTTCTCTCTTTTCCATGGGAAAAAAGAACTCTTCTTCCCAGTCGGTGTTAAAAACATATGATTTTCTTTTTTTTTTTTTTTTTTTGGATGAGTCCAGCTGCATCAAACAGGTTAATTGTCATGCGCAGATAAGTGAACTTTGAACTCGGACAACATATTTTAAATTTTAAAATCTGTAAGTGTTTTTATTATTAGCCTACTTTAAAATATGTGCATATAAAGGCGCAGCATTTTTGTAAAACATTATTATTTATATAAGTACGAGGGCGACCTGTTCTATTTTTAGAACCTGCTCTGCGGGCGACTGAAATGGGGCTCACGGGCGATCGGGTGCCCGCGGGCATAGGGTTGGTGACCCCTGGTCTAGGCATTTCGCTTTTTGAAAAACGTTCTAAGAATTTGTGAAAAGTCCCTCAGTCGTCCAGGTAGAATCCATGATAACAGGAGAAGTTCAATTTGTCAACTGGACCAAGTTTGTTTGGTTGAAAACGTTTCGCCGCTCATCCGAGAGGCTTCGTCAGCTCAGAGCTGACGAAGCCTCTCGGATGAGCGGCGAAACGTTTTCAACCAAACAAACTTGGTCCAGTTGACAAATTGAACTTCTCCTGTTATCACGTTCTAAGAATTTATTCAGTTTCTCATCCAATTCTAAGAGAGTTGTTGTTTTTAAGGATCTTTATGGGTTGATACATAAAATACTACTTGTTGTATTGATGGCAAAAGGAGAAGCTAAATTTGTCAACTGGACAAAAGTTTATTTGGTCGAATACGTTTCGCAGCTCATCCAAGCTGCTTCTTTAGTTCTGGTTTGACGCTGGTAGACACTGCTTATATCTGTCTGCAGGGAGGAGTTAACTACAACTTTTTACTTGTAGTATTATTATCAAAATGAGCCTCATGTCCCTTTGCACTTACCGTAGCAAGAGGACTGAAGCATGATGGAAGTCAATGCTATCAATGTCAATGTGATGACCAAACTGAGTGGTAACAATCGAGAATCTGAATCTCCAAAAATGCTTTTTATTTAATGCAACACAGAACATTACACTACTACTTAAGCCACTTTCTCAAGTTAAATATAATAATAAATAAAATAGGTAAATAAAATAATAAATGAATAAATATATATATATATTTAGTAGCATGAAATAAATAATTTGTATTATAATCTTTGGGCAATACAGAACTTTGGTCTCCAACGTGAATCAACAGAGCATGGCTGATTTTTTCCTGTTATTTAACATGCCTGTATGTTTTAACCATACTTTTAATAACCATGACCACCACCATGAGTGTAATCAACAATATCCAACCATTTTGCCCAAAAGTCTTTCAAATTGTATGTGGCAAACAATAGGTTTATCTGCAGATGTTGGTCTAAACAACACAGTGATTCAAATACACCGCATTCCAAATTATGATGCAAATTGTGTTTGCGTGTCACAAAGGTAAAATGTTTCCAGTGAAACTCATGGATGGTCTTGTGTCTCAGTGAAATCATCTCACTCACCTGTGCCAATGAGTTTACCAGGTACGTCCAATTAAAGGAAAAACGACTTAAAGAACGACTTAAGAAAGACATTCCACATTATGAAGCAGACCAACATTTCAAGCAATACAGGAAAGAGAAAGGATCTCTCTAGTGCTGAAAAGAGTGAAATAATTGAATACCTTGAACAAGGTATGAAGACCTTAGATATTTCACAAAAACTTTAGCGTAATTGTCGTACTAGCTGATTCAGAGCACACACGGATTCATGCAGATAAAGGCACAACGAGGAAGGTTTCTGCCAGACAAATGCATCGGATTAAGAAAGCAGCTGCTAAAATGCCATTACAAAGCAGCAAACAGGTATTTGAAGCTGCTGGTGCCTCTGGAGTCCCACGAACATCAAGGTGTAGGATCCTCCAGAGGCTTGCACTTATGCATAAAACTTCTATTCGGCCACCCTTAAACAAAGCTCACAAGCAAAATGACTCCAGTGGGCCCAGAAATACATGAAGACTCATTTTCAAACAATCTTGTTCACGATGAGTGCCGTGCAACCCTTGATGGTCCAGATGGATGGAGTGGTGGATGGTTGCGACGTCAATAAGGAGGTGGCAGAATCATGTTTTGAGACAGAATCATGGGGAGAGAGCTGGTTGGCCCCTTTAGGGTCCCTGAGGGTGTGAAAATGACCTTTGTAAAGTATGTGGAGTTTCTGACTGACCACTTTTTTCCATAGTACAAAAAGAAGAACTGTGCTTTCTGTAGCAAAATCATCTTCATGCATGACAATGCACCATCTCATGCTGCAAGGAATACCTCTGCATTACTGGCTGCTATGGGCATACAAGAGACACTCGCGGTGTGGCCCCCATCCTCCCCTGACCTCAACCCTATTGAGAACCTTTGGAGCAGGAGGTAGTTCACATCCAAACAGCAGCTCTGGGAGGCTATTCTGACATCCTGCAAAGAAATTCAAGCAGAAACTCTCCACAAACTCACTCAATGGATGAAAGAATTGTGAAGCTCCTGTTAAATAAGGGCTCCTATGTTCAAATGTAACTTGACCTGCTAAGATGTTTTAATTGAAATAGCTTTTGATTTCAGAAATATGCTAATGCTTCTAATTGAAAAAAATAACAAATGACCCTTCTCAGTTCTTTAGAAGAATAACATGGTTTGAAACTCTGTTGATGACAATTTGGCAAAATCAGAGAAAAACATCATTTATATAATATTTTGGAACACACTGTATATACATTTGGACACAGCATAAATGAGATCATAAGACAAACTGATACCCTTTTGCAATAATTGTTATTTATAGTTAAACATGAAACTGAGTTTGCAAAAGCATGGACTCATCCAGAAACTGAACCAAAGATGCTGACCACTCAGCTTGACAACTGAACTGAACTTGTAGTAGTAATGGTGGTAGTAGTGGTCGCAAAACACAATAGCACATTATTATCTCTCACCATGAGAAAGATCTGCAGACCAAAACCATACTTTACTGGAGTCTTCTCAGTCATCTTTTCAAAGGTTTGTGAATCTTCCTGTGCACTTGGAGATATTGCTTTAATAATGCAGTCATATCTGTGCTAAAGCTTTTCCAGTAAAATGTCAGGGGTGTTTAGGGGCATCTTTTATTGCTTGTTTATATTTAGAAGCAATAGTCTGGACACAATGCACTCCCCGCTAATCTGATCCACTCTTCTCAGATATCAGAGTGACACTTCTCTTTTACCTTTAGTTCAGTAGAGATGGGTAATTCCAGGTCTGAAATGATCCAAATGATTCTAGTGAAGGTGTATAGAGTTTAAAAACACAGTGGAGCTCTTCACTTGTATTACCAAGTGTTTTCTGTTCCAGAGAAGTGAAACAAAACACAACTCCAGATATGTTTTTGATGTGGAAATAACATTGAAAACTTAGATCAGAAATAATGTAATATGGACCCTTTAAACTGACAATTTCTTATACCTTATATAATTCATATGATGTCTGCATCCTGTCTTGAAAGGGTCACATGATGTTACAGCGACATAAGCCAGGAAACATCCCTGCAACAATGAGGCAGAAGCATGCAAATTAAATACAGCTCTGGAAAAAAATAAACAAATAAGAGACCACTGCAAAATGATCAGTTTTTCTGATTTTACTACTTATAGGTATGTGTTTGGGCAAAAGGAACATTTTTGTGTTGAGTCTATAAACTACTGACAACATTTCCCCCAAATTATAAATAAAACATTATCATTTAGAGGCAAAAGGAGAAATTCAATTTGTGAACTGGACAAAAGTTTATTTGGTCAAATCCAAGCTGCTTCTTCAGTTCTGGTCAGACGCTGGTGGACACTGCTTATAGTTATAAGCTGCAGGGAGGAGCTAACTGCAATGAAGTTGCTATGAAACTATCACACCACTTTGTTTTCAGTTTCTGCGTGGGGTCTTGTTAGCATAGCCATTCAGGGCCATTATGGGTGTTTTCACACCTTTGGACCTGACCTGCTGCACTATTGTTTTCTTAGTTTGTTTTGATTTAGGTTTGAGGATAGAGTTATAGATGAGAGACAAATGATGTCTGAGACCTCCATTTCTGTTCAAGGAAGTGGTCTCTTTCTTAACAAAAATAGCCTCTTTCTCACATTATTGTTTAGAGCATTTATTTGCAGAAAATGACAAATGGTCAAACCTCAAACAATGCAAAGAAACAAGATCAAATTCATTTTAAAACAACATAATACTAATGTTTACACTTAAGAAGAGTTCAGAAATAACCCTTATTTTTAATCACAGCTTTCATGCGTCTTGGCATGCTCTCCACAAGTCTTTCACGTTGTTCTTGGGTGACTTTATTCCACTCCTGGTGCAAGAACTGAAGTAGCTCAGCTTTGTGTTTGTGTTGGAATTCAATAGACGCTGGAATGGAATGGCTGTAATACATGTAGAGATGCTGATTTCAGAAAAAAAAATGCAGCGGTCTCTTATTTTTTTTCCAGAGCTGTATATCAAAGGAGAAGAAAACATTGCACTGGTTTGTTTGAAGTTTGCTAGACAACATTGTGAGCTTCTGGGAGTCTATAATTAAACTGAACTTGTTTATTAGGAGGTCAAATTGTATTGCCACAATAACAGCATCCCTACAGTGAGGTCTGGAGGTGGGGACAATAGTGTGGGGCTGTTCACACACAGCTAAGGATAATAATATCGGTTTAAGAGAAAGAAAATCAACTTACTACCATCTCTAAGCCTGCCACTACTATATCAACTTATAATATGTTTGGGGGTCAATATTTATCGTGTGCACATTTCCTTTGCGCTATAGGGATATTTTGTATTATATTGTAGTAACATTTAAGATAAGATTTAAGCTGTAAAAGGTTGAATCAATAACTTCTTTGAGTCATTATAGACACAAACTACATACTAAAGTGACGTAAAGTAAACTTGAATTTCTCTCGGGATCAGTAAAATATATCTCCCTCTTTCTATTCTGCTATTTATTCATTGCGGTTCATGGTTTTTAACAATATTGTGCATTTGGAATATCTTTTGTGCTATAAATCTGCTTTAGCGTTACTGTGGCACTTCAGAATGTGTTATTGTGACAGGCCATCCCCAAGTCATTACCAAAAACTCCTGATCAGTGAAAGTGTCTGTTCTTCAAACAAGGGTCTTGAAACTGAACATACTGTAATTACTAATGTGTCTTTGCATGTATGAGATGTTACTCGCACTTAATCATATTCCTATATCACACAACATATAAACATTTATTTGTGTATTATTTGAATGAGCACTACCTGGCCATACCTGCCTGTCAAAGCCTGATCCCATCAGATCTCAGAAGCTAAGCAAGGCAGGGCCTGGTTAGTACTTGGATGGGAGACCGCTGGGAATTCCAGGTGCCACAGTGGGGCGCCAGTTGCAAAATACTGCCGCTGTGTCCTTAGGCAAGACACTTTACCCACATTTGCCTAGTATGAAAGTGGCGTGTGCATGAGTGTTGGAGGTGGTCGGAGGGGCTGATTGGCAGCCTCGCTTCCGTCAGTCTGCCCCAGGGCAGCTGTGGCTACAGAAAGTAGCTTACCACCACCAAGTGTGGAGTGAATGAACAATGAACTGTAAAGCGCTTTGAGTGGCATGAAGGGCGCTATATAAATCCAATGAATTATTATTAAAACATATGTTTTCTGTGTCATGGGGTTTGTTCTCTAGAATGTGTATGTGGGCAGGTACCAGGATGGAGATATCTCCGAAGTGGACGAGGAATGTGGTCTGGTGTAAGCAAGAAGGAGCAGCCAAAACCTGCTACATCTGATACATGTTTTGCATATTCATTATTTGTACTGGGAGAAGGAGTAGTCACTTTTATGTAAGCGCTGGGTAAGTCGTATGTAGGCGTACACACTAGGGCAGAAATTTGGACCCAGAGCTCTGTATTAGAAATATTGTTAGGGAAATAAACTTTTGGTAAATTTGAACCTTTGTGAATCTTGGTCATCTCTTGATAAGAACACGCAATATACAACATTACTAATATCCATCCATCCATTTTCTTCCACTTATCCGAGGCCGGGTCATGGGGGCAACAGTCTAAGCAGGGAATCCCTTTCACACCGGACACTTCCTCCAGCTCTTCCGGGGGATCCCCAAGGCGTTTCCAGGCCAGCCGAGAGACATAGTCCCTCCTGGGTCTTCCCCGGGGCCTCCTCCCAGTGGGACATGCCCGGAACACCTCCCAAACGAGGCATTCAGTAGGAATCTGGAACAGAACCACCTGCCTGAACCACCTCAGCTGGCTCCTCTCGATGTGGAGGAGCAGCGGCTCTACTCCGAGCCCCTCCCGTGTGACTGAGCTCCTCTCCCTATCTCTAAGGGTGCTCTGTGGAGGAAACTCATTTAGGCCTCTTGTATCCACAATCTTGTCCTATTGGTCATTAACCAGAGCTCATGACCATAGGTGAGGGTAAGAACGTAGATTGACAGGTAAATTGAGAGCTTCGCCTTTTGGCTCAGTTCCCTCTTCACCACAACAGTGACTGTCGACGCCGCACCGATCCGTCTGTCAATCTCACGCTCTATCCTCCCCTCACTCGTGAACAAGACCCCTGAGATACTCAAGTGGAGAACTCCTCCACTTGAGGCAGGGACTCCCCACCCACCCAGAGAGGACAAGATACCTTTTTCCGGTCGAGAACCATGGCCTCGGATTTGGAGGAGCTGATCCTCATCCCAGCTGCTTCACACTCGGCTGCAAACCGCCCCAATGCACGCTGGAGGTCCTGGCTTGATGGCATTACTAATATTTGGTGAAAATGGCAACATCAATAGCAAAATTGTGTACAAAACACTCTTGGGGCACTCTTACTCTTGGAAGACACTAACCATTTTATTCAGTTGCATGATATCAGAATCAGAATACATTTTAATGCCATTGTCAGTGAACAGTGCAACATAAAACATTGGATAATAGTAGTAAACATAAGCTATACTGAAACAAAAAGATGGGCATGCGTTAAAAATAAGGTAAGTCTAAGTAAAAATTAGACTTTGATTGAGTGTACAGTGTACAGTAATTTCAAATACATTTTAAGGATTATCACAGCTGTCATTTTTCTATTAGTCCCCACCATGTTGTAAGGACACCAGGAAGGGCTCAATCAGAATGGACCTAAGCCCAAGTATGCTGTCGCTGCATACATGTGCTCCTCATGAAGTAAGACTGGGTTATATGTCAAAAATGGAGGCATTCATCAATCAAGGTTTTAAATAAACAAATAGAATGAGCAAATAAATCAACATGATAAACTATTTTCTTGTTGCCCTATTTTTTATTTTTATTTTTTCAGGAAATACAGTCTATTTCCATCTCCTCTTCTACTGTCACACAGGTTCTTTACAGGGAAGGTTATGAATCTCTGCAGTCAAGAACGGGAACATTTATATTATTCTGGCAGAGGCAAATCTATCTAATATGACAGTTTAATCCTCTCAGGGAAGCATTCAGCCACATCAAAGAAGAGGCATTTCAGGATCCTTTGGTGCTGCTTTTTGAACCATTGCCCTATTTCCCAAAGCTTCAAGCGAGTTGTAAACTATCACTAAGTAGCCTGGGTCATACTGATGTTGAGACACTGTTGATATATTTGTAATTAAGCACTTTGCATTTGTAACGAACAGGCCGTTCGTTACTGAATGAGTATCCACACATGCACTTTCATAGACTTTGCACTTTATATATATTTACATTGCACCTTTAGAGCACGGAGCACTTACAAGATACGCTAATTTGCACATATAAGATTGCACACATTTGTATTGTTTTAAAGTATTTATTGAAAACATGTTTAGCGTTTGTCACGGAGTCCGGTCGGGCGGGTGCTTCCGGTAATGGTGGCCGCCGGTCTGTGGAGACAAACAACAACAATCAATGTGCAATATGTGCCACTTTTTAAATTAGTTGTGTCTTGTGTGTGTTTGCGTGTGTGGGATGTGGATATTTTAAAGTGTGAAAGTGGTATGCATGGGTTGAGTGGTGGTTTTACTTACCTGTGTCTCATGTCCAGGTGTCTGGCCAAAAGATTCCCCGGGGGACCAGACACCATTTAAGAGTTCCGGCTCCTCGGGGGGAGGAAATGCCACCTATTTTAATTGGGTTTATTTATTTTATACTTTATTAGGTGTTTGGTTTCTAAGAGTTTATTTTTGTATGTGGGTTTTATATGGTTTATTTGATGATGGGTATTTTATTGGAGGATTTTAACTTAGTTTTAAACAGCTAATGTTAATTGTACACCCCTTGGAGTTTTTATGGTTTTACCCAGCACTATTTAAGCCACCTGTATCCTATCATTGATTGCTCTGCTGCTGGAGAAAAGCCACGCTCCTATCCTCCTTGCACCTTAATTTATTTTGCACTGCACTTTGCACGGGAGCACTTTATATTTTTTGTGCAAACTGAAAAACATTAAAAAAAACTGTGGACCACGTCAACCCTGCCTCCCGTATCTGTTTGTGGAACTCACTGCAATCCAGCCGCTCTACCCGTCTTGGTCACATTTGGTGTCAGAAGTGGGATCGCTGGCTTGGAGCCGGGCGTGGAATGCGAGCCGCCTAGTGGTCACATTTGGTGTCAGAAGTGCCGCCCCGCCACAGTGAGTCCGCAAATTAACATGATGCTAAGAGGAGGAAGAAAAGCTGAGGAGCCAGATGAAGGAAATGCTGTAACATCTGACCCCCAAGAGGGCACAAGTGGGTCCCATGATAAAGTGGAGGAGTTGACTGCTCTCGTGAAAGCATTGATCGAGAGGCAAGATGCCAGAGAGAGGAAGCAGGAGAAAGACCAGCTTCAACAGGAGCAGCGCTGGAAGGCCATGCAGCGGCAGTTCCAGCAAATCCAGCAGCAGCAGAGGAGGTCCGAGCACTCTGAGTTGTATGTGCAAGGACAAACTGAGCCATCAGGTGACTATGATGAGGATGATGGTGGTGAAGATTATGGCCCGGACCCTGGCGGCTATGGCTACAGACCGCAGAGGGAGCCCAAACTGCCAATCTTGACCCCAGAAGATGACATTGAACATTTTTTAATCACATTTGAGCGGATGGCCCAAGTTTGTCATTGGCCAAAGGAAGAGTGGGCGGTCCGCCTTGTCCCCCTATTGACTGGCAAGGCACGCAGCGCTTTTGTGCAGATGGACATTCGCCACTCCAACAATTATCAAAAAGTGAAGGAGCTAATTGGTGCTCCTGCAGGCAAGCTGCATACTGGTCGTAGCAGAAATGACCAGGTCGTTACTGACATGAGACTGTGGCTTCGTGATGCTATTTCATCCCTCAGAGAAGCCGCATTGCAATTGCTCTCTACAATGGTGGAACGGGCAGCAGTAGAAGTTGATGTCCTATTTCCTGGTTACACCCACATGCAGAGGGCCCAGCCAATTAGATGGAGCCATTGGATTTTAAGTCATGCCGTTGCCCTGAGCAGAGATGTGGAGCGGCTTCAGGAGATCAACAAAAGAGTTAACATTTTGCCTCTAGGAAGTGGTGCTCTTGCTGGTACACCATTTGACATTGATAGGAATCTATTAGGTAAAGAGTTGGGTTTTACCAGCATCAGTCTTAACAGTATGGATGCAACAACGCCAGAGGAGCTACAGGATCCCTGAGCGGTTGGTCCCTGTGTTGCAAAAGGAAATCAAGCTAATGTTGGCGCTAGGAATGATTGAAGTGTCAAGTAGTGAATGGTGCAGTCCTATTGTACTGGTACCTAAGAAAGACGGCTCTTTGCGCTTTTGTATTGACTTTAGGTATCTCAACGCGATATCTAATTTTGATCCCTATCCAATGCCTCGGATAGATGACCTGTTGGAGACAGACCATCGCGCTCTCCAATGGCTGCATAAAATGAAGGATGCCAACAACCGCATCACTGGATGGTACCTCACCTTGCAGCCATACAACTTTACAGTCCAGTACCGGCCCGGAAGAGATAACATGGTAGCGGACTGTCTCTCCAGGAGTGCTGAGGAGGAGGCTGCGCCTTAGGAGAGGGAGGGGGAAATGTAACGAACAGGCCGTTCGTTACTGAATGAGTATCCACACATGCACTTTCATAGACTTTGCACTTTATATATATTTACATTGCACCTTTAGAGCACGGAGCACTTACAAGATACGCTAATTTGCACATATAAGATTGCACACATTTGTATTGTTTTAAAGTATTTATTGAAAACATTTTTAGCGTTTGTCACGGAGTCCGGTCGGGCGGGTGCTTCCGGTAATGGTGGCCGCCGGTCTGTGGAGACAAACAACAACAATCAATGTGCAATATGTGCCACTTTTTAAATTAGTTGTGTCTTGTGTGTGTTTGCGTGTGTGGGATGTGGATATTTTAAAGTGTGAAAGTGGTATGCATGGGTTGAGTGGTGGTTTTACTTACCTGTGTCTCATGTCCAGGTGTCTGGCCAAAAGATTCCCCGGGGGACCAGACACCATTTAAGAGTTCCGGGCCAGCTCAAGACAGCGGACATCGGGGGGAGGAAATGCCACCTATTTTAATTGGGTTTATTTATTTTATACTTTATTAGGTGTTTGGTTTCTAAGAGTTTATTTTTGTATGTGGGTTTTATATGGTTTATTTGATGATGGGTATTTTATTGGAGGATTTTAACTTAGTTTTAAACAGCTAATGTTAATTGTACACCCCTTGGAGTTTTTATGGTTTTACCCAGCACTATTTAAGCCACCTGTATCCTATCATTGATTGCTCTGCTGCTGGAGAAAAGCCACGCTCCTATCCTCCTTGCACCTTAATTTATTTTGCACTGCACTTTGCACGGGAGCACTTTATATTTTTTGTGCAAACTGAAAAACATTAAAAAAAACTGTGGACCACGTCAACCCTGCCTCCCGTATCTGTTTGTGGAACTCACTGCAATCCAGCCGCTCTACCCGTCTTGGTCACAGCATTCTTTGATCTTTGCCTATTAGAGGTGTATGAAAGTGGTGAAAGTGGTAAACTGGACAAGGTCATCAGGAAGTCCAGCTCCGTCCTGGGCTGTCCTCTGGACTCGGTGCAGCAGGTGGGGGACAAGAGGGTCCTGGCTAAACTCATGTCTATGCTGGACCATGAGTGTCACCCCCTGCAGGACGCACTGTCAGCTCTAGAGAGCAGCATCAGTGACAGACTGATTCACCCTCGCTGTGTTAAAGAGAGATTTCGCAGGTCTTTCCTTCCTGCTGCTGTCAGACTGTACAATGATCAATGCTAGTCATGTTCATCTCCATAGCAACCATGTGTCATCTCCATAGTAATAATTACATGTGCAATATTATTTAAAGTCACTTTACCTGCTACTTATTTGTGTAACAACCACTGTCCATCACTGCACTGTACACAATCATCTGAGTCACTTTATTGTAGTGATATTATATATTACTGAACTGGAGTCACTTTAACTGCTGTTTGTTCACTGCTCAGAATCAAAGACATTTATTGAGCAGCGTTCCTGTGCCTTTAACCTTACAGTGTTGTGTTTTTTTAGTTGACTGTACATACTTATTATTATTTATCCTAATTTTTGATGCATGCTCTTTTTTCCAACTGTTTCTGAAACTTGCGTTGTGACACTGCAATTTCCCCATTGTGGGACAAATAAAGGATTATCTTATTTTATCTTATATTAAACTCAGGCCTGGGTGCTCCTGAGGTTGTGTCTGAATTTCAAAGGGGTGCAAAGAGTCATTAAGTGTAATTTTTTACACACCTCAAATAAGCAGGCAAACACTTTTCTTTTAAATGAGGTTGTAATACAGCCTTTTGCACTCCCAATAGGCCTATGTTAAGTTGAGGCTAGATAGAATTGACATATTGGGACTCAAATTTGAACCCCAGGACTGTACCAAAGTTGCTGAATGTTTAAAACAAGGACTAATTGTGAGGGAGGTGTGTGCTAGAGCCAAATTACTTTGTTTCCTGTAAAATTGGCCTTGAAACTCAAATGACCTGAACCTAAAGACTTAATTTCATGCTTCAGCCTATTGTGACTAGCATCAATGAGTTGGTCCCAATCCGTGGCCTAAAGATGAGTTCAAATAGTATTCATTACACAGGCCTAGCCAATTGAAAACATGTTAAATGCAATTTGCTGGTTTGGGAACTCTATCCTATAAGACAGAGGTCTTCAACAGGGGGGTCGCGACCCCTAGGCGGGTCGCGGAGGTACTGCAGGGGGGTCGCGAAATCTTTTGATTTCACTTTAAAATAATATAATTTTATATTTTATAGTGTAAAATACAGTATTAACCTGTGTATTATTTCCTTGTATTGGATGTACCATAACAGAGTAGCAATGTTTATACATGACACTAAGCTCAATTTAATATAAAACACAATTCTATGCCTTATATATAAGTAAGTAAGTAAGTTATAGTAGGGGGTCCCTGGCCCAGTTCGCCATCTGTTTGGGGGTCCCTGGCCTGAAAAACGTTGAAGACCCCTGCTATAAGAGAACTATACAGTATATTTGTACACAACATTTTTTCACCTCAAGATGACAAGATGAAGCAGTGTTTCCCATAAAATAGAGGAGACTATGGAGCCAAAATCAAACTGAGCAATACATTGGTATTAAAAGTAACCATAATCAGTTTTGCTTGTTGTTTTATCATTATTGTTGTATTAAATACAAGTAATTTAATTTAATATTCATAGAGACATTTACATTTATTTGTATCTTTACTTTCAATGCACATTGTATTGCACATTACCATTTCACTGCGGTATCTTCCATTGCACATTTTTGATGCTCACTGCACATTTTTTGGACATTTGTAAATAGGTATTTATTTATTCTGTTGCACTGCTTTCAGATTTTAGATCTTAGATTTTAGTTTTGAGATTTAGATTTTTGTATTAGTTTTTGTTTTGTCTTTGTATTGTATTCTGCACACTGTCTTTTTTGCACTACCTGGCCAGAGAGAAACGAAATTTCGATTCACTGTATGTTGAACACGTATGGCAGAATTGACAATAAAGCTGACTTTGATCTTTGATCTAGAGGCAATAAGCAACATATTTAATATACAAATTATTATTATTATTAGGCCTGAGCGCTAAAGCGTAGCCAAGCGCTAAAGCGTAGGGCCTATTGTTATTGTTCTGGTTTTTCTTATTATTATTATTATTCTAACCCCTTTTTTCAGGTTTCAGGTACTTCCCACCGGCGAAAACTCACAAAATTTTGCACAAAATTCAAGAACGCCAAACAAGGAATTTACAAATAATCTGTATTAAAAAATCTTAAAAAATGTCTCAACAGCGCCCACTGGAAAATCAAAATACATTGTGCCTATGGCTATACCCGCTATACGCGGTTGCTAGGCGACTAACAGGAAGTCGGCCATATTGGAGCATGTGACCTCGAGCTTTGACTTTGAGCTTTGATCTTTCACTTTGACCTGGCACCAAGTGCGCATTTTCTTGTCCTCGTATTTTAACGAACTCCTAGAGTTTTTGACCCAGACTCACCAGAATCGTGCTGTATCATCTAGACAAGTGGGACATTAAAAGCGAGGGCTGATCATCGCCGCTTGCGGCTATATTTATTATTATTATTATTATTATTATTATTATTATTGATTAAAAAATATTGTTCTAGAGGCTTTTTCTTTTTTTTACTCAAGACAGCCTGCACTATGCTCACTATGGATGTAATATTCTCACATTTATGGATCTAGTATTCTCACATGTTCCATCCATAGACTGTCGGCTTTATGGTTCCATTACTTTGTATTTTTTACTACAAGCATGCGCCCAAAACGACATTCGCCGATTCGCCAATCCAACAAAATTTATATACAACATTTAGCATAATATATATTCGTTTTGCTATTACAAAAACATCTCATACATATTACTATCACGACAAGTACAATGATTTCAAGAAAACAGTAGAGAATGCAATCTTTAAAGAGTGCCTTTTCGTCGAAAGTGCGAGCTAAAGCTTCAGCTGTGTTTCCTGTGTTTCCAACATGGCCGCGGAAGACATGTAGCGTTTGTTTTGGAGAGATCCCACAAGTATTTGCTTATTTTCTGGAATTACTGCGACCTGCTCGAAGGTTATAATTTGAACTAGTCCTATTTTTTGAAGGGGTGCTTTGATTTGTACAGTTATTTCGGATATGTATCGGCGGGGAGCGGGGAAGAGTGACAAGCCTGTGAAGAAGGATGTTAGCGATAGCGACAAATACGCCGACCTCCTGGTTTTTGGCTATGCCTGCAAACTGTTCCGAGATGACGAAAAGGCTCTTTACCACGATCAAGGCAAACATCTTATCCCATGGATGGGGGAAAAGAACATCATGATTGATAGGTCGGTTGAACAAACTTAGACCGAAACGTTATGCTAACCTCCTTTCTCCACGTTAGCCATTTCAAGGGACACCTTGAAGTTTTTTGGAAATGCGCGCACCAGATTTGATTTTGCATTTCCGTCACAATAAACTGTCTTTTGATGTCAAACACTAAAATCCAAACCTTTCAGAATAATGTGCAAATATGCAAATAGTTCAACGCCTCTAGCTGCCCGTTTCAAGCACGAATATGGAAACTATGTAAATTTATATCTCTTTCAGTGTTTCTGGTGTTCTTATAGTGTCCATTACATTACATTATCTTGTTAATTTGGGCTTAAGCTTTCTATGATTTGCATATTTGTATGTTGTCTAAATTTCTTGGGACACATCTGGTGCATCTGAATACAAAGAACTTTGTTTCAGTTAAACGAGTTTCTTTGCACAAAATCTGAGGCCAGAGGGGCAAAAACTATTGTAGCTGAAATTAAATCTGAATTAATTAATAAAGTCACTGACGTGAATCCAAATTGGATCTCTAAAATAATTTGTTATGGCTTCGCTTGTGATTTATTTGTATAGCATATGTATGTGTGTCTCTATCACATAAACCAGTCTTCTCCCCAGCAAGGTAGGCAAAGGGGTCCACCCAACCCTGAATGCCAACTACCGCAGCCCATTTCTCTGTCTCCATGAAGAAAGTGCCACAGAGAGATGCCATAGAGGAGCGAGCGCAGGAAAATGTCCACCATTTGGGTTCTTGCGGATAGGTATTTATGTACTCGGGTTTGTGTGAATGTAACTTTATTTACAGATGTAGACGTATTGATGAGTGTTACAGGGGGATTGAACCCTATAAGGTAAGAGGCGTGATGATTTATTTTTCTACAAAGTAAGGCCTTTGGTTTGTATATTTTTTACACAACCAAGATTGATAACATGTTTACAGTACCATACTGTTCAGGCAAAAGAACTTTTAATTTATTTTATAGCTTGAGGTTGTAATGCATTTTAGACTAGACTCAAATACCTGATGTAACATTAGGAGTAAAATAGGCCAATGCTTATTGTAATGGTCACTTCTGTCCTCTAATGCTTGTTTTCATTCAACAGATATGATGGGCGTGGTCACTTGCATGACCTCTCTGAGTATGACAGCGGGTCATGGAACACGTCTTACCAGCTGTCCGAGGAAGAGGCCAGGATCGAGGCGCTGTGTGATGAGGAGCGGTACCTGGCCCTTCATGCGGACTTGCTAGAGGAGGAGGCTAGACAGGGTTTGTAATCAAAATGTCATTCTCTTAAAAAGGGAAGGGACTGCAGCTATCAGACAGTTAGAGACTTCTAAAGGACATGGGCAAAAAATTATTTTTTAAAATAAATGAAAAACAGTGTTAATCACCCTTTTAATGTCAGACCTATTTTGTTGTATTGTGCCACAGTTTTAATTGAGTTAATTGAGTCTTCTGCGGTATTAACTAACCATGATTGTATGGGAGGTGTTTGAAAATATCACTC
Source organism: Paratrypauchen microcephalus (assembly GCA_036785185.1). NCBI lineage: Eukaryota > Metazoa > Chordata > Actinopteri > Gobiiformes > Gobiidae > Paratrypauchen > Paratrypauchen microcephalus. The sequence goes on from JAVJIX010000011.1 coordinate 9,571,677, forward strand.
AATTCCTTTTACAGGCAATGCCTGGGCATCTGCCATCTAATAGTACCTGATAGTATATAGATAGTTAGATCTACAGGATATATATAGGAGTAACAAACAAACAAAGAAGGTATTCCGTGGCTTAATCAAGGCTAAGTTTACCACCTGTATGATCTACTCTGCAGTGTACAACAATACATAGTATACATAATACAGGATTTTAATAAATGTTGCTTTCCACTGGAGATTTAAACAATGTTTAATAGAGAGACATCTGTTTTTTTCTGTTGGGGCAAAAGGACAAATTCAATTTGTCAGCTAGACAAAAGTTTATTTGGTCAAATACATTTCGCAGCTCATCCAAGCTGCTTCTTCAGTTCTGGTCAGAGTGCTAGTGGACACTGCCTATATCTGCCTGAAGGGAGGAGCTAACTACAATGAAATTACTCTGTGACTACCACACATATTTGTTTACAGTTTCTGTTACTTAGGTAGGTCTATTAAATATGCAGTGGGAGTGGAGTGTGGGGTCTTGTTAGCAGAATCACTCAGAGCCATAATGAGTGCTTTCATACCTCTGGACTTATTGTTTTCTTTATTTGTTTTGATTTAGGCCAGAGGATAGAGTTATAAATGGGAGACATGCCATTGCCATGGATTCAACACACATTTGTTGGGGTATCTTACGGTAATTCTATAATGTTTTTTTCTTTTGCAGAGGAGGAGTATAAACGTCTGAGTGAAGCCTTGGCAGACGAAGGAACCTACAATTCAGTGGCCTTCAAATACAGCGCTGACTACTACGACCCATCCCAGCCCACAGAAGAGGAGGATGCCAACAGGGCAGCTGGTGTGTATCTAAAACCCTTCTGTTGTAGTTATTTTCTGTTCGTAATTACTATTGGGTCATGCCAGAATTGGAGGGCATTTTACGTCACCCACCCATCAAATATTAAATAATCCACATACAAAATACTAAAACATACAGTTTCTGAGTGAATTTACTTGTCCTGAGACCAAATCTAAAAAAACTAAGAGAAAAGAATGCTTGAAAATAGTTTTTAAAATACCAAAAAATGCCATTTTCCTCTTGTCCCACCCCTCTAATAACTAAACTGAATCTCAAATAAAACATTTAAAATTATTATTATTATTATTATTTTCTATTATTTGTTTCACTGCCATCTCTTGTAACTGTGGGAGCATTTGTTTTAATAGACATAGTATTTCAAATAATAATTATTATTCATGGAACATGTGTCCACAACATGCACACAACCCTGTTACCATAACATTTTTAGCCTGGTAGAAGAAGAAGAAAGCAGTGAACCACATGATACCCTGGACTTGACATCATCAAACAGTTTTCCAAAAGAATGGGTAGAGCAAAGGTTTGTTTTCTCTTCTATTTTTCATATTTTCACATATTTACCCTTGACTGAATGTCTCACTCTCCCTCATGCAACCCTGTTATGCATATGATCAGAATAAGACAATTATTTTTTTTTCCCTTTACTTATTTGTGTAAATAAGTTTTTCCTCTTGAGAGGAAAAATTTGCATAAATAAGTTTTTCCTCTTGATTAGCAGTAACAGCTAGCTGTTTAGCTAGCTGTTACTGCTAATCAAGAGGAAAAACTTATTAATTACTTAGCTTTATCTCAGGAGTAGAAGTAACATTAGTGTAGATTTGCAACCCTGTTACCTGCAACCCTGTTACTGTGATTAGAGAAAATAAATAAACCAAATAAATCATGTAATAAAAATTGTACCATTGATCCGTAAGAGAGCTAATCCAGCATTTGATAGTTTATTACCTGTTATTGATGAGTATGTAGTAGAAAATCAGAAAAGTGAAGGTTTATTTTTCAAGAATTTTAAAGCCCAAATGTCCTCCAATTCTGGAATGACCCTATTATTAAAGCGTACAAAGACACACATTTAAATACTTTGAAATCAGATAAGTTGATTTCTGATGCATTAAACCTCAGACTTAACTTATGTTTTATGCAAAGTTTGGAAAACCACGTGTATTAAGTGCTGCTTAGTGGTAATTGTTTTATTTTCCTATTCATGTGATCAACATATTGATAAAGGTTTGTCCATCTTAGACTTAGACAAACTTTATTGATCCATAAGGGAAATTACTTCAGAATCTTGTCCATCTGATCAGTCTATATCCTAGTCCTGGTTTCTTACAGTTGAATATAGCTTGCGGTTATATCTGCTAATTTTTCCATTGTCATACTAATGATGGATCTAATTTGCATGTAAAGAAGTAAATAAATAAAAAAACATCAACTTTTTGGCGTATTGCTGAATTAATTACAGAAAAGGCCAGAAGGCTAATTGCAGTCTAATTTATTTTCTGTTCTGTCATATCAAAACCCTTACACCTCCCAGCTTCGACTACTTCCACAACTAATTTCACAACAAACCGATGCTTACATTGCTTTGTTAGACCCAAAATAAATAAATACAAAATCTGTTTTCACAAGTGTATTAACTTAAAGCTTCTCTGTGTTGAGCTCATGCCGTTATGCCCATGTAATTTAATTTGCACAGTTCACATGGTCTATAACAGGGGGTGTCCAAACTTTTTTCAATGAAGCCAAGAGCTATAGATTAGAGGGCAATATAGTGAGTAATTCAAAATATTGCATTTGTATTGAGTTTGATTGAGCCACCACACCTTTAATAAGGTTTCTAACAGTAATATTAGGTCTATATCACATCACAGTGTTTGTTAGTTGGGTTATGATGGTAAAATACTCAAAAGAAGAATTGGTCTGAGGGCCACATTTGGTTCTTGGGCCATAGGGACACCCCTGGTCTATAAAATATGTTGTGTTGATTTCCCCCAGAAGAAGCAGAGCCAGAGGAGAGCGAAGAGCCCTTCATTGCACCCCCAGGACTGGACATCCCTCCTGATGTAGAACTGGTGAGCATGTTTTGCTAGACTCATTCAACTCTCATTCACTGCAGCTTCTTGGAAATTGTGTTACTTTCCTGAATGTCTATTTTCTTCAGCAAGATTAATGGGAACAGCCATTGATGTCATTACACGCTATGCTCAATTTCCTCAAATGTGTTTTGTAACCAGTTTAAGTTCAGACACTGGGGCTTGAGCTGATGGGGTCCACTATAGTGTTACATAACCTTGTGAGAACCACCTGAAGATGTAATGATTTAGTTAAGATCTATTATATTTGTGTTGTTTTTGGAATTTTCTTCTGTTTTTATTGGGAGAACAAGATGGATTACTTCATATCAGGTGAGAGATACTTTAAGATCAGGGGAAGTGGAGTGTACCCATGAAAAAATATTAACAAGGGGGCATTTTACTTAGGAGTCTTGGCGGCATGGTGGCTGGGTGGGTTTTCCTCCGGGCACTCCGGTTTCCCTCATCAACCCAAAACATGCACCATAGGTAAAATCCTCCAGCTTAGGTCCTGACCAAACCGAAGCAAGAAGATCATGGAGATGGTCCCCGGGCGCAGTAATGTGCTGCCCACTGCTCCTAATAACAGGATGGGTTAAATGAGATCAATAAAGTCACTCCTTCTTCTTCATTGCTAGCGCATAACATATTTAGATCACCATGTTGCCTTTATAAGTGTCACGTTAGGTTTTGGCGCTTTTGAGTCTCTCCTCCCTTTGCTCTCCACACAAAGTTACTCCCCCTTTCAGAGTGCCATCACAACACAATCCACATGTGTTTCGCTAATTAAACTACAGCATATCACATCAGGTTTAAGTTGTAGTGTATAGTTTTTTTTTATTAAACTTTTGTATATACTATGTATATGGAGAATGGGAACAGGGTTGTTGTAGGCTTGTTGGTGGAGCAATGTGGGACTGAAAGGCCCGGGTCGCTCAGGCCTTTCTGTGTGTGTTCTGTGTGGAGTTTGCATGCATGGTCTGGGTTCGATCCCCGGGTCGTCTGGGCCTTTCTGTGTGGAGTTTGCATGTTCTCCCCGTGTCTGGGTGGGTTTCCTCCGGGCACTCCGGTTTCCCCCACCAACCCAAAACATGCACCATAGGTAAAATCCTCCAGCTGAGGTCCTGACCAAACCAAAGCAAGAAGATCATGGAGATGGTCCCCGGGCGCAGGAATGTGTCGCCCACTGCTCCTTATATATATATATATATATAGGATGGGTTAAAATGCAGAGAAGAATTTCTCCAGTGTGAGATCAATAAAGTTCACTTCTTCTTCTTCTTCTTTATTTTTGTATAGATTGAGGTTTTTCTAATGAGCTGTTTGGTTAGGATAATTCTTGTTGTAACCCTTGTTGTATGGCTCATGCTCCGCTGCGACAGCACGACCTGAGCTCCGTTTGACTGTTTGTAAAGTTTGTCTTTTTGTCTTTTGTCTTCGTTTTTACGCGCACCTGAACGGATTGGCAGATTGGCAGCCTCACTTCCATCAGTCTGTCCCAGGGCAGCTGTGGCTATAAAAGTAGTTTACCACCACCAAGTGTGGAGTGAATGAACAATGAACTGTAAAGCGCTTTGGGTGTCATGAAAGGCGCTATATAAATGCAATGAATTATTAATTAATTATAATTATAATATGCGTTACAGCTGTTGAGAGTGCGCTATTTCTTCTAGAGGACAATGCAGCAACATCTGTTTAATTGTGTATTTTATGTAATGAAGTAACTGCGCTGCCTGATCTCATTCACAAAGTCCTTGGAGGCTTGAAGTACAATGATGCCCTTTAAGCCATGAGCGATATTCCTCAGTATTTCAGGAACGGTAGCATTCATTTTGCCTTTAATCCTGATGAGCTATGACCCTTCTCAGGGGTATTACTGCACTTGTCCCTGCTCTCCAGATAATGACATTGATTAATCACTGAATGCGTGCAAGGCGAACAATAATGAAAGGATAATAAGCCATTTATATTTTCACCGATTTTCCATTCAAATTTTCACAATATATTATTGAAAAAGAGTAGTGATGCACAGAGAGACATAATAATGTGTCTTTATGGAGCAAGGTATAGTATAGTAAGTAGACAGCAGTAGTAAATGGCATTTAAATCTTTAACGCAAGTTTGACGTCTAAAGCAAGTTTGATGTCTGTTTTTTTACAAATTTGGCACACATTTTTGTATGCGAAGCAGTACCATTATATCTAAGGGTGAACCAGGGTGAATAATATTAATCAAATCCTCCTTGGCCATTTTTCTCTGTGATTAAATAAATTCAGTATACTCAAATGTGTATTCTTAAATTTAGATAAATGAAAATAAGTGTGCACTCTTTAATTGGAACAGAAAGGAACAGTTAAACAATGCAACTTTTCTGAGGGTGTTGAGGGTCTGTGTCTTTGTGGGACCTCACAGTTCCCCCGGGGTCTGTGCGGGACCTCACAGATCCCCCGGGGTCTCTGCGGGACCTCGCAGATCCCCCGGGGTCTGTGCGGGACCTCACAGATCCCCCGGGGTCTGTGTGGGACCTCACAGTTACCCCGGGGTCTATGCGGGACCTCACAGTTAACCAAGGCCGTGGCCCTAGTTCCCATCCCACTGACAGTCTTTGTTTAAATAAAATCCTTTAGCGATGGAGAGCAAGCCTATGCAAAACTTGATATATAAAACATCCATATTTGAAATGAACAAAATTATTAAAATTAAGCAAGTTGTACTTGTCTGAAATAGTGCAGTCGTGAACTGAGAATGGTTTCTTGTCCAATATTTTCACAACTTTTTAAAAAAGTGATTCCACATGTTCATTGCAACAAAACAAACAACAACAATGTCTTTAACATCCTTTGCGAGCAGGCTTGCTTCTCCACATATCTGACCTGTAATGTGCCATGGTGGTACCTGCTGGTCTCCATAAACACAAATGTAATGCCATACTGTGTAATATCCTAGCCATAACTATTGTATCACCATGGAAACAGGTGGCAGACCCTCCACCAGAAAAGTAGCATTTTTTTTAATCCATCCATGGATGGGGGAAAAAATGCATCTTTTCTGGTGGAGGGTCTGCCACCTGTTTCCATGGTGATACAATAGTTATCTCAAAATTCTCAAAATTTCAGTTCCAATTAAGAGTCACATTTTCATTTTCATGCTCCACTAACTTAACCTTATGTTGTTTTTAATATATTCATACATTTATTTTCCCACAAGCCTGCAACCATCAAGACCCACGCCATCATCGAGAGGACGGCGAACTTTGTGTGCCAGCAGGGCGCACAGTTTGAGATTGTGCTGAAAGCGAAGCAGGCCAATAACTCCCAGTTTGACTTCCTCCGATTTGACCATTACCTCAACCCGTATTACAAGCACATTCTGCGGGCCATGAAGGAAGGTCGCTACAACCTTCCCTCTGCCAACAAACCTGAACAACAACCGGGTGAGTGCCAAAGGGAAAAGGGTAACTTAGTGTGTATTAGATTACTTATTTCACTAAAATATAGTTGACATAATTTTATTTAAACATTTACTAAATGTCTTGCCTAGTTCTTCTAGTCTCTTACTTACCAATATTACATACTTGGATGTAATTCTATAGCTGTTACCATAGTCGTAATAAGAGTCTAATAGCTGACTGACTAAAAAAATAAAACTATTTAAACTGCCAAAAAATATCTTCCTTGTATGTAAATTGTCTCTTCATTTAGGATGGGATTTTTGGTGTTTGTGACAAGGGATTCTTTTGTAGAATTCAGTGCTGCTTCCTGTATTTTTGTACTTTTCTTTCCATTTTTTCCAACAATTATAAATGTTTTCTACAGATACTATTCCACCAAACAAAGTAATAATTAGAAAAAAATGAAAACCTGTCCTGTGCATATTAAAGTAAAATGTATTGCCTTTGTGCAGATTCCCACTCAGACGACTCAGATGATGATGGTGATGGAGGATACCTACATCCAAGCCTGTTTGCCCCCAAGAGAGAGCCTTCCCGTCTGGAGGAGCTCATGAAGGTAAAGCTTTTCTATAGTTTTATTCCTAAGGTCACGCGGTAAATGGTTATGGCTTCTTTTATTATGGCTCATTTAAAAATAATTTCATTTAGAGTGAAGTAAGAAAAGTACTTTAGTACGATGGATGGGCAGCTGTTGGTAAAAGAGATTCCCTTACTGCTGAACCACATCTGTAAAGTAAATATAATTACCATCAAGTAATTGCCCATATTTGTATTACTGTTTTGTGGAGGTTAATCAGACCTGCTTTACTTTAGCTGTGCTATTGTTCCTACAGCAAGAAATCATATTAAGCCATATGCTGGATTGCACACAAAAAAATTCAAATTGGATTAAGATAAGTTTTAGTAAATAAATGAAGACAGTTGTGGTGTGTTTATTAAACGTGAACACAATTTGGTAATTCAGTAATGAGGACTATAGCGTTAAGTATTAAGTTTATCCGATTTACGTTGTGACGTGAGCCATCCTCCTGTGGACCCACCACCTGCGGGAGGATTTATGGGGGCTGGTGCATTGTGTTCTGGGCAGCGGACTGCTGCCCCCGTGACCCAGAAAATGGAAAAAGCAAAAGATGATGAATGAATGAATGAATGATTTACATATAAAGTTTTTATCAAAACCTGTTTTGCTTTGTAGCCTTTACAAGTGATGGACCCAGACCACCCACTCGCTGCTCTTGTGCGAAAGGCAAAACAGGAAAGAAATGGGATTGTGGCAGAAGAACCAAAACCTGAGGAAGTGGTAGAGGCGGCACCACCTGTCACACCAACGCAGTACAGTGCAGACCGTGAGTATCTTATTAAAGAACACATATTGTGCTTTAGCCTTAGACTTACTTAGACTTGGACAAACTTTATTGACCCACAAGGGCCTGCACAGCCTGCTATATAGTTATAATCTATGACACCCCTGGATCATTATGTTATAATTACTTTAAATAGCAATAGTCATCTAAAATGAGTTGATAAAAGAAACAAGTCTGCTGACTATCACGTTAGAAAACTGTGGTGCCCAATGGGAGCTGACATTGCAGTAAAGACCATCACCACAAAGAGTCGGCAACTCCGGTTGATAGCTGCAGATCACGCTAGCGAGTAGTAGCGAGATTTTTTTTGCATTTGTTTGCGACACTACCGAGTCCTACGTGTGTCACCGATTAAGAAAATAAAATTGGAGAATGAAGTACAGAGAATTTTGTGTACGCTGGTGGCGATGTCAACAGGGGTTGTCAGCAATACGGCGTCTTGAAAATAAGTGATTAAAGATTGTTCAAACATGCACAAATCACTGTAAATCCAACTTCCAGAGAGTATATGAAAGGGGAAACAATGGACAAAAGCTCTGAAATATCCATTTTGTATAATAGGTCTGCTTTAAATAAAAAATTAAACATGTATTTGATCACAATTAACAAAATTGTAATTGTCAGTTATATTTCAAAACACAATGAGAATTCTTCATTCCAATTATGCATGCTAGATTCAACTCCCACTCATGTTAGTCATAATATAATCCAGTCTCTTCATCACAGAAAGAGCTCATTTCAGTTAGTAACCCTTGGGTTAACTTGTCCGTTACAGCAATTTATTCATCTCTTGTGAATGTTGTCCTTTGCCCTCATTGTTGCTGGAAAACAGATAACTGAACTACCTAATGCATTCTAAATACACACATTTGAGCTTGTGGGATGGTTGATAAAGAGGTCAGCTAGGTTGGAGTAGGATTCTAACAATCCTACTCCAACCTAGCTGACCTCTTTATCAACCATCCCACAAGCTCTGTCTTTATTTACACTTCCACACATTGCCTATTCCTTTGATAATGGTATGGTAATGATGTATATAAAAACATTTGACTGCCTAATTGGCTGCCCAGGGTCATTTTGTCTGTAGATATGCACTTACTGTCTTTATCTTAACTGTGACATATGTCGGCTTTGTAAGTGACCAAAGAAAATTACAAGTGTCATTAATGTCCCAGGAAAGTGACTAATGTTTTAATATCTCAGTGCTTCCTCTGTGACACCGGCTATTCATTAGAACAACCATCTTTCTTTTTTTAATCTCTGACAGCAATGATTGAAACAAACGAGGAAATGTTAAAGGTCATGTTATGTTCGTTTATATCATTTGCCCTTCAGTCATAATTGCTGAGCCAAAAGTTAACATATGATTTGTGTTTGAAGTTTAAATTAGAAAGCAAATATCAGTGCCATTACTCGCTGATTTGTTGGATGTTTAAAGGTCTTCTATCTGACTTTACTGTATTAAAAATGTAGTTCATGTTAAACAGTTTGCAGTGGTTCCTCACTTATCTTCTGCATTCCGAGCATCCTCATTCACTACAATGAGCATGCAACTAGTATGCTAACACACACTTCCTGATTCCTGAATAGATACAGGCACTACACAGCAGACTTATTTTGACCTCAAGAACTGCTTATACAATATGGCTACATTCAGACTGCAGCCTGAAGTGACCCAAATCAGATTTGTTTTTGCCTTTATGCGGCCTGTATCTGATTTTTTTAATGACCATCTGAACGACATAGATCTGAATTTTTTTTTTTTTTTTCAAATGCGCAGGCCACTTGGATATGTGGTCCTAAAACCGATACATATCCGAACATTTGACATGCGACTTCAGGCTGAACGGCCAGGTTGCATTCATCCAACCTGGGCGCGTTTCCTCCAGCGAGAGTGGTACAAGTAGGCGCTCACAAATGTACACAAACTTTCTTCTCGTCATGCGAAAATAGTATATGAACTCTCCGTGAAGCACATAGCAATCCCACCATTCTCGGCTGCGACTCTGCACCCACACGTTCATTTCTACGGACATTGCTGCCACTGCCCCACAAAACGCCATCGCCAAAAACCTTGTCCTTCTCTTTCTCCGTCTCCTTCTTAAAACAAATAAGCTGTACATGTTCCGGCTCTGGTATGTCAGCAACTTTAAGCTACTTCCGTAAACATTGCGCACGATGGCACGAGGTTGTTGTGTCCTCCATTGCGCATGCGGGACACTTTTAGGGCGTTGAAAGTTTACTCTGGAGATCACATACAAGTCACATTGAATTGGAAATGTGAACGACCTCGCAAAAAAATCAGATTTTACAAAAAAAATCAGAATTGAGCATTAAGCCCTGCAGTCTGAACGTAGCCTGTCTGTACTGGGGCAAGAAACATTTTGCTCAAATACATGGGGGAAAATATGGTAGTTTAAATTTTGTTAATTAATGTTTGTCTCTTTTTTGTTCTTCTAGCGGTGTACTATGGCTACTACATGCTTCCAGATGGTACGTTCTGTTTAGCCCCGCCTCCTCCCGGGATAGATGCCACAGCGTACTACAGCAGCATGCCAACAGCCGCTGTGGCCCCTCCCACCGCCTCCACCACGCACCAGCCACACATGGGCACACCGACGGCTCCTCAGACTGTGGCCTTAGCACCACCAGGAGTGAGCCCAGTACACATCCCAGCCGCTCTAACAGAACCTAGGTAAAGAAGGAGAAATGGATCAGATGTTTAAGTTGGGAGCACAATATTTAGCAAAGTGATCATTAATCATTTTCAGTATCAGACATTTACTATTTATCAAAAGGGAAAATTTGTTGTGCCGTATGTGGAGATGCTATTAAATTACCTGTAGTTTCACAGTATGGCACCAGCCACTTGTAGATCAGACCTGTGGAGAGGCAAGATATTTTTAACAATAAAAAAGCGGCAAGGAAATGAATGATAAATGAGTTTAATGCCATACTATGAAACAATCCAGGCACACCAATAACATCTCCATGGAGACAAGCAGGTGGCAGACTCCTTCAGAAATATTATGTAGTGCACAAAATAAAATAAAATACAAAATAGTCTTTTGGTCACGATTTTAATTTGACCATCGGCTTTGCTGTTTTTTTTTAACACTTGCACCGTTGAAGGACTTTACATTTTTAGCTTTTTTTTTTTTTTTTTTTTCAAAACTGGTCTCTTAATATAGCAAAACGTTACTATTATCATATTTTATTTCTAATTATACAGCCCTATTGCGATACAATAGTAAAAGTAACTGCTATTTTATCATAGTTGAATATGACTCCACAAAATGCAACAAAAATTCAATGACGTTTCTTTGTTTCCCACATCCGTCATTTCTAGTTCAAAGCTTGAAGGCCCATTGTCCAGTCCAGCGATGCCGGCCATCATCCCCCCTCCCCCAGACACTCAGCCTGTCATAGACAAACTGGCCGAATATGTTGCCAGAAATGGGCTGAAGTTTGAATCGAGCGTCCGAGCCAAAAATGATCCGCGGTGAGTGCAATTTGTTTCCCAAATCAAATCCCAGTTTAAAGATCTCTCCCCATAGTCTTTGCCTCCACATACAAGCTCCTCAATCATATTCTGACATGTTCCTCATGAGCTTCCACAGCTCATCTTTTACTTACTGCTCTTGCTGGTGTTTGCTCCAGGTTTGACTTTCTACTGCCTTGGCATCAGTACAACACCTATTACGAGTTCAAGAAGAAATACTTCATGCAGAAAGAGGGGAAAGACCCACCAGAGGTACTTTGAACTTTAGATACAGACTAAAAATCTTCACTGTACATAACATCTTCAGCCGACAATTCAATTATAATTGCCTTGTAGCTTTCTGTTCTGAAAAGTGCATTTTAATAAGAAAGGTCACACATGTTTGACTCAGATTATATCATTTCTTTTTGCCAGCTTATTTCAACTTGTGTTCAAACTAGCACTCTTTGGTGAGAGTAGAGCCACTAGCAAGAGCTACTAGACTTTTTTGAAGTGCGTATTTGCGGTCTAGCACTAGTTTGTACAAATATTGAAACATGATAAAAAAAAAATGTAGTGATAGTTAATTATGTCTCACCCCACAGTTTATTTTCAACTGTGAATGAAGGAGAAAAGTCAGTTCTGTTGCCATTTCTACGGGTACGTTAGAAATGGCGACAGAATATGATATTGTTTACATGTTTGCACACAAATGCGAAAAATTATCTTCTGATTTGTTTTCCAAGGTGTTTGAATTTTGATTGGAAAAAGGTTTAAGCACTAGTGAATTACCTCCTTGAGAAGCTGTGTTTCCAAAACGCGGTGGTATAGTGGCAATATGAAATGTTGGACCAAAAGGGTGAAGTGACTTTACAATGTATAAATTATGTCTCGTGTCTTGTGAGAACTGTCTCGTCCCATGTCCAGGAGTTTATAGAGTAATATTTTGCACCAGTGTTATACAGCATTCTTTGTTCTCTGACACATTGAAGAATAAGTAAGATAAAAAGTGTTGGAGTGTTTGCAAATATAAACAAGAACCAAACCAGCGATAAGGTAAAGAAAAAAGAATCTATTGTGCCATGGGGCTGCTCCACGAGGTGCACTAAAATGTGTGGAAACAGATATCGCCTTCCATAAACACATGCATACATTTATTTACAATTTGTTGAGCCTGCTTTGTTGCCAGGAGCAAGAAGGAGTATGGAGTGATTGGAAAAGTTCCACAAAGAGCAATTTGTCATCAGACGAATCAAATCCATTAGGCTGTCAGTGTGTGAGGAAGTGTGGCCCATTAGAATCCCGCTCCGGCTGCATCCACCAGCAGCAGCAACAGCAGCTCCCATTTTCTGTCACCAAAACCTGCTCTGTGTTTTGAGCTGGGTGCTGTGGGTAATGGAATGCAGATATTTCCAGTCATATTGTTTTTAGTTTCATGTTTAATGAAAAGGATACATATGAAAAATCATATCCATCAAATAAGATAAATGCCACTAGGAACGTATCCTTTAGACAATAAATAAATGGTGACTTGATCAATCAAAATTTATATTAGTCGACTAATTATTTGATTTGAATTATAAAGATTTATATCATCCAAAAGGAACAGTGAGTGAGTGAGTTATCTGAAGATTTAGTATTTATATCTAAAGAATTAAAAATTGAAAAAATTAAAGTTAATTAAAACATTAAATTTGTCAATCAAGTTTAATCTTTATATGCAATACATTAATTCTTCTTTTTTGTGTGTATAAATAGTTGTACAGTAATCCCTCATTTATCGCGGGGGTTAGGTTCCAAAAATAACCCGCAATAAGAGAAATCCGCAAAGTAGGACAACTTTATATTTTACAATTACTGTACATGTTTTAAGGCTGTAAATGCCTCACCACACACATTATACACTTTTCTCAGACTGGAATTAACCTTTTCTCACATTTCTCTCTCGTTTAAACACTCAAACTTTCATAGATTTTCAACAAAATGTATTAATAGTGATGCGTGGGGGGAGACACGGCTCCGGAAGCCCCACCGGACGTGCGAGGAGCACGGAGACATGAGTCACTGGATCCGCAGGAAGCACCGCGCTCATCCAACGGCACTGCCGCGTCCTGGGACGCGACGCGCACCAACCCCTTGGAGAAGTGCGCGACATGTGCACCCCTCATCGTTGACAAATCCATGACAGAGCAGCATGACCGGCGCGAGGCCGCACGTACACCGGGGCTGCGAGCACAAGATCGAACCGCGGCGCCCGGACCACGTCCTCTCAGCCCGAGCCACAAACCAGCCGCACGAAACCAGCAAAGAGCAGCACGTGGTGGTTTAATCCTGGTTTAGACCTGGTCTAGTCCCGGTTTAGTCCAGGTCCAGTCCAGGTTTAGACCTGGTTTAGACCTGGTCTAGACCTGGTTTAGTTCTGGTCTAGACCTGGGTTGGTCCACGTTTAGTCCCGGTCTAGTCCCGGTCTAGTCCCGGTCTAGTCCCGGTCTAGTCCTGGTCTAGTCCCGGTCTGGTCCTGGTCTAGTTCCAGTCTGGTCCCGGTCCCCCCGCGTCCCCCATCTATCAATCGGCAAAGGTCTAGTCTCTTAGCCAATCAGGACGCAGAACACAATGTCACACTATAAAAAAATGTTGCGCTATATTTAAAAAAAAAATAAAAAATCCGCGAAACAGCGAGGCCGTGAACAGTGAACCGTGATAGAGCGAGGGACCACTGTATTTGCATGAACTCTTGTGAGTGCAGTTTGGATTAGATGTAGAAATACAGTTTTAAAGGTTTTGCCAAGCTCTTTTTAGTCGACTAATCAATCGGCAGGTCCTTTAGTCAACCAAGAATTTCTTTTATTAACTACAGTCCTAAATGCCAGGTGGTAGGTATCACTAAAGAAATATTGGTTACTCACCATTATATTTTATCATAATCATATTTATCATAATAATTGCATAAAAATGCATGGAAGTAAATATATTGACAATATACACTAAGCAAGTTTTTTTTTTTACTGGTTTTGGGCAATTTGCTAAAATATCTGGACCTGGAATTCTCCTGGAACAATGAAAAAGAAAAAAACAAAAATGAAACTCATTATGCTTTTTCTATATGCAAGTATCATAGCACCAGACTGCAAGCAGGGAAAGTCTGCTGCTCACAAACACATGGCTGTGCAGGGTTTAGCAGGATTGCGCATGTTTTAATTTTTTTGGCAACCAGATTACCCCAAATTTTGTATTTTGAGTCAATTAAACACATTACACACAGATTGCTATATTTGGCATTGGCCTATTTTGGCTGTGAATTGTCATTTTCCTAAACTGTTTTTTTAAAAGGTTTTCTCTGTTATGCTGATTGTTTATAATCCATTCACGCTGAAGTCTTTTCAACATTACCCCAGTGTGAACTTTTAACCTGCGGAGATGGTGCATTTCATTTCAGAACAGCGACAATTACTGGCTTTTCCTGGTGTTGGAAACCTCCACACAATGGTTGGAGTCAGCATGTCATTCTCTGGCTGTTTTAAGTGTCATAGTCAGTGGGGCCGCTCTAATGACTATTGAAACAGAGGCTCAGTTACAATGAAGTGACAGAGAGTTGTCAGAAGCGTAATTAAATATATCCTGAAGGTTTCACACTCCCACACCCAACCTAGTGTTCATCATCACTGCAACTGCTTTTGTGTCCGAGATGCTGAGATAAAATATGTATTGAGCTGAAGTTGGATTATTTTACCTATTTGGACATGGGAGGACATAGGTTTGAGAATACTGTTTTAATCAATAGGTTAAAGGTGCACTATGTAACTTTTCTAGTGAGTGGTATGCCTTTTCATGTTCCACTATATGGCATTAAACCCATCTCCATGGAAACAAGAAGGTGATGCAAGCCAAGTTACAGGGTCAAGTCTATTGAGTTTTTTTTGAGCAATTTATGTATATCAACAGTAATGAACTAATGCTTAATAGATCATATTAATGCCATGTGGAAAATTTCAAGCAAAGTAATCATTGCAATGCAGGAGAACAGCTAGCTTAACCCTACATCAGATAATTTTTGTAATTTCATTTATTGGTTTATTAGGACAGTGTACAATTACATTAAGCACAGTGGCAGAGATGTTTGTACCAGATTGTAGCTCATAGCTAATTTCCATCTGTAGTCCTGGGAAGGCGAGACAACACAAACACAAAACAACTATACAATATACAAATATACAATAAAATAAATATTTACAAGTTAAAAGTGCAATGTATAATGTAATGTAATGTTGTAGCACTATTGGTTTGGTAATCTGGGGGCCATCAGGTGATACCCACAGGGGTAACATCTGATGGCAAAATATGTTAAATATTAAGTAATAAGTTACAGGGCACACCTATAACTTTTATTTCTGTTGCCTAAAGCTCTTAGGAGTTACAGTTGAGGTAACTCACACTGCAGTGCCTCTTTTGTGGAGCTGAGCCTTGGTCTTGGTTTGGATTACCTAACTGAAGGAAGTAGGCTATGTATATGTTAAAATGATGAGAATGTTTTCTGTTAGCTTTTGAAAGTTTAGATGTGAATGGAACTGACAATTTCTTTAGCCACAGTTTGCATTCAATCAAAAGTGATTGCTTTTGCATATTTTCCAAGTGACAGGAAATCAATTCGTCTTGATGGCGCCTTTCAAAACCTCCCATCAACAACAATTTTCTACTTGTAATCTATCATAACTGTGTGTCTTTTTTATTATAGAGTCTAATTTTCAGCTCCGTTTGTGCGCTCCTCCTTTTCCTTGTGTATGCTTGTTTTATACCTTTACAAACAAATTGAATAGCCGTGACTGACTGTAGTCGCTCTGAGACTTTGTATCTCCAATTGTCAAATAGTTTTTCATGATGTGAACACTGAATTGATTCAAATCATTCTGTGTTTACTGTTTGTCTGCTTTCCCTTCTCTCTAGAGAAGCGCTGAGGATGCCAGTGATAAGCTTCAATCAGACAAGTTACTTCAGGATTCCAAGCTGAACAAAGGTAAAACTGCCTCTTAAGTTCAGTCACTTTGTAAATGCAGATGCTTTGGGTAAATTGACTTGTTTATTCTTGTGCATGCATACCATTGAGAAAGTTCAGGTTTTTGTTGGTCTATTGCTGTCTCCACCTGAAATGTTCCTTTGGTTGTGTCAGACTTGTGTCAGTAGAGAGATGAAAAGAGTTTAGCTGTCAGAATGCTGGCGGCACTCTTATGTATACACTGAGAAGCAAGTGGAAAGGCATAGTACTGCTCAAGGCAGCGACGGGTCACAGAGCAGACCAGGGTGTACGTGTGAATAGGTGATGCAGTGCAATGCTCTGCTTGGAAATATAAAACTGACAGAAGTGTCTGAAATCTTCTAAACAGATTTTGATAGCCAATTTTTCAATTCTTTGTTGGATAGCTACTCATCTGTTCCAATACTTGAAAGGCAACTGAACACTATAATTTACCACTACTACTAACACCATTTTCTGCAATTGCTGGGAAATTTCAGAATGGGGAATTTTGACTTTAAATGTCAGTCTTGCATTTATTCAATTGTATATTTTTCGCCATAAAAAAAAATAAAAATAAAAATAAATATTGGGCTTTTTGGGCATTTTGGGCTTGTCTCCCCACATAACAGACCTAACTTGGTGGTGTTATAGGTCAGGTGGTGGTGTCACTATGTTTTCTCATTGAAATTAGAATATGTAATGCCATACTGTGAATCATTATAGGAAGAGCAATAACTTCTCCATGGAGACTAAGCAGAAATGACATAGTGCACTTTTAAACGTCATATTCAGTACTTTTTTATGTAAATGTTGGTGAAACTTAACCTGAGTAAAACTTAATTTTGATGAAAAAAATCCAAGAGTGTGATCAATTAGTTGAGATGATCTTTCATCAGATTTGAAATCGAGAGTCAAATGGAACAGAGCAGGTAATAAACTACAGAACTTTGTTAATAACCATAGTGTATGCTTTTCATTATTGGTATGTGTGTCTAAAAAACTTCCAAACTTGAGATTATTTTGAATTTAATAAATATGCATATTTTATTCATAAAATCAAATTGTTATCTTCCTCCAGTCTGGCTAACTTTTCATAGATTTTTTTTATTTTTTATTGGGCAACTTCATTTAAACTTTTAAAGCGGAATAGACTTGAGGGATTTGGTTGTTTGGTTGTTTTTGAGTGAGTCTTTCATATACTTATTGTATGGTAGTATAATGTATATAAATATTTGCTCGTCATCTGTATGACAGCATTTTGATTTTGTCTATCCACTTCCAGATTTTTAACAAACATGCACATATCCCCAATTTGACAGCCTCTTATAAATCATGATTTCTTCCTTGTGCCAAATTCATAATTTTTTCCTCTCAAAGTTATGAATTCCTATTTTATCATGGAGTTTGCTTTTCATTTTTGCCCTAATGTTAATAGCTTATATTTTGTACATTTTCAGCCTCATTTGCACCCATCAGTTTTGCCATCAAAGCCAAGGAAAATGACATGCTTCCACTGGAGAAGAACAGAGTCCGGCTAGACGATGACTCGGATGAAGAAAAGGTCTAATTGAAATGCACTCACTCAGATATTACTGGCACCAATTTAGCACAGAGATTTTACCTCTGATGGTGCTTTAAAGAAGACTTTTGGACTAACTGTTCAAACTATTGTGAATATGTTTGGCAGTTGGAGATGGAAGAAGAGGCCTCAGAAATTGTAATGCCAGTACCTGAGCCGGTGCCGAGAGAAGTGGTTCCTCTTGCTGTACCAGAAGAAAAAAAGCCCACTTTGAGTTTGGAGGAGCTGGAGGCTAAGCAAGGTATTAAATATACTTTATAGCATAACATTACTGACTCTCTGTTCCATGGATGCTTTGTACCTAATTTACTGTCCTAAAGGCACATCCAAGTAACTTGAGTAACACCCTTGTCAAAATCCACCACAACGCAATTTTCCCTTTTTTTCCCACAACTTTACAAAAACACATAATGTTGCCAAATATTAAAAAGAGCCAGGTTTTCCAGGAGAATACTCTTTGGGTCGATGTCAGACATTTTTGCAAGGTTGGTTTTCTGCCCAGAGAAAGCAGGTGGGGGCGATGGACCCTTCCAGTACATATTTAACCATCATTTGGACTTACAACATTCATTAAGGTTAAAATGTTACCTAGTTCTGCTTTAAAACATGAAAAAACACTATTAGTTCAACGGTAGCAGTCCATACTTATTCCTCAGAATTACACCACTGCTAGCCTGCTAACAGTGCACC
The DNA here is from genome assembly GCA_036785185.1 of Paratrypauchen microcephalus. Lineage (NCBI taxonomy): Eukaryota > Metazoa > Chordata > Actinopteri > Gobiiformes > Gobiidae > Paratrypauchen > Paratrypauchen microcephalus. The sequence continues at coordinate 9,590,172 of JAVJIX010000011.1, forward strand.
AGTGTTACTTCCTGTTTCATGACCAAGGGAATGTTATAATTAGCTGTGGACAGCACACAGCTGAAGATCCCCTTGTACTATACAACTTTGGTGAAACATACAATACATATTTATAAATCTATTCTAAGGTAATCTACCTCTCAAACCTTAATCAAAGACTCCTATAGTTAAGGCCATGCCTGTTTACCCTTTTTCTTCTCTTTTCTTTGTTGACACACCTGATATAGGCATGGGGCAATTGAATGTTTATCTGTGCATGTGTCAAAGTGCTTACCAGGCACCTCTGCCACATCCTCTAGGCTTTAACGTTCTGAGAGGAGGAAAAATAGTGCAGTAAAACCAGAGAGACAGGGGATAAATAATCAGTTCAGGTTGCTTTGCATTAAGCCCTTAGTAAGAAAGCAAGCAATATAGTATTCTGACAGTTTTGTATCTACATATAACGCCTAACAGCCACCCATTCACTTTGTCTGTCAAGCCATCCATCAGGTTTTACATAATGCTGTGAATATGTTATGCAAAGTGCTGCCTTATAGGACAGCATGAATATATAAAAATCACATTCTCTTCTAAACTTTTTCCCCAGAATCTACTATTTGTGAGGTGCTGAAATTATTTAAAACATTCCACATTATTCTGACACATTCTGACAGGTTCTTTGGCATCGACCTGCCAATTTACCTGCCAGCAGTTGAGCCAAATCCCTTGAACAAAGTGAGGACATTTAAATAGCTGATTTCAGCTTTTCTGCTTATTTTTTTATGGACAGCCATTCAGCCTATAGTTAAGTAATATCTTGTGCCCAACTCTTTCTCCACACTGTTGAAGACAAATGCGCTACATCTGTGAATCAGGAGGTGCTGACAGATCCGCTTAGGTCCAGCAGCGCAGCCTAATGCTCTTCCTCTCAGTTGACAGACGTTTGGAGGAGGAGGCTGCAAAGGCCTAATAAATAGCCCAGTGAATTGGCTTTGCTGTGCAGCAAAGTGGCTGTCAGTCAAAGGGCCTAACTTGATCAGATAGCAGGAGAATCAGTGGCAGCCCAGCGCTAATCTGTATTGATGGCTTAGAAAAGAGCCACACAGTAAATGCACTTTTCTCTGATAAGTACATGAGTGGTTCAGGCACAAGGCTTTTTGCAGGCTACATATACATATTTACACTGCAGTCAAAGTGTAAAAAGTGCAAAAGAGGAAAACATCTTCAGTTCTGCAGTGTGTGCAAACATTAGTTATCCAAAGCCTTGTTGAATCTTTTCATAGAACTAACCAGTTTGTTCTTTTCAGTTGCCCTCTGTCTTTATTTTGTAATTTTAGAATATTGTAATATTATATTTTAAAAACAGTCATAATTTTATATTTCTATTGGAAACGTGGCTCCAAATAACACTGGATTTGGATGTAAGTTTGAGTAAAATCGAAATGAATCAATATCTTGCAAAATGATGAGCGCTGTCAGACTTTTTAGCATTTTGATTTTATTAGAATAAGTTGGATCCCTTGTCAGAAATTAAACTGGAATTGTACTTTTAATTTTTATTTAGATGATTGTTTCTGTTTTTCCAACCTAACAGCAAAGAATTTAGTGGATCCATCCTTGTATTATAATTTTGCATTCTGTTAAAAAAAAAAATCAAAATAAAAAAAAATAAAAAAAATAAATAAATATATATATATACACACACACTTATTAAAGAGAGAGTATTGTGCAAAATTTATTTATTTTTTAGCTTTTTACCATGTTATTACGTTCCATCGTCAAAAACGTGCTCGAAGAGGCGTTACATGTCATCCATGCATCCTCCTGTTAGCTATAAGATTCTCTGCAATGTTCACCCCACAAGCTTACATCATCCATGCTTCTGCACTACACCTTTCTGTAAATGTACAAAAGCATGAAAACAAAACTGTACACAACAACTTGACAAACCTGATGCAATGTGCAAAAGTTTTATTTGTGGGATGCATGCTGATTGTGTTGTGAGAGCACTCTGAATAGGGAGGGGAGACTCAGAGGATCAAAAACTAAAGTGAAACTTTATCTAAATATGTTATGTTAGAAACTATTACCCCATAGAAGTTAAATACCCCCTCTTTAACTTTTAAATATCCAAACTAGGACCAACATGGTGACAGTTGTTCCCCCTCTAACCACATCTCTGTTGTGCTGCCCACTTCTTGCCCTGCCTTCAGCCAAGCACAAACTGGAGGACCGCCTGGCCGCAGCAGCCAGGGAGAAGCTGGCCCAGGCATCCAAAGAGTCCAAGGAGAAGCAGCTCCAGGCGGAGAGGAAGAGGAAGGCAGCACTCTTCCTCCAGACTTTGAGAGGGCCAGGGACTGGAGAGCCCGAGGCCAAGAGACCAGAGCTAGATGCAGCTGCACAATACGAGGTAAATGAGGTGCTCTTGGTTTTAGAGGAACAATTTGACTTGATTGCCAAAAGTATTCGCTCACCTGCCTTGACTCACATATGAACTTAAGTGACATCCCATTCTTTATCAATAGGTTTTAATATGACATCGGTCCACCCTTTGTAGCTATAACAGCTTCAACTCTTCTGGGAAGGCTGTCCACAAGAGTGTGTTTATGGGAATTTTGACCACTCTTCTAGAATCGCATTTGTGAGGTCACACACTGATGTTGGATAAGAAGACCTGGCTCTCCGTCTCCACACTGATTTATCCCAAAGTTGTTCTATCGGGTTGAGATCAGGACTCTGTGCAGGCCGGTGAAGTTCATCCACACCAAACTCTCTCATCCATGTCTTTATGGACCTTGATTTGTGCACTGGTGCACAGTCATGTTGAAGAGGAAGGGGCCATCTCCATACTGTTCCCACAAAGTTGGGAGCATGGAATTGTTCAAAATCTCTTGGTATGCTGAAGCATTCAGAGTTCCTTTCACTGGAACTAAGGGGCCAAGCCCAGCTCCTGAAAAACAACCCCACACCATAATCCCCGCTCCACCAAACTTTACACTTGGCACAGTACAGTCAGACAAGTCCCGTGCTTTACACCACTGCATCCGACATCTTGCATTGCACTTGGTGATGTTTGGTTTGGATGCAGCTGCGCAGCCATTTAAACCCATTCCATGAAGCTCTCCACACACTGTTCTTGAGCTAATCTGAAGGCCACATGAAGTTTGGAGGTCTGTAGCGACTGACTCTGCAGAAAGTTGGTGATCTCCGTGCACTATGCACCTCAGCATTCACTGACCCCACCGATCAGTTTGCGTGACGTAGCTCTTTGTGGCTGAGTTGCTGTCTTTCCTAATCGCTTCCACTTTGTTATATTACCACTGACATTTGGCTGTGGAATATTTAGGAGCGAGGAAATTTCATGACTGGACTTGTTGCACAGGTGGCATCCTACCACAATACCACAATTCACTGAGCTCCTGAGAGCAACCCATTCTTTCACAACTGTAGAAACCTAGGTGCTTGATTTTATTCACTTGTGGAAGTGATTGGAACACATGATTTCCATTATTTGGGTGGGTGAGTGAATACTTTAGGTTTCATCGTGTATTAGTGTTGGCACAATACTTGAATGTCAAACTCAATTTTGATACGAAGAAATAGAATAGATTAGGACAAGATGATATGGGAGGGAAAAAAAAATCATGTGTTTTCCCCCATATTGATCAATCTCGAGTTTCAATTCGATTTTCTTCCATTCGCTACTGGCAGAAACGCATGTGTTATCTCTGAGCTCAGGTCTTAAGTTTCACTCATAAATGGTAAGAAAATAGTTTACTGTACCTTGGATTATTATGATAAGAAGCACCAGATGAGAGAAAGAGGATAAAAGGTGAGGAGCTGCCGCTGTATCAGCAAGAGAGGGAGAGAGGGAACTCGTGAAATGCAAACACAGGGAATGGGACATAGACTGCAGCTCTGACCAGTGCCACAGCACACTGAACTATAACTTCAGTACATGTGCTTTTACTGCCACGCAATGGGTGCAGACCTATTATTTAAAATGTGCTTGCTTTATCATCAAGATTAGCCAAAGTTTAGACTGATACATCAATCTTTTGATTTTTGGCACAGTCAGAAACTCTGTATTCATTTTTATCATGCTTGAATATTGTTTCAAATCTAGGCTCAGGTCATTTCATAATTGATCAGAAATTGATTTACAAAGGTTTTCATGTCCATTTGAATTTTAAATTAGAAAACACTTCATAAAACAAAGAAAACAAGTGCTGTCAATATTGAAGTAAAATTGAAAAATGTGTTGATATTTGACCCCACTGTCTTAATGGTTTGGTTCTGTCATTTTTTTGGTTTTGTTTTTTCCAATTTGTTCTTGTATTAATCTTTTTTTGGCCCATGCCTGGAGTTATCCCAGATACATTTTGTTATTATTTTGACAAAAACAAAAAGTAAATTATAAACTTCCTGTCCTGGCAATGGATTTTAAAATATTGGTAGACAAATATTGAATAACGGCCACAACAGCAAGACGAATGGCTGATATCAGTATCTGCTGAAAGAATCCATATCGGACCATCCCTAATATAAAGTATATCAATAATGTATGAAACCTTATCTTGGTTATTCTAGTAGTCACAGAGCTGGTAAAGATCTCTGCTCTTTTACAAAGTTGGATGCATTCACAGTGTTGTGTCCTGACTCACAGGGACATCTTCTTTCTAGTGTAAATAAGGCACGTTGGGGTTATTTGAAGTGTAGATGGCCTGTCTGTTTGATGGATGCTTAATGCCAGCCTCTCACAGATATGCAGTACCAGGCCTCTCTCCTGCTGGGACAGGTGGCTGCTGTCACTGAGAGAGCCACTTTAGTCATTGTGATGCCACGGTGACTTCTGCTCTGTCCTGATCATCTGAGCTCCTATCAGGAAGTCGTACCTGTGGAGAAATGTGGGCCTATGACTTTAGACTATTGAAAACTACTGTGTGATGTTCAATAGAAACTAAAGGGGAAGGCTTGTAGGGCTTGGAAATATGGTGATAAAATTGCAAATTGTGATTTCTTTTTTTTTTTTTTTTTTTTTTTTAATTGGAATAGATGGAAGTGGTCAGAGTTGTAACAAGAGACATGAGGATGGTGTTTTAACACAGGAGAAACTGATTTGCCGTCAGTAGATATTGTGATGGTGTTGTCAATTCCATTTCAGTCTTCTTATGCTTCAGTTGTAGGGAGTATTATACTTCTAATGACATAAGCCAAGACAACAAGGGCTGAGCTGGATTTCCTATTATGGTAAAATGGTGTGTGACAGATGGATTTAATTTATTGGAACTTGGTGTAATCTTTCAGAATAGGCAGAGATTACTTTAGTTACCTCTTCAATATATGTATAATAAATTTATATGAAAAGCTTTTTTTTTGGCATGTCCCCCACCACTTCACTCCCCATCCAAACATGAAATAGACAGTGGTTTGTAGGGAATGTTGAGACAGACCCGCTAGCTGCCACGTGCCAAATAGGAAGTTTACATGCAGCTCTTCCGGCTCCTACTGACCCTGTCTCCGACTTACACTGGAATATTGTTGCCCCTCTCTATGTAACTGCTGCTGTGAGCCTCATCATTTTGGTTGTAAAATGTCTGTATTAACCCACTCTACATAATCATAATTTTATTTTTATTTTTTTTTACCCTTGCCATTTTGTCCGTCAAGAAAACCCTATTCATATAATATAGAGCCTGGCTCCAAATTAGCTCCTATAACCGTTAGCATCGCAAGCTTCCTTTGAGTGGCGCTGAATGCTATGGGTGACGTCACACTCGCTTAGTCCACTTTTTTATATAGTCTATGCTGAAGAGATTTTAGATGTCATCCATGCGTGTAATTTAAAAATCTCTCCCTGGCCCTATTCAAACACTGTCCAATGCTCAGCCCACAAGCCTATGTCATCCATGCTCCCACACAACAGTTCTCCATAAATATACAAAACTGTGAGGGCAACGCAGGTGTGGTTTGTAGGAGAGGAGCCAGCAGCCGGAAAACAAGAGTCTTCAACATGGGAGCCTGGAACAAAGAGATGTAGTTTAGTAATCATGGTAAAGAGGCGGGAATAAAAAAATACAGCCAACTGAAAAATCGCCGTCAAGTTGACGTAACAGTCTGGCAGGACAGCTGGCGCTTTGTAGTAGGCTTGATTGTAGATGGTGTGCAGATGCTCCCTGCAGACTCTGCCCACACATCAAGTAGAGAAGACACTTTTCTCCATCTCCCGAACCGCTTCCCCTCAGTTGGACTTCTGACCCCTACCCTCCTCCGCTGTTCCCTCTGGACCCTCTCTCCCCCTGTTTTCCTTCTTGGCCCCCCTTGTATTTCCCCCAGGTACCTTCAAGTGCCTTAGCCCTTGCACCCAGTGGTGTTTGTTCCCGTGCCCCCCAATGTGACTTCTGAGTGCTTTGTGAATGTTATTGTGGTTTTGAAACATGTAACTTTAATAATAAAAGATTAAAAAAAAAAAAAGTAGAGAAGACTCTAGTCACAAAACTACACAACTTGGCAAACCTGATGCGATGTGCAGAATTACTTGGTCTCCCCTCGCTCCCCTCTCCATGCTTAAAAAATTTACATTGAGTGTAAAAAATTAAAGTCAAACTTGTAATAATAATAATAATAATAATAATAATAATACATTTATATATGATAATAATGCGTTGTTTGAGCGACTAACATTTTCAAAACTAAAATATAAATAAAAGCAACATAGTGATCTATGTTATGTGTTAGAAGTGAATACCCCCTCTTTAAAAACACGGGCACAGCAATTTTGCAAAGCTCAAGTTTCACAGCCCCTGCACTTGTTTTACCGTGGGTCTTTGGAGATTAGAAGACAGGTGAATGCTGATGTCATGCCTTTGTCGAGTTTGCTAAACGAGCTGACTTGATCCTTTTATGTAGGTTTGCCTTGTTTCTTGTCGTGCTCATCATGTTTCTGTGACAGCGCTGCAGCACCTAGAGGAAGCTTTCAGGAGGGAACAGGCCGCTTAATATGCTACACTCTGATTTTAGGATTATGTTTTTCACTAATTCTAATTGGCATAAACTGTAGATTCAAAAGGTCTTGTCTTGATTGCGAACATAACAAATACTCATGGCAATTGAACTTTTATGAGTGTATATTTAAACATGTCAATTTATTTGTAATTGAGTATAGTTGTATCCAGGTAATTGTAATTAACCACAATTAAAATCAAATTACAGAGTACAGCACTTCCAATCATGCCAATCCAGTTGTTTCACTGTCGTATTGCTTTTATTGCAAGTTTTGTATAAAGTCTGAAAAGTATGATCTAAAATGTTGCTAACATTGCTTTACTTTTTCCATCACTGATTGCGGGATAGAGTAATTATTGTCACAGTTTATGCTACTTTCATAGTAATATCTAGGTCATTTTTTTGTCTAAACATTAATAAATGGTCTGTTTCTCTACTATTTTTACCTGATCAAATTAAGTGTAACTTCATGGATCTTTTGATTTCTTTTTGCTCATGAATTATCCTTCTTTATAAGTCTTTTTTTCCCCAGTGCAGCCCCAGCAGTTTTTGATTAACAAATATTAACCAATATATACACGTTATATTACATGAATACATTTAAATACACCATAAGCTACTTTTTATCTCGTGCTTCAGCTAGGACTGTGGGTCTATATTTTTCTTCCCATCCAAACTTTGGTATCTGAGCTGAGCAGGAGTACGAGCGCAGACGTTTTCTCCATCTGGAGTCTGGATAAGCTTTTCATAAGTCTTCTCCTAAATTTCACCTGCATCATTTTATTATCCCTGTTTCAACACAGGCACCAAATATGCCTTGCACAAACACAAGGCAACAATAAATAATCATTTGTTTGTTTTTCATGTTTGGTATTTTGCTATGCGCTGGTTTCTCATTCCATATTGGGAAACAGTTTCAAATGAATGAACGAGATCTACCGTTTTCACTGTTGATAATTTAATGTTATAATATGAGACAGTTTGGAATCCTATCATAATAGTTTTATTAAATAGTATTTTTCTCTCCAGCAAAGAACCTTCCAGGGCAACTATCTACTTTGCCAACCAAGTCTTTTGGGTAAAGTCAGATATTTATTTGTTGGCTTTTAATTTTGCATCAGTAAGTAATGGTAAATACTGTCAAGTAATGGGGGATGAGCAGTACTGTATGACTAAAAATGTCCTCATATTGATCAGTGTATTATGGTTAACAAGTCCTTCTTGAAAATTAAGTCTCAAGAGGCTAACTTTTATAATTCTCTTATTAAAATTATTCAAAAATTAGGTATTAAGTCTCAAGAGGCTAACTTGTATAATATTTGTTATATTCAAATACAATTCATTTTCAGTATGAATTTCTTGAAATTTCCATTTAACACAAAAAGTAGGCAAATTTCTGAACTCTGACTTGAATCTAAGTATATAACATTTAAATGTATGTGGCTGAACCAACAACACAACTTATTTAGAGTCTTTTACATAGGAATTCCATTTTATGCATTGGCTCTACTATTCTTCACGCTAGCACATAAATGATACAATTTTCTTTAAATGGTCAGATGTGTGTCTGCCTGTCAGAGGGCGGGGCTTGGCATGATTTGAGATGTAACCTTTGTTAATAAAATGTGACCCTGGATAATTTAATGTCACCTTTAATCCACTGATGGACTCAAAGCGTCTCTACAGAGTGAATCCAGCAGCTCTTCAGTCTAATGTGAGCGGACAGGGCCACACTGGGACAATTACAGCCATTTTGCAGCTGTCAGACCATTTTCTTTGCCTGGTTTACACCTGACCATATCACAAGTGAGATATGGTCTGGAAGCCGCCTTCGAAATATCTCGTACCGGAGGTGTGGTTTACGATCGCCAACGGCCGTTTATTGGGCGTTACGAATGTCTATCATTTGGCGTATACGTAGCGCATAGCCAATCATGTCAGTTGTCAGTTCAAACTACAAGCTTCCGTTTGTCACGTAGTACGTGTCACCGTCTTGCCACCCCTCCCCGCTCTCTGATTGGCTCCCAGAATCGGGAGAGCTCGCTTGCCATAGTTGCCAGGCTGTCTTTCAGTTCGGAACGAACAAAAGCAGCCTGGGATTTCCCAGGTTACCATTTTCTATGCATTATGTTGTGATCCTACCTAAAGGTGTAGGTGTGTTTAGGACTGATAGTTTTCTTCATGATCTGGTAAACGTTGGCTTTAAAGGGATATGCCACCCCCAGGTCAAATTTGGGCATCTCCCCACAGTCCAGAGACTAAAATTTTTCCTGGTCACCCAGCCATTGTCCGAGTCTGTCAGCACTGACCGCCGCGGTATCTGCAGCTACTCCGCGTTAGACTGGAGTCTAACGGCGCCAGAGAAAGATTTCGGCCAAAAGGAATTAATTTGCTCGATGCTTCCCAATTACTTTCTGTGTAGTGCGCATTCATATCGAGTGCAAATAAATGTACAAATCAACACGGAGAGCTTGACTTGGTCATTTTGGGTGGGAACTTTTTCAGTGCGGAACAATAAAGCCGAAGCACGCACCACGTTGCGCAACAGGGGAACTCCCTTCCTGGTGCGTAACAGGGATTCCCCTGGCAGCGTGCTGCGTGCTTCGACTTTCTTTTTCCGCACTGAAAAATAGTTCCCACCCAAAATGACCAAGTCAAGCTCTCCGTGTTGATTTGTACATTTATTTGCACTCGATATGAATGCGCACTACACAGAAAGTAATTGGGAAACGCATCGAGCAAATTAATTCCTTTTGGCCGAAATCTTTCTCTGGCGCCGTTAGACTCCAGTCTAACGCGGAGTAGCTGCAGATACCGCGGCGGTCAGTGCTGACAGACCTGGACAATGGCTGGGTGAGCAGGAAAACGCTTTCCACCACTTATTTTAGTCTCTGGACTAAAATAAGTCCCACGTCCCCAAATTTGACGTGGGGGTGGCATATCCCTTTAAGATTATTATTTTTTTCCTTAAGCTTCATGAAGAAAATATGTCTTAAAGGACATCTATGCATTTAGTTGTAGTGACAATTCCAGCGAAATTCAAAATGGTAAGTTTTTTGAGTTTTCAGAGGGAGCAAACTTCACAGGATTAATTAAGCGGAGGGATTTATGTTAATTATACCAGGTATGTTTTGGGCGAGAGAACAATTTTAACATTGTTAAAGGCTAAAAGTAAGTTTTGCATAATGTTTTCTTTTAAATTAAGCATTTCTTCGTTGCATTTGACTGTTTTAATCTACATATTTTAAGATTTTGTTAAGAATTGTCTTTTCTTTTACTTCAGACTAGTATTTTCAGCCCACATTATGTAAATCTGAACCTGACAAATGATGTGTGGGGTGGGAAAGAAATTTTACAAAAACTTTCATTCTTTCCATTGCCATGGCGCTCTGGCGATCACTGAAATATCTGTCCCACTAGTATGCAAATCAGAAAATTGTTTTGCAACATGTTGCAACTCTGATAAACTGGTGTAATACATCTTTGAAATGGGGTTTCATTCTTGCAAACAAAACTGTAACCACAGGACATGGAACACAGTACAATGTCTTTGTAATGTGAAAGCGTAATACAAGCATTGATGATTATTATTTTTTGCATGTTTTGCTCATGTCAAGTTCTACTTCAGGGAATGCGTCTACTCCCCAAATACAAGTTTAATCTTTTTACCTCAGAAGCCTTGTTAGCCACCTGTGCCTCATTAGGTGGATAGATGCTCACATTTATTGTCTGGCTGTACAGAGCAGGGTCTTCTGGGAAATCTCTCATTGTACCCTATGTCAAAGAGCAAACCTTCACTGTTAGTTCAATCAATGGCTGTCTTTGTCTCCACATCCATTCCTAAAGCGTGAGCTGACCCACTGCTTTTTGTTTGTTTCCAGATGCAGGAAGCTCTGTCTGCGCTGTCAGACATGTCATCAGTGGCACCGATCTATGTTCCAGATCAGAGGGTCCCCACAGAGACCCACACAGCCTATCGCAGCAGGGAGGAGAAGGCCTCCTCCACCCACTCCAGAGGGTCAGACAGAGAGCGCAACAAAGGCAGGGACAAAGATAAGAAGAAAAAGAAGCACAAGAGACGATCACGCTCCCGGTCTAGATCCAAGTCTAGATCCAGGTCTCGATCCAAGTCCAAACACCATCTCCCCAGTGCCTACAGAAGAGGTCACAGGTCCAGGTAAGAACTAAGGAAGCGGGTACTAATAATAGAGGTCTGATTACTTAGGTCTTATGTCTAACAGAATAAAATAAAGAAAATTAAAAAATAAATGGGCTTAAACAACATTTTTAGGAGAACGTGGTCAATGCAAGTGTTCATGGTCCTGTTTAGGACCATGAACACTTGCAGAGTGACTAACTGAAAAACTGTTGGCTCATTCTAGCTAGCTTGTGACTGTAATTGTATGTATGAGAGATTTGTTTAACAGCACAAATCAGCATTTTCTGGTCAGATTTTCTGATGTTAAAATAAAGATCAGATTAAAATCTGATAGAGTAGTACCTTTAGTAAGCATCATACCCCCAGGGAATGTTGATGACCTCAGCTGCAAAGTATCAGTATTCATTTGTATTTGACCTTTTTGCTTTTTAAGGGGGCACTATGTAACTTTTCAGGTGAAGAGTCTGTCACCCGTTTGTCTTCATGGATATGTTCCATGTAATCCACCCTGTAATGTTCCACAGTATGCTGTTGGTATTGCTCCAAGACCAATTGAAAAACATTTACTTTGACCCTTAGCACAGGTCAGACTTGGCCTGTTGATGTCATCTGTTCATCACTCTAATGGCATACTGTGGAACATTCCAGCCAAAGCAATAACATTATCATGGAGATAAGGAGATGGCACACCCTCTACCAGAAAAGTTACACAGTGCATCGTTAAATGATTCTGTTTATTTTGATGTGTTTGGCTCCCATAGCCTGTGCTAAAATCTATACTTTCTCTGTATTAATGCCAGTTTGAATGCTCTTCACTCAGGGGTTGAAAGATGGCCTCTTAACAATAGAAAAACAAATGTTCCCATCAAAAGACCTATTGTGCTTACTTATTTAACTAGAACATGGTAAAAAAAAAAGTATGTATTGTATATTAACCTCACTATTCTTTGCCACACTCCTTGATGTCCCTGAATCACAACACGAGTCTTGTTAAATGTAAATTGTTTAGTTATGAGCAGCTCTGATAACAACAGCACTTGCACATTTGTTTTCATTAGCAAAGATTTATTTATCTCTTAGATTAAATTACCAGAAAGGTCAGTGCTAAATAGATTCCAAAGCTACATAGCGCCTCTGATATTTAATAAATTAAAGCCAAGGAAATTAATATGTAGCTTTCTCTTTCTCTCTGCCTAAGAATATGGAGTGAACAGTTAAAAGTACCTGATTTTTTTGTATCTGAACAAAATTTCTCTTCCCCTAGTACCAATAATAGTGTGTATAAGCAGATCTTGAGTTCAATATATGTACATTGTGTGCTGTCTGTCTAATCCAGGGGTCAACAACCCATGGCTCCGGAGCCACATGCGGCTCTTTGATCCCCCTGATGCGGCTCAGTACAGTGGTCCCTCGTTTATCGCGGGGGTTACGTTCTAAAAATAACCCACGATTATTCTACATGTTTTAAGGCTGTAAACGCCTCACCACACACATTCTACACTTTTCTCAGACTGGCATTAACATTTTCTCACATTTCTCTCTTGTTGAAACACTCAAACTTTTGTAGTTTTAAACGGCACATTATTATAGAATGAAACCAAAGATCCAAACCTGTTTTCAGGCCCTAAACATATTGCGTGTATTTCACAGTTCCTCTGACCGAGCCTCTTCGTCCTGGCGCGGGTTTTGTCAGGGAGAAAACTTGCAAACATACAGCACTTCAGAGTCACACTGTTAGCGATCGAACATTTATATAAATTTGGCAAACTGAACGCCTTCTGTACTGTACAGGAGACACAGCACAGAGGAGAATGACAAATCGGCAAAGGTCTACAGTCCCTTAGGACGCAGAACATAATGCGCGTTGATACACTATAAAAAAAATTAGAATAAAAAAATCAGTGCTGTATTTAATTAAAATGTATTAGTTTGTTCATTTTCAAAATGTAATGCTATGGCATAAAGGCAAAAAAACAACAAAAAAACGTTATATGCAGTGTTATTTCATTTTAAATTTCAAAAGGGTTTTGTGGCTCCCAGTGTTTACTTTACTGTGTGAAACAGGTCCAGGTGGCTCTTTGAGTGGTAAAGGTTGCCGACTCCTGGTCTAATCAGAATGTGCACGTTAGCATGCTAGCTTTATTGTGACTGAAAACCTAAGCTCTGGTTTCTGAAAGTTGTGTAAGCTAAAATTAGGAATTAGGAATAACCTTGGACCTCCAGTTAAATTGAACTAGTTTTGTTTTTCATGTTTTTAAGACTGTACAAATCAGGCATGTCTTTAATGTCACCCGCTACCTGCTCTGTGCTATAGTTTGGGCAATAAGCAGATAAAAGACAAAACAAAACTAATCTTTTGTAGAATCATTTCCATTACACTCCTCATTCCCTCACTTTTCTCATTAACTTTGAAAATGATACTTTTTAGACAGGTCCACTTGCCGTTGATTGACTCCATTGTTTCTGGGAAAATGTATGTCCTTAACAAAGGGGTAAGAGAAAGAGGGCTGAAGAATTTGAGAGAAGTGGAGCGTCAAATTATTTTCTATTAATTTTTTTTCATCCGAGACCTGTGTGCTCAAGTCTCAGGAGCAGCAGGATATAAATCATGGGGTTATTAATCATTATGTTCTCGGCCTGTCACATTACCTGTCTTAATGTCTTCAACAATGGCAGGTCCTAGTGCTCTGTCTAGGAGTCTGGCTGTTGGGAGGTTAAACAGTGACTTGGTGAAATATCGTGTTTTGGATAATGTTCTAGCTTTGATTTTCTGTGTCAGGCTTCACACGACTGCAGGGGGTAATTGAAGCAGATACTTATTGATACTAAAACTAGTATCAAATACAGTGGTACCTCACCTTACGAAAGACCCAAAAAACGAAAATTCCAAGTTACGAAACGCCTTCACGTTAAATTTTGGTCTCTAGATACGAAAGAAAATTCAAGGTACGAAAGGCGAAATCTCAAATTCAATCAATTCAAATAATGTGCGCTCAGCCACACACATTATACGCTTTTCTCAGACTGGATTTAAACTTTTCTCACATTTATCTCTCGTTTAAACACTCAAACTTTCATAGCTTTTCAACAAAATGTATTAATAGTGAAGTATAGGGGGAGGGGGGAGAAGACTGCGCGCGGACACGTGTGTGATAGCGCAGCATGACCCGGCGCGGGGCTGCGAGCACCCTCCTCTAGACCAGGTGTAAACCAGGTCTAAACCAGGATTAAACCACCGCGGCTCTTGCCTGCGTTCGTTCATGCGCTCGGACTGCGTGCCGTCCCGAGGGGAGCACATCTCCTCCCCTCCTCGCTGCTTGCCTCAGCCGTGACTCGTGAGGTACACCGGCAGAGCTAGCACGAAACCAGGAAATAGACCCGCACGCGGCGCTTTAATCCTGGTGTCCAGTTCTGGTTTAGTCCAGGTTTAGTCCTGGTCCAGTCCAGGTATAGACCTTGTTTAGACCAGGTTTAGTCCACGTTTAGTCCTGGGTCTACAGTCTCTTAGCCAATCAGGACGCAGAACACAGTGTTACACTATAAAAAAAAAAGTTACACTATAAAAAAAAAACTTGGAAAAAGCCTGATTCGTTCCAAGGCCCCGTTCCATTGAAATAGCTACTCAATTTACGAAAAATTCACGTTACGAAACCACTTCTGGAACGAATTAATTTCGTAAGGTGAGGTACCACTGTATAGATATTTTTTGGGAAGGAATCGGAACTAAGAAAGTTACAGAACAGAAGTGAACCTTTCCTGAATGATCTTGAGCTGTATCAGAACAAGTGTAGGAGCACAGAGACTAGTATACTGTCTGTGCGGTTAACATGAAGTTGCAACATTAACTAGCGATGTTGTCAGCACACCAAAACAGTTTATCGCCATGTGATAAACTGTTATGATGCTAAATTAACATTAGTGAGTGGGATATGTCTTCATGACCCATATGTATTAAATGCAGGTGGGTGCGTAAATGACAAGAAGAAATGACTCAAACTTAAGTATCCTACAAGACACTGATACCAGACAGGACTGCTGCTCTTTCTGCAGGTGACATGCACAGCAGACCGCAGTGACGTAGTCTATAAGGCCACATGCCAGTGTACTAGTGCCAGTGTACATGCCAAAGTACTAGTATTTAATGTTGAAATCACATTCTAAAATGTGTCTAAAGAAAGTGTGTTTTTAATTATCACTGTGCCATCAGAATCGGTGTTGAGTTTTGGCTCTATTCCTTAGTATCAAAATCAAGTTTGAGCACACAGTGCAGCACAATGAGATAATGGCTGTTTGCCATAACGTTTAATAAGAAATGATCATTCTTTTTAAAGGTGCACAATGTACATTTTTCTGGTGGGACTGAGTCAGTCATTTGTTTCCATAGAGATGCTTTTGCTTTGTTATATTTGCTATTGTGTATTTATCAAGCACACAAAAATGCTTTGAAATTACACTGTGAAATGTGGCACCTCTTCACAGATCTGACCTATAACTTGTGTCTGTGTGTCCAAGGAGATAAATTTAATTCAAGGCAAATCTATAGCCTCTATATGGAGAAAAGCGGGCAATGGAAAGTTGCATAGTGCTCCTATAAAATTAATTTGTTTTATGAACTACAGAAAGTATTTTGATCACTTGTCATCATCCCTCGTATAATTGAACAGCATGTTTTTACTATAAAATTTTTGATTGGTCTTTCTCTGCTATATAGTTGCATATTTTCAAATTAACTACCTATTCCATCCATTATTTTCATCACCTCTAGTACTTTTTGCCCTTGATGTTTAATGAGTTTGCTCCTCACTGTGTTTTCATCTGTACCTGCCTTTCCCTGCGTCCTGCGGTTTGTCCAGATCACGCTCGTACTCCCCGGGGAGGAGGAGCAGGAGGGGGGCGTCATCAGAGAGAAGGTATGAGGAGCGAGAACGAGAGCGCTATCATCGCAGCGGCAGCTCAGGCGCACCCCGAGGCCACTCTAGGTCCAGGTAAACACCGCACACTTCCCGCTGCTGGTTTCACCTCTGGGAATACTGATTAGCGCAGTGAGGGATTGTAGGGTGCTACATACTAATTTTTTTGTCAGAGAAAAGGTTATCTAGTTAGCACATTTACCCCCAAACTACAAATTGCTTTGTTTGTGTCAAGATAAACTTTTTTTCACCTTGATTTCTGTGTGGTCTGACACTGTTGAATGCTTTTCTTCTAGCATCGAGGTGTGATATAAAATGATGTTTCACACGTTAATAGTATTTTAGTCGTTTCGTTGATTGTTTAGTTGCACAATTTCTAATCAAATTATTTTAGATTAGGATTTAATGGACCACAACAGCAATGAGAAAGCATTGGGTGAGTTAGCTCAAGTTTTGGGAGTGACTGGACAGTGAGGTGATTAAAAGTATGGAAAATAAAGTACTAATCGATAAAAATATAAAATAAAGTAATATTGTGTAATGTTGAAAATTATATTCTATTGTCTAATTCTACTACACTAAAGGACAGATTATTCTGTTTAGAGTTGACAAATGGCTATGTAACATTTTTTTAACCTTGTATGACTCATAGTAAGATTTTTTTTATTATTTCTTAATAATTAGTGGTAAGTAAAAAAAAAAGTGGGCAAAGATGGGGATATATAAGGGTGATTCTCCAACTACAGTCAAATTTGGTCATGATATTTTTCAGAAAATCCAACACGTATTTTTAGAAATATTTTGATTTGTTCTATTTCATCACAATGTGTAGAAACATGAACTGATAGTGGTTGTAATGAAATTACAGTGAACCCTCGCTCTATCGCGGTTCACTCTTCGCGGCCTCGCTGTTTCGCGGATTTAAAAAAAAAAAAAAAAAATTCAAATTTTTTTTTCATTTTTTTTTATAGTGTAACAATGTGTTCTGCGTCCTGATTGGCTAAGAGACTAGACCAGGACTAAACGTGGACTAAACCAGGTCTAGACCAGAACTAAACCAGGTCTGAACCAGGATTAAATCACTCCGTGCGGCTTTTGCGTTCGTTTGTGCGTGTTCGGTTTGTGGCTCGGGTTGAGAGGTCCAAGCGCCTCGCCTCCACCACCTCGCGCTGCATTTTCTCACATTTGTCTCTCGTTTAAACACTCAAACTTTCATCGATTTTTCAACGATGAGGGGTTTATCGTGGACAAATCTGTGACAGAGCAGCACGAGGCCGCGCACTTCTCCAAGGGGTTGGTGCGCGTCTCGTCCCGGGACGTGGCAGTGCTCCTCGCACATCTGGCGGGGCTTCCGGGGCCGTGTCTCCCCCCACGCGTCACTATTAATACATTTTGTTAAATCTATGAAAGTTTGAGTGTATAAACTAGAGACAAATGTGAGAAAAGGTTAATTCCAGGGTGAGAAAAGTGTATAATGTGTGTGGTGAGGCATTTACAGCCTTAAAACATGTAGAATAATTGTAAAATATAAAGTTGTCCTACTTCGCGGATTTCACTTATTGCAGGCTATTTCTGGAACCTAACCCCCGCGATAAACGAGGGATTACTGTACATAAATATTAAATGAATAATAATAAACAATAACAATAAATAAAGTGATGGAAATGACTGTTGTGGAAATGACAATGTTTAGCATTTCTTTTAAAATCTCATGACATATTAGCATGCTAATGTCTGTTTTAGAGTTAGCATAAAATATATACTCAAATTACACAATATAAAATGGTATTTTTCTCATTATTTGTACATTCAAAGGAAATATGAGGTGTTTGGAAATGACGACCAATAAACCTACTCTTGGTTTTGCAAAACTTGACCTTGATTTTGTTCTTGTTTCCCTTCCTTCCATGGAGCTAACGCTGCTATGCTAACATGAGCTCCTGTCACATCACAACTGATGTGGTTCAAGGAGACAAAGGTTTAAAAAAAAAGTTAAAAGTTACATTTTGTAGTGGGTGGTGGAAATAACAGTGATCCCTAGGGACAGGTGTTCTTTTTATGAAAAATAAAAATACTAATATATCTTTCATCACATGATATTTTTCATTAAAATAAGGAATTTCTGTGCCATTTGTCAATGAAGTTACTGTTGAATCAAATTTAATATCAGCCTTATGAGGGACTGAGAGTCCAAAACCTGGACAAGGGACAAAGGACATATGGCAAAAACACTCAATATAAAATGGTAATCTAATCATACATTTTTTGTAAGTTCATCTTTTTGTCTAGTAAGTACAGCATGAATAAAAAAAATGACAAACATATTTTTGTTTTTCTTATTTCTGCCTGGGACACAAATTCTTTGATAGTTGGAGAATCACCCATAAACGGATTTTCAATTTTACGTAATATATACCCTTTAAATTTGAAATCTTTGCTTCATTTTTTCCAGGTCTCCATCTGAAAAAAGCAGAACCTCTTTATTATCAGGACTTGCGCAGGCAGCTGGTTCGTCCCTGTCACCGTACTCTTCACCCAGAGGAGCATCACCAGCTGCTAGCCCTGCCTCCAGCCTGGCACACTCCAGGTAAGTCTCAGCATGTCCGCCCCTCCTCTCGCTATGGCCGTTCAAAGTGCTGGACTCTGGTAGCCGAGTAGTGGTGGGAGATGCCGCTTGGTGTTGTACTGTCAGATTTGTCATTACTTGTCAAACAATCTTTTTAAAAAGCTTTAAAAATTAATAATTAAATTTCAAAGGCTACAAAGTGATGTTTCTGCACTTGTTTAATTTTATGGGACTTGAACAAGAGACTGTCCGATTTTTATTTTTATTTTTTAGTCACGGCTGATGGTAACTGTTTAGAATCCAGAGACACGAAAGCCAATCAGGTTGGCTAATATTTTTGAGCTATTTTGATGGTTTTCGTTTCAATGTGTATTTTTTAGGCAAAAGGTCAGCCAAAACTAAATATCGATCTCTGCTGGAAATTGAAGGACAATAGTTGATATCGATAGCCAAATATCAGAGCAGTGTTACAATACAAAGAATGAAAAATGCCAGTCAATCAGAGAGTAATAACAAATGTCACCAGCCTGATACAGAATAAAACACAAGTGAGCTATTCCCCGAGTAACCCCATAGAGACGGTGCGGAGAAGTGCACAGGTAGTTTGTCATCGATTATAGACAAAGATGAAGACACACAACAACACAAAAAGTGTGGACATGTAGAAAGACAGATGAGGTGAGGTGAAGAGAAACATGCTGCTGTAAGAGCGCGTCAATATAACACCTTGTTAAAATCATGTCTGAAATATTCATGAGTAATAGTCACTTCGCTGTCAAATCACACTGACTGTAATCGCCTTCACAAAATGTTCTTTTGCATTGTTTACTTGCCATCAGAATGGTTCAATATAAAGGGTCTGTATTATGAAAAATGAACTCTAGTGAACTTTAAGCATGTTATAATTGTGTTACCTCATCAAAAACATACCCAAACTTGAGTTTTGTTTCATTCACACATGTTTGAATAAACCTTTAAAGCTCAAAATGCTCTGTTCCACTGATGTCATGCGATGTCATGAAGTGGTAGTTTTCAAGTTAACACCTACCTTTTACCTTTTGGTCAGTAGAGATTTGCAATTCCAGATCTGAAATGATCCAAATTCTAGTGAAGGTGCATGGAGTTTAAAACACAAAGGGGTGTTTTCTGTTTGAGAGAAGAACTCAGGCTGAATATGCAGGGTTTGTGTGTTAAACATGTGTGAATGAAACAAAACACAACTCCAGATGTATGTTTTTAAGGAAACGTTTTAAGAGATCAAAAAATTGCATAATATGAGCCCTTTAACTCTAATTGATGGCTTGCACATTGGAGTACCATTATATTTGTAAATAATCATCTTGCTTCAATATAAGTATAATTAGTATCTGTATTTTGTTTGGATGATCAAAGACAGTATTCAGATTCATATTTAGCAACCATTAAAATGTAATTTGCAAGATGTACTACAGAGATATCACTTTATACCCTTGTTTATTTGTCTGTCTGTAGCCTTTAAATCATTTTCATTGTAGCTAATATACTTGATGTTACAATTTTGCAAATCTGAAACAATTGTGGTATTCGATTTGTAATAATGCACAGCGGGTTGGTCAAATGCAAAAGAATTTCAAGGATCCATAAAGTGTGCCCTAACAATATCTGTCAAATTTGTCATCTGCTACCAAGAGAAGAATTTAGTTATTTGTAATTGTATTTGTAATTGTAATTATTCTTTTTTTTTTTTTTTTTTTCCTCTAGCAATATAAAAAAAATCATATTAAGACCAACCAGCATTATTATGTGAATTATGTGAATCTTTTTGTTTTGTTTTGGGTTTGTTTTTTCAAACTTTCATTTTCTTTTGATGGGAGTGCTTAATGCAATCAGGGCCAGTGCATTTTAATTTGCAATCAAATTTGTAGTGGTTTGGTTTCTGTCATGTTTCTTACAGCGTCATAAGTGGCTTGTATTTGGCTGGAAACTAGATATTGAAATTTGTAGATAGCTAGCGATGGTTGATGCATTGGCTTTAGTGATAGTATCACTGATATTGGAGAGGTTTACCAGATAATAGAATAGAATACCTTTTATTGTCACTATTCATATGTATAGTTTACATTATACATACTCATAATGAGATTGAAATCATCTGACTTCAGTGCAGACATTTAAGTAGGATATATACAACACAGTATAGAAGAAGAAAAAAAATAGTGCAAAAAAAATTATTATTTGCAAGTTGTTGCAAGTCTTGTTCAGATATTGCAGTAGGGGTGACACATACAACCATATACACACACACACACTAAAGAGTCTGTACATTGTTTTTACAGCTTGTTTAACATATTGTACTGTATTAAATGTTGCAATACTTAACAGTGTCTATAACACTGTTAAGTATTGCACCACAGGATACTGTCACACTCACAGACTGTAATTAGGTATTGCACAACAGGTGGATATGCTACAAAAACCCATTTCAAGATGTTACACAGTAATAAATATTGAGATAAATATTGCTACAAAAACTATATTATTACACTGTAATAACTATTGTCCAACAAGATATATTGAACAGTATTTGTCCAATGATGAAAATGTAGCTAATATTTTTTCTGATATGCCCTGGTCTCTTTGTGCCAGTGTGTCCTCAATTGCAACAGACTAATGACTAAATATGTTTACACAATCGCATGACAAATGACAGATAAAAATCTCTGGGATATAAACTTCATTTGAGTACTTAACTATAACCTGACTGTTATAGTCCGTGGAAGGAAGAAGTAGGAACTAGGTATTAGAACTAGGAGTTTTTGGATCTTTTAATTATGTTATACTTGTTTCCTGTCAATATTTATTCACCCAAAATTGTATTTAGAGTGATTTGTGCATGTTTGAGCAGTCTTTAATCGCTTATTTCCAAGACGCAATATTGTCAATCCTGTTTCACATCCACTGCTCTCTAATTCTCCATTCTCTTTTCTTAATCTTTGATACGTGCAGGATTGTTCAGCATTGCATAGCTATTTTGGTACAAGTGAAAAAAAATCTGCTGCTCGCTAGCTTGATCAGCAGCTATCCACCAGAGATGCCGACTCTTTGTTGTGATGAATTTTACGGCGACGTCAGTGGACTTGTTTGTTTTAGCATAATGATCCACGGGTTATATGATTATAACTATATAGCAGGCTCTCAAGCACAATATGTCTTTCTTAGTGATGGCATCGACTAGGGTTGAGCGATACCAGTTATTTTTGTTTCGATACGATACCAAGTAATACCAGGGTTAGAATCGCGATACCGATACCTTCATACATTTTTAATACTACAGAAAAACACTAACCTGGCTCTAACTAGATACCTTGGCTTTGCAAAGCTCCACCAGGGGGCTTAGCTCCACACATTCTAACACCAGATATCTGAAAAAAAAATCTTTGATGAAATGAAAATGGCAATGCAGACATCGAATGTGACCACTAGACTTTTGTTTGTGCTGCTTGTGTTGTATGTTGCATTTTTATGTATTTGCCTGCCGAGGGACTGCAGATGAAAACTAGCTTTGTAGCTAAAATTCGGCATATTTACATTAGTTTTATACTTATGTTCATTAATGTGCATTGTCCCTATCAAGTAAATAAATAAATAAAATAAAATAAATAAATATTGTAAGATGGGCACTTGCAGCCTATGAAAAAAGACAACAAATGAAGTATCACTATTCTCACTCTCACATACACTACTCTTAGTCTTCTACATGCTTGATGGTTACCTGGGTACATTCTCCCTCTCTCAAACGCCTCGGCAACTGACCTCTGTCGTACTGCTCTTGCTGCTGTGCTGGAGGGAGCTGCCTGACTAGCCTCCTGTCGTCGTTTGGTCAGTAGCATTTCGTCATGCTGAGGTTTATGATTTATGATCAAGTGTTTATTTAAAATTTGTGGTATTGCCACAATATCGGATCATTTTTGGCACACACTGCACTTCGCAACATTGTCGTCCACGGTGTGGAATTAACTCCACACCACACTTCGCTTGCGGTCTCCCATGGCTCCCGCAGCCCCGCACCGCTTTGATTGAAATCTCACAGCAGCGAGTCTATCGCGGGTTGACGTACTACCCCACGTTTGGTGAGAACGCGGAAGGAAAAGTAGTGCCTGACAAGTGGCAATGGTTGAATAATGAACAAAACACATGAATTTGAACTAAATAAACTGAAAGTTAAGTCAGTAAGAAAACAGGACTTGGTATCGATATTTTAATACCAGGATCGATGCATATTAAATACCGCATCAGGATCATACACCCAACACTAGCATCGACCAGCTAGACAAATATTGAATACTGGCACAAAAAATCCATATTGGGCCATCCCTATTGGTAACTTCCATCAGGGATAGTATCAAGTTTGAGGAAAAAGCTTGTAACCCTAACACTAAAAATGGGTACTTTAGCAATCCATTGTATGATGGCAAATATTGATCCATGAATGAGTTTCTGTTTTAGATGGGGTGGATGTTATTTTAAGTGTGTTTGCCTCTATAATAGCTTTGTCCTTCCGCAGAGGCAATTATCCTTAAGATGAATGTGAGAAGAGCTTGTTACGTGCAGCATGTCATTTTACTACAGCCACTGAGTATGAGGCTGTGGTCTTTATTGAGTCCAAGCTGCCGCACAAAAAATGAATGAAATGTCACCTTCTGGATTTAATTAAGACTTCCCTGAGCCTGCGATGTTACAATCTTATTATAACATGTCAAACTGGGAAACTTCACTTCTCAACTTTTTTTGAGAAGCGAGGTGCCTCTTTTCCCAGCTTCTCAACTCTGTTTTTTTTCCTTTGCAAATTTTATCTATTTTTTCTTATTTATTATAATTCACATCCGGGTCGTTTTTAGGTTTTAACAACAGGATTTCAGCATTGAACCTGGCAACCCACAAGAGGTTCATTCTGCTTTCTGATTGAATAACTAACTTGAACACCAAATTATAACATAAACAACATGGCCATATTTTTCATGAAGAGTAAATCAGCATTACAATTATTCTTAATAAATGCTATATTTGATTTTGATATTTGATAACACTTATGTACTATGCATCTGTAGGTCACTAAAATAAGCAGGTCAAAATATAATATCAAAATGTTATCAAACTCAGTGATCCTTATGTGTGAATACTTCCATTGTAATTCTGTTACTTTACCCAATGTACTGCCATTTTTGGATGTAGTACATTGGGTACTACATCTTCAGATTTTCAAATCAAGTCTGAAAATCTGAAGTAGATATTCAGACTTGATTTTACAGGCATTTTCTTTTCCCTTTGTCTCTCCTCTCCCGTGTCCATTGTTTGTTTTACCTGTCCAGCTTTGAAGATGTCTAAAGCCCTCATAAATACTGAATGCTCTGTTGTGTTGTTCTGCTGCTTACTTACTTTGTCTCCCTCTTCTTTCGACAGGGACGGCTCTCAAGAGAAAGACAAGGCTGTGTCCTCCACTATAGTATCATCTGTGCAGTCCAAAATAACTCAGGTATTTCTCTTTGCTCCTCTCCCAGCAGCACTTTTCAAAAGCCAGACAAAAACACTTTTATGTAGTGTAGTTTTCAAGTTTGGTTTAAAGGAGCTGTACTTGAGTTTTCCTGTCTTAAAAGCAGAACTAGTTCATTATAAACTCTTTGCAGCAGTCTCCTAATGTATTGCTTGCATTATGCATTCCCAGCATCCTAATTATTCACTGCAAATTTATGAGTACTTTTCACAACGTTCAGAGCTCAGAGCCGTCACGGTAATGCTAATATTAGCATGTTAATGATGGACTTCCTGTTTTGCAGTGAATAAGATGCTTGCTTTATAATTGGATGCAGCCATCAGCCTTGTTTTGATCCTAAGAGCTGCTTTTACAATCTACCTGTACTGGGGCATAACAGGTTTTACTTTATTACATGAAATAATGGGTAAATCCCATATAAAATTATGACTAGTATACCCGTCATATTTATTCTTATCCATGGGAGGACACAATAATATTACTATCTCACTTGCTGTTATAATGAAACAGCAAGTGGGTTTTCTCTTCAAGAAAACACTGAAAACTCTGGACAAAAAGCCTTTACACTATCATTATTGTAACATCTTAAGTGAGTATAACATTTTGGGTTTTGATAGTTAGCAGATATTTATGGATGCTTGCCTAATTTTTAAAGATTTAAACAGGCTTGCTCCTCCTCTTCTACTGGATTTTATAGGTAAAAAAAACTTAGTGACCAGAGCATCGACCAGAGCATAAAAAGAACATAAAAAGGCGTAGGACAAATTTGGCCAAATGGTCACGTCTATCAGAGGCTCACAGACATGGAACACACTGCCAGCCCACATCAGGAACTGTGGCACCTATTCAGCCTTTAAAACACCTTTGAAACACTGGTTGAAAACTAACCAGACGTGCTCACACACGTAGATTATTCTGACTTTTGGGGCCGTGTAAACTCTGAGATGAGTCTATTACAACTACATGCTCTTGGTGTAATGTCTATTGTGTATTCCGTTTTCTCTGTGTGATTGTGTTTTTTCTTACCTGCCTTTAGGACTACGGATGTAAATAAGCTATTGTGCTAACTCACATTTACATTGAAGCTCTCTGCTGACATGTTGATTAATATGCTCTGTCCTAATTTAAATAAATAAATAAATAAAATAAATGTACTGTAGTAGACATGTATAAAGACAAATTTTGACATGCTGTCAAAAGAAAACACCCATGGCATTATTCCATCAACTGTACTGTTTTTACCATATGCTCCTTTAAAAGATAATGACTTCTTTGACAAGTAGACCTTGTATTTCTAACCAACATGTTATTGCATTTGAATGATTGTCTATGTATGACAAGAGTTTAAAATGTATCATGAATGCAGTCAAACGGAATCAAAGGCCTGGAACCCATACATTTCCATCAACTGTGCAGTCATTTCCCCACTAACTTTAATAAGACGAGTGTCAGGATAAATCTTTCTCTAATCTAAAGGTGTATGGGTTGCTTGTTGGACGTATGCAGTAGAGACATCAGCCGTATGAAAAAGATCACTTATAAACATACTGCATGTTGAAGTTTGTTCTGCATAGGTAAATGTGAGCCTGTCACTTCATTTTGAAATCAGGAAATAGTACATGACAGAAAATCCCATTGGGAATTTCAAATAGTTGGAGTATTTTTTGCTGCTTGCTCCTTGCAATTAATGTTTCCGCTGCAGACTTAACATAATATGCATACTAAACATACATTTTAGATGTAGATGGATAACTACATAGGGCATTAATCATGATTTGTACCCTCGTATTCTATCACAATTTTATTTTAACTTAAAATAAAACTATATGAAAATAAACAAAAATTACAATTAAACAAATATGGTCTTCAATAGTAATTTCCTATGCATAAAAATATTTTAACAATTACTTTTAAAGGTTCTATATTGCTCTAAATTGACTCTTGTGAGCTTGAACTCATGTTAGAATGTTGTTACCTCATCAGAAATATACCTGGAGTTGTGTCTTCTTTCATTCACACATTTGAGTAATCCTTTATTATACGTTTGGTTATATTTAAAGCTCAAAAAGCTCTGTTCCACCTTGTGATGTCATATTTCATTAACCCGAGCATACCATTGCTCAGTTACAAATGACTGCATCTCTGCATTCTATTAACTGCACAGCATTAATTTTCATAAAAATGTTAGTCAAGATGTTTTTGACTGCAGATCTTGAGAAGACACTGGGTTTAATCACGTCAATTCAGAACAATTGTTACATTGTTCTTTTGCCTGTTTGTTCCAAATGCATTTTACATATATTCAACAGCAGAGAATGAGAGGGCATTGTTTAAGCAATCAAACTAGCATAATAATAATGTTTTGTTTCTTATGGCATAATGTGCATGTTGCTGGCAGAGTTTTAAAAAAGTTGTGAAGTTGATTTTTATATTGAAGCTCAATGTTGTTTCGAGGGGGTTGAACTGAGCAGGCCCAAGTCCAAATAGCACAAGGGTTAAAGCTAATGGAGGTCAATGGAGTGAATGGCCACTCTTAGCTGCTGTTTGATACCTGAACAAACCTTTTCCTACTCTATCCACAGCTCGAGACTGATTCAAGATGTGCATTTTCAATTTACCACTCTAAAATTCAACCAAGCACATCTCTTAAAGGGCTTATATTACAGAAAATTGACTCTTGTGAGCTTTAAAGCCCCAGTGTGTAGGATTCGTGGCGCATAGGTGGATAGTCGCTATTGCACTTTCTGTTTTAGCTACGGCAGACCTCGAGGGTCACCCGGGCGCGCCGTAGCGCGGACAGCTCGCGTACCGGCGCAAGAACCGCGCGCCACTACTGTATACATAAAACGCGGTCCCGTTCCCTTTTTTTTATTTTTTTCTCGCATGAAAACACACATTCCCAATCATGTACCATGACATTCTACACATCAAATGAAACCTTACAGTCTCTTCTTTTTGACTATGCAATTCATTTCCCGGCACAACAATCACTCCCTGAGCACATGGGGCTTTTATACGGAAAAGCACAAAACGGAAAAGCACAAAGCTTACCTTTGAAGGCTCTGCCCAGGTCAAACTCAGCATTTCACCATAAGCTTGGTCTGAAATCTGTCCGTAAGGATCCAGCGAATAAAATCCAGTAAAACAATTTAGTCCAAAACACGTGTTAGATCCATTACGACGTGTGATCCGGCAACAAGCTTGTCGTTGTTTATTGCTGAAGGCGAAGGCGGAGCCCAAATGTCCTTCTGCGGCTCTCGTATTCAAAATGGCTGCTTCTATATGGGGAAGATCCCCCTTTTATGTGACTATATCTAAGTCCAAAAGAATACTTTGATTTCATGATGGAAGTGAAAAGGCTTGGAAAACAATGTATTTTTGAATGGGTATCTTCAATTTCGGTAATTAACGGGTAAAAATCTTACACACTGTCCCTTTAAGCTATGTTGGAATGTTGTTACCTCATTCACACATGTGAGTAACCCTTTATTAATGTTTGTCTACATCTCCAAAGCTCAAAACGCTCTTTTCCACCTTGTATTGTCATGTAGCAGTAGTTTTCCTTTTGGTTCAGTAGAGACCGGTATTTCCAGGGATCAAATTATCCAAACCTAAATCAATCTAATCTATCTAATCGCAACAATTGTCACAAAAATCCCTATTCAGTTTTTTCTTTTCAAAATTGTGCAGCCCCCATCTCTGCAGGAGCACACAGGATCATGGGGTGATGGAGTATTTATTTTCTATCTGCTATTGCCGATCTGTGAAGTCTTAAACACATCCTCCTCATCTGCCTTACGTCTTTTCTACTCCACAGCCCTCTTCACTTCTCTGTACATCTTTGTTTATCCATCTTCCATTGTTCATTTGTTGCTTGATAGATAATCTTGAGTGAAGCTTTTAGACATAACCTTGGTGCATTTGATTGATCACCTATAAGAACTGTTTAAAATTGTGCGTATTTGTTGCTCTTTTGAAGGTAAAGTTTCAAAGTCCGGAGGTAAAGATTTATGTAAGATTAAAACGGACAAATGGAATTAAAGAAAATGGAATGCAAGAGAAAAAAAAAGTTGGCGCAGAGTCACTTTGTTTCTCTAAGCATCCTGGTTAAAATTTAAAGAGCTATGATTCAGGCAAGTGTAATCAAAGGAGTTGTGCATCTGTACATTACCTTTGTTAATAATTAAATTGGCTAATGTTGCTCTTTAGTTCTTTTCGAGGTTGGGGAATACACCTAATGGAGCTTCTTGTCTGATGGTGAGAGGCAGGTCCACAGGTGGTGCATAGCAAGTCACAAGGACACTAATATCTGTGATTTAACTGTTTATTTTGGCATTAAAATGTGCAGGAAAAGTCAAAAGATAAGACATCTCAGTCAGTATTTAGTTTAAGACTATCACGGTTGATTAATATTAATATGCTGATGACACATTTTAATATGATGTCACATTTTGAAATGTTTCCAAGAGCAGCAGCAGCAGCACCTCACAAGTAAATATGTTTATTAATGGTTTATTTTCAAAAGCATAAAGAGTGGACAGTGCCAAAACAAGTTGGAACTAATGCTATGTTCCAGGCAACTGGTAACGGTGATATATATATATTTTTCTCCCCCATTTGGACGTTCCAGCCTCAGAGTGTTCCAGCCGAATTCACTTTTTCGTAAACATCATGGCTAATGCTAAGCTAAAGAAATGTAAACATTAAACAAATGTCTCCAACAAGTGAAGTAACAGAATATTGTTGGATGTAATTTGTATCAAATGTTTATGAGGTGGTTAACCCTCAAATCAACTTGAGTTGATTAGCATTGTTGTAATACATCACAGTTTAATTTATATGTGAAGTGGGAGTCCTTGGTCACAAGTTCAAGTGACGTTCCAGGGCTTTTATTTTTTTTCAGAGGTGGGAAAGTTTAGACTAATTTCACTAAAACTATAGCCACGTTTGCATGACGTTTTTTAATTCCAAATGAATTGTTCTGAATTAAGTAGTTATGAATTAAAATTTTCTCCTTTTGAGTTTATAAGGAAATTAATTCTGAATTGAGGTTTACACGGAAAACGCATTAAATCACCTTTATTTAATTCCAATAAATGTTTGGGGGTCGGGAAGGGTTCAGATTGGACGGGGGCGCACAAACCTATTTACATCTATCAGAAGAAAACACACTTCAGCTGCTACTGGCTTTTTTTGTCATCTTGCTTTGTTGTTGCACCATGAACACAAACATAATACAAACTTTTTCCACTGTTGTTTCGATGATAATTAAGCAGCAGCTCGTGAATTCTATCATCACTTTACATATGCCAGCTGAGGAGAAGGGAAAAGTGTCGGAGAAGGAGGAAAAAGACAAACTTGAGTCAACGGCTCAGAAGGGCAACCCAGCGAGCATTCGCTGAATGACCGGAATTACTTTTAAGAAGAATTAATGTTTACATGATCGAGGAAAAAAAATTCGGCTTTAAAATCAGAATAAACCACCCACTTACTTCGAAATTTAATTTAATTTAATTCCGAATAACCATTTTCATTGGGAATTAAATGTGTTCATGTTCTTTTTAAAGTGGAATTAATTTTTATTCAGAATTCATTCATTTTTATTTTGAATTAAAGCTCTCATGAAAACATGGCAATAGTTGACAAAATTATAATTTTACAAAAATTCTTACATGGTGTTTTCTAGTTTAGGTTAGGCTTGGGTGATGTACTCTCTTGCTGGTTGGAAATGGGCAGCAGCAAAGGCCAAAATTACAATATTTAGAATCAGAATACACCACAGTTTGGGTTGGTTCAGTGGTTCATTTGTACTAATCATAATCTCATGTCTTGGTGGTGTTCACTGCATTAGGCTTGTCCTCCATTGTTTGTGAACCATTTCTTCTGGACTGGGACAGGAGGGACCCAGACCCACTCGTCTTTTGCACAGACTAAATGAAGACAGATTAGACAGGCTGATGTGCCGCTGTCTTTGTAATTGTTTATCGGCTGTAGATCCAGTTTGTAAACTATATCTGGGGACATTTCTGAAATACCATTTGGTTTGCAGCTGTTAAAGGGTTTTCTTCCTCTTCACTCATCAGTATTGTAAGCCTTGTTTTTTGCTTTGTACCTTTTTTGATAAGAGATTACAAATCACATATCACATGCTTTTGTTGTTGCACACAGATATTCAAAATGAGCTGTAATTTTAGATAAAAAGTATAGTACATAAGTGCATATGACAGGTTTTCATGTTTGCAAAACTTTAGGGGGCAGGAGTGCTACTTGGATGTGTAGAGATTGTGCAAAATTGTCTTTTTGGTGCTCTTCAGGGTTGGGACCAGTCGCAAACACAAAGTTGAAAAAACTGAGGTACAAAAAATACAAAATAATGAAAAGCCTTTAATACCACATGGCAGATAAAGTTAAAATCACCAAAGCGTTCAGAGCAAACTCAAGATGATATCACAGTGCAGATTTAAAGTAATAGAACATGAACATGTGACCTACACCTATCGAACGCTTTGTTCAAAGTGGCCTGGCCCACAGTCCCCTGGTGCATGATTTTAGCTAGAATCAATTTAAACTACAAGATATAAATAGTACAATTCCCAACAACCACACATAGAAAAATCGAAAGCCACAATGTCAGACTCTCCATTGAGTCCTGGAAATTGGATAGCCTTGAGAGTGTAGATCCTGTTGGACTCTATAGTAGATAGTGTAGAATGACAATACTATACAGAGCGAGTCCTACTGGATCTAATGCAGTACACAAATTATACATGTTGTATTTTTTGCACTATATATTTTTATACTGTGGATTTTTCTATGTATTGGTTGTTTGGAATTGTACTATTTATACCTTGTAGTTTAAATAGATTGTAGCTAAAATCTGTTCAGCCTACATGTCCATCATGCACCAGGGGACTGTGGCCCACTTTGAACATGTGACCTACACCTATTACTTTAAATCTACATCGTGATATCATCTCGAGTTTGTTCTGACGAAGGCTGAAGGGCCGAAACGCTTTGGTGATTTTAACTTTATCTGCCATGTGTTATTAAAGGCTTTTCATTATTTTTTGTATCTTGTACGTTTTGAGTCCCTCCATTTTTTTCAACTAGGTTTTCATGTTTGTTTTTTGTTTGGTGGGATAGTACCTATGCTGAATATTTCAAGTGGCAATTTGTGAAGAAAAGTTTAAAGATACAGGAAGAAGAGCTTGAATAAAGAATTTCTTTACAAAATTCCATCAAATCTGTATGGACAATTTGCCTAAATGATAAGATGAGTTTTGTTTCCTGTTTATAGCTTTTCACAACTTTAAAGATCCCATGACATGGTACTTCATGATGCTTTTATATGGCGCCTTAGTGGTTCTCTAATACTGTAAATGAATCCTTCCTCAAAATCAAGCCTCAGACCATGAGATGGCCTCATGAAGACAGTCAGAGTCATAACTATGTCTCTGAAACGCTTTATTCTGGGCGTTGTTGCTTGAATGCAAATTAGGAGAACAGAGACAGGCCAGTGCAGCGGGTGGGTTGTGGCCAAATACACCGCTGTTTCCTGGATTAGCGGTGCGCTGTGCGGTGGCCCCACTTCCGCGTTTAAGAGTGGAGGAAGATATGAGACGCTTTCCATTAAAAAAACACATTTCCACAGAAAATAAAATTAAACCACTGCTGTTTCAGAGGTTCGGAGGCTCGGATAAAGGACATCCGAGCCTGGAAACACTCTCGCGTGTCTCCAGGCAAATAAAAAAACGCATCTCGCATTTCGTAGCTCGTTTGCGGTCCAAACTCTCTGGGCGTGATTTCCAGAGACGGTGGGTAGACATCCAGACGGGGGTGGAAACCTTTCCGCGAGTGTGACGTCAGAAAGTTCCCTTGTTCAGAATCGCCCGTTTGGGCTGTCTTTTTTTTCAAACGCGAAAAAGGATCGCAATTGCTCAGTTTACACATTTCGCAACTTTTA
Source organism: Paratrypauchen microcephalus (assembly GCA_036785185.1). Lineage (NCBI taxonomy): Eukaryota > Metazoa > Chordata > Actinopteri > Gobiiformes > Gobiidae > Paratrypauchen > Paratrypauchen microcephalus. The sequence continues at coordinate 9,622,284 of JAVJIX010000011.1, forward strand.
GCCATGGGGGGCGGCCCTAAACAGGGTAGGGGAGCTCACATTAACGTTCAAAAACCTCAGAAAGTGAAAATTTCATGCCATGGGACCTTTAAAAGACCAGAAACATGCCAACTACACACTTTCTGATAACTGGGCAATAGAATGCTTTATATTAGTTGCAGACAGTACACAGCAGACTTCCTTTGACCATAGATCTGTACTGGGGCTGGACAAATTTAGCTCAAATGCATGGAAAAACTACATTATGTGGAAACCTGTATTCAAACCTGCCATATGCACTTTAAATGGAGTATATGCCCCAGAGCTTTTGTTGTGTTTGGGAATTCTCTGCAGCCCTGGGATTTGCTGAAAGTCTCTACTCAGTGATGTAATGTGACAGGTCCTTCCCTTTGTGATTACAAGTGTTAATTTGTCTCGTCTGTCAGGAGAGCTCAGGGTTGCAGGCTATTTGTTCACACCAATGTGATTCATAAAATATGAATATGAATGAGGTTTGGTATATTCAGCTATGCAAGCATTCGCCCCCTGGTCAGCACAATCTACCTGAACCAGGAAGGAAGCAAAAAGTGCACCTCTGTAGTTTCAACTTGTGATTAATATCCATGCAGGTTGCAGATGTAAATATGTATTGTTCGAGGTTTGTATAAGGTGCACACAGTCACTGGTTTGATTATTAAAACATAGCTAAGGTTATTACATTTAACATTTTATAAAAACATGTTACTCTTTCCCTCGGGAGGTGTTCCGGGCATGTCCCACCGGGAGGAGGCCCCGGGGAAGACCCAGGACCCGCTGGAGGGACTATGTCTCCCGGCTGGCCTGGGAACGCCTTGGGGTCCCCCCGGAGGAGCTGGAGGAAGTGTCCGGGGTGAAGGAAGTCTGGGAGTCCCTGCTTAGACTGTTGCCCCCGCGACCCGGCCCCGGAAAAGCGGAAGAAAATGGATGGGTGGATGGATGTTACTCTTTCTTTCCCAGTCTGGCCATTTATTAGGTTTCAAATTTTACTTCCTGGGAAAAAATAAATAAATAAAAAATGGAGGAGAAGTTAAATTTTTCAACTGGACAAACATTTTTTCATCAATTATGTTTCACAGTTTATCCAAGCTGCTTCTTCAGAACAAAAATCTCTAAAATAGAACTCTCCACTTCCTGTAATTTTCAGCATCTTTTTCAACTTTTCTTCACACACTGCTGCTTCTTGTGTAAAACTATCCTTTATATTTACATTACATATACATTTACATATATTTAGAATCATCAAAACCTGCCATACGCACTAAGTCAATTTATTCGCTTATTCATATTAACAACTGCAGAATGGAAGAGTGTGTGAGTTGGCTGAAGATTTGGTATTTTTTTAGTATTTACATGTAAAAAGGCAGATTAAACTCATGATTCACAAGGTAAATCTATTTAAATACATTGTTTCCCAGTACTTTTTTCTGCATAAATAGTTGTTTTGCATGAACTCTCGTGCAGTGCAGTCTTGTGAGTAAAGGACACCCATATTTGATCTTTTTAGCTTATCTGCTGTCGACTTTAATTCTCCAGCACAGGCCAGTATATCGTTTTAACCTACCTGCTGCCTAAAGAATAGACCTAATGCTTCATTTGAACACTCTAGTGTGGCGATAGCTGCACAAAACATGACTAAAACTGCTCTAAATGGCAATTAATTAGTGCAGTATTTTGTGTCATAGTTTAGTAGTAAAAAGTGATTTAAGTGTAGTTCACTTAAGTTCAGTAGCTCAAACTTCTCAAAATAATCTGTAGACCTTGAAATCAGACATGCAGCTATCAGTTAATGACTCTAAAGTAGTTTCTACATCACATACAGAGACTCAACCTTAAATAGCTGGAGATGGTGTTTACCTCTGCTTATCTTGGCTTTTCTCAGAAGAATAACGCTTTTCGGATGGGATAAAGATTTGGCGCTCTCAGCAGCAGCACACATCCAGCTCATTCTATACAGCACACTTTGCTTTAGGGAGCTTATCGGCTGGACGTTGCATCCAGAGGCATCTTTGGGCCCAGTAGAACCAATCACATTGCACAGAGAAAGGACAAACAAAAGAGTGTAGCCCAGACTTTGAGTTTAAAAATGCACAGTGCTGCAGACTGGAGACTTGATTCCCAGTGGGATCAGCAGTAGCAGCAGCGCTTGCACATTAAAGGGGTAATTTGATTGAATTGTATCACTTTATCCAATCCCATTTGCCCCATTCTTACAAATTGGCTTTTTTCACTGCAGACTCTGTGCTTTCTTTTTTATAGGTTGTTGGTGGATTTTTGAAGTTTGAAATAAAGAAGAGTAATAGCTGATTAGTTTTGAGATCCATTGTATTATTTTGGAAGCTGATGCAGGATTTGAGTGGGTGGACACTTGACTGTGTCTTTATGTAGTTTCGCTTTCTCTAAGACATGCATGTTTGAATGTGTGTGTGTGTGTCTGTGTGTGTGTTGTTTAACTAAAAAGCAGAATAAATGGAAGCTTTGTCATTAAGTCTTCAGCGCAGCCCTGGAACAAACGAGGCCTGAGGGCGCTCTTCTCTCTATTGTTGATAGAATAGACTAAAAGACCTATACAACCCTTAAAGTTGCACTATGAAACCTTTCTGCGGTCTCCATGGAGGTTGCTTTGGACAGAATAGCATTAAATGTATTTGTCTTGCAATTTGTCAATTATAGTTTTTTCTGCAAATGAAATGCCATGAAAA